>OZ030006.1:169502415-169909915 GCA_964023405.1 Apodemus agrarius
GGTCTCATTTATCAATTGTTGATCTTAGAGCCTGAGCCATTGATGTTCTGCTTAGGATCTTGTATCCTGTACCAATGAGTTCTAGGCTATTTCCCAGTTTCTGCTCTATTAGATTCGGTGTATCTGGTTTTACGTTGAGGTCTTTGACCCACTTGGACTTGAATTTTGTGCAGGGTGGTAGATATGGATCTATTTGCATTGTTCTACTGCAGACATCCAGTTAGACCAAAACCATTTGTTGAAGGTGCTTTCACTTTTTTTCATTGTGTGGTTTGACCTTCTTTGTCAAAAATTAGATACACAGAGGTATATGGGTTCATATCAGTGTCTTCAGTTCTATTCCATTGATTAACTCCTCTGTTTTTATGCCAATACTATGCAGTTTTTATGACTATTGCTCTGTAGTACAGCTTGAGGTCCAGGATGGTGATACCTCTGGAAGTTCTTATATTGTTCAGGATTGTTTTAGCTATCCTGGGTTTTTGTTTGTTTTCCCATATGGGAAGTTGAGAATTACTGTTTCAAGGTCTGTAAAACATTCTGTTGGAATTTTGATGGGAATTGCTTCGAATCTGTAAATTGGTTTTGGTAAGATGACCATTTTGAAAATGGCATTTTTCTTTGTATAGCAATCACACCAAGGGCTTTGGGCCAGAGCTGTGATGTCCCATAGGTGTTCAGATATTTCCTCTATAGATGTCCTTTTAAGGAAGAGGGGATCTCACTTCTTCAGGCAGGAGCTCATTTTCTTTCTTCAGTGAATGCTTTTAGGTGCTAATGGCAAGAAATCTTACCAAAGTCTTCCATAGAAGATTCTATAGCTTAAAATCTGTGTCTGACATGAACTGACTTGCTGACTGAAAATGAGGCTTGTGCTCTCAGAGATCGGCTCTCGCAGCTTTGCCGCCATATTTATTTGAAGGGATTTATGGAGAAAAGATGCTTAAAACAGGGTGAAGGACGTAGCAAGGGAAAGGTCCATCATTAGGTACCAATTACAATGCCCCTCTCAGAAAGATTAAAGCAGAGATTTCTGTGAGAAGTGAGAGGATGGTCAAAATGATCTAAAGCTTTGACCACTTTGTTATTTCAGGATGTTCAGAGTATTGGGACAGATGCATGCTCCTTTCCACAAATTTGGAGATCAGGCATTTATCTTTGTTTAGATTTTGAGCTAGTATACTTCATCTAGATATAATCTCAAATGAACTTTCCAGTCCAGTGAAATGGCTTGAAGATGAGCTGGTTTTACTTTATCAAATCCTTTATCCAATCTTAGATCATCTTTCATATGAGGTTAACTTGGAGTAGGATAGAGAGTAATGTCCTGTTTGCTTCTTAGCATTCTACACAGCACAGAGCATGCTCATAGATGTATGATGGGAGAACTCACCACAATACATTGAGCAACAGGCCAGAAATAAACAAATCTCTTCCAAAATAGCAATCCGTCAATGGATACCTATTGAGCCTGTATATGGGCTAAATGATACAAAAATTGTGTGTGTATGTGCATATGTAATTTTCACTTCAAAGTATCAAAGTGCTTCCCAATTAAGCTCCTTAATTTTTAGCATCTATCCAATGAACAGAATAATAGGACATTTATGTACATGTACAATATGTACAATGCATATTTCAGTCATATTCACGCACACATTTCCTTCTCTTATCTCTCATCGCCATCCACTGGTCTGATACCCTTTTCTCTTCCTAAATACTCTCTCTTCTTTAATGCTGTGTGTGTGTGTGTGTGTGTGTGTGTGTGTGTGTGTATGTGTGTGTGTGTGTGTGTGTGTGTGTGTGTGTGTGTGTTGGTAGTGGATTCTGGATATGAAAAAAATATTATTTGTCTTTCTGAGTCTGGCTAATTTTGCTTAACATGATGATCTCCAAGTTGTAATTGTTTTCTGCTCTTATTTTGTTCTTATTTGACATGAGTATTCCTTTACATAGATTGAATGATGCAAAGAAACCACTTTATCTACTCTTTTGTTGATGGGCCCTAGGCCAATTTCATATGTGTGCCATTATGAAAAATGCCACAACAAACATGTATATAGAGCATGTATCTTTGTAGCACATGGGTGTAGCTTCTACTGAATCCTGTGGTTCAATTTTAGGAGTTGCCATGGTGGTGTCTATAATATCTGCACCAAAATACACATCTACAGTAAACGGGAGTTTGCTTTTCCCTGTGTGCTCACCAGTACTTATTGTTACTTGCTTTTTAGCTAATAGCCATTTTGAATGGAGGAAGATGAAACCTTAATGTAATTTTAGATTATACCAAATCAATGATTTTTAAGTGTGTTAGACTCAGCCCAGCAGTTCTCAGGATTTTAGGCATGGTCAGCTACACCTGGGCTGGGCAGATCTGCTGCTAAGGGAAGGGTGGATATTCGAGGGAGCTGTGGCTTGCTCAAGCGCCTCTTTCATCTGGCTAACTTGGAATTGTGCCCATTGCAGAGCCAGGCGCTCAAGAGAACGTGCTGAATGAGGAATACAGAGTGTGGACTGTAGGATGTGAGATACAGAATATAGAAAGTGGGAAGTAGGGTGTGTGGACAATGGGAAATGTGTGTGGGTGTGGGGTGTTTGGGGTGAGGGGTGTAGGATGTGGGTGTGGAATGTGTGACACATGATGTAGGATGTGAGCTGTGGGATGTGTGTGGAATGTGGGTGTGAGGTATGTGTGTGTGTGTGTGTGTGTGTGTGTGTGTATGTGTATGGTGTGTGTGTGTGGTGTGTATGTGTATGGTGTGTGTGTGTGTGTGTGTGTGTGTGTGTGTGGTGTGTATGTGTATGGTGTGTGTGTGTGTGTGTGTGTGTGTGTGAAATGTGGGATGTGTTTGTTTGGATGTGGGGGTGGGGGTGGGATATGAGTATGGGTGTGTGGGAGGATGTGGGTGTGGGTGTAGGGTGTAGGATATGGGTATGGGTATGTGGGGGGATATGGGTGTTGGTCTGGGTGTTGGGTATAGAGTGTGCAATGAGGACTAAGGAATGATGGACATGGCCCTGTGGAACATGGATTCAGGATGTCGGGTATGGAATGGATCCAGACACCAGGTTTAGAACCTGCACACCATTCACCAAACTCCACTGTTCAAGGCAAGCCTACATTCTTGAGGTGAATCATTTAGACTCCATATTTTCATAAGTTGACAAATTCATTCTGTGCGGGCACAGGGACAAAGAGGCCAGTCATTGTTGCCACCAGTAGACTCAATTTATTGCTAGGTGGAGGTGTTGGGTGGATGAGGGGTGCAGATGTAACGTGGCTGTAGGGTCAGATACATACTTGTTAAGACCATACAAATGAACCTTATTTGGAGCATACATCAAGAAGATGTATGCACTATGTATGTATGTTCTTGGGAAGGAGACTGACACATCTGACCTTTGTTTTGGTCTTTCTTTTTCTTAAGTAATATTATTAATAAATGTCCAGTAAGCTGATAAACATATAGGAGATGTTTAAAAGAGAAGATCACATCAATTATAAAACAGTAGCATCTACAGTCATCGCACTAACAGAACCGGAGCGAGTGGCCAGCCGCGTGGCTCTGCTGGAGAGATGAAGATAGATTATCTAGTGTGAGAAGCAGGGAGGGCTGTTTACAGACAAGGAGTTAAATTCTCACATCAGCTCAAGAGAAGACTTTTGGATTAATGGCTAATTTCAAACAAAGCATTTAATGTCACCACTTGAAATGTTTCAGTAATAATTCACACGGTTTAATTCTAAGCCACTTATGATTAAATTTCAAATATGCTAAGGTATTATTAGACATTTATGGGAGAAATCATTTTTCCCCCTGCAAATTAAATGTTCCTCTTTGACAATTATTCAAGTTATGATGGGAATTCTTGTTTCCTTTTAATTATAGCCCAAACACTTATATGGATAATGCGGCGAGACGTTCACTATTTCATTCTGGACCTTTATTACCAAAATGCAAAATATCTCAATCTCTAGCCCTCTTCCCCCACCCCACCCCCCTCGGTTTTCTTTTTAATCCCGTAAAAGCATCTGTCTTTGATTTCAAGTGGAGTACCTGCTGTGCGGGATGCCATGCAAATCCAATTTGTGTGTAACAAAACCAAATGGGCTGAAATGAACTCTGCATTTTAAAGATGGTTTTGTTTAATCACCGCCATCGCTCCTCTTTAATGAATGCATAATCAAGTTAAACTTCAGGCAAGAAATGCAAAGGCCTGTTTCAGGAGGGAAATGCAAACTCTTGCCTGGTCCCTCTCTGCCCATCTTTCTCATATGCCTGGCTTGGCAGGCAAGGAGGAGGAAAGATCGTCAAATGTGCGCCATGGCAAACTGTTGAGAACCAGTATAAACAGCAATTGTTGCCCCCGCCCGGGCCCTGCTCCTGCCCCCGCCCAACCCTTGTCCCTGTCCCCACCTCCGCCCTCATCCCCAACCACCCATCCCCGCCCCTATCCCCCGCCCCTGCTTCTTGCTTTCTTCTAAAAGTATTAGTGTTTATATCAGGAAGTGAGGTTTCAGGATTCCTGGCTTCTCCTTTGTGCTCCCCCCTTTGCCTTGCACAGGAGATAGGTGATGTGGTTTGGCTTTGGGGGGGCGGTGCATAGGGGGAAATACTGCAGGAGATATTTCTGTGGTACACACACCTAGCCTAAATGTTGCTAATAATTTCGTAAGGAAAAAAAAAAAAAACTTCACTGTTTTTGCTTTTGGAAGGAGGAGATTTCCTACAAAGACCTGACGGTGCCCGATGACTCTTGACTTCTGCGTAGTCATAATGCAGTTCAGATAGAACAATTAATCATGGGCGGGGAAAGAGACAAGCCAATGTTTTATAGCAGTGGGCCCTTACCAGCCATCTGATTGATAGTTTTCTGAACTGGAGAGCCAAGCACAGAGCCTGTGTCCGCTAACATAGGGTCGGATGATGCCTGAGAGGGAGAACAGGGCCTGAGACACTCACCTCTGATCCCCCGTCTGCTACAAGCAACGGAAGATACATTTGCCATGGAGATGCAGGCCAAAAGAAATCTTTATCTGACCAACTGTCTGCCTAAGCTTTGTTTTCAAGTTGAGTGCACAGTAATGGAATAGGCAAGATATGAAGAACTGTTGATTGTCAAGCAGGTGTTTATCCTTGATATTTATGTGCAAAGTCTACGTTTATGCATGTGCATTGTATGCATGGCCAACAGAGGCCAGAAGAGGGCACTGGATCCCTGTAGAACTGGAGTTACACACAAGTGCAAGCCACAGTGTGGGTGCTGGGAACTGAACCCAGGTCCTCTGGAGGAGCAGCTTGCACACTTAACTGCTGGGCTATCTCTCCAGTACAGGTAATAAATAAATAATAAACAAACAAACAAGTAAACAAACTTTGTTCTGTGACCTTTACACATAATTCTATCCTGGCCCGATTATTTTATCTCAGCATCCCCGATCAGCTCCCAGTGATACTGCTTTTCGGGGGTTGTGACCACACACGCACTCTTTCTTCTCTGTGTTGATTCCCCAATTGTACTGTCGTCAGTAGAATCTCTTGACCCTTTCAGCTCTCTAAGTTTTTTCTATACTGATCCAAAGTAGATTCATGTAATTATTAGTATATTCTGCCCACCCGACGCCAGAAGGCCATGCTTATGGCTAGGAGTCAAATGGCCTGTTATGTTTAGATTATTACGGAGAAAATTAAGTCACTTTAATACAGTGATCATTTAGAGCATGAGGAAAGTCATAAACCCGGGTCTTCAAAGGTAAGGTTATGTGGAGAAATATACTGGTTGGCCGGTGACATTCTACATGTAAGGACACTGGCTACCCAGAGGTCATAATTATGTTATCTAACAAAAGTATCAGAAACAGAAACTCTGTGTGTGTGTGCGAGCATGCATTTTTGCGCTTGTTTATAAGGAGACCAGAGGCCAACTTCAAACGTTATTCTTTAAGCACTTCCATCTTGGGGGTTTTGTTTGTTTTATTCTTTTCTTTTTTTTCAAATAGGGTCTTCTCATTGTGTCTCTCATTGGCCTGGAACTTGCCAAATAGTCTAGGCCGGCTACCCAGTAGGTCCTAGGGATGCCCCTGTCTCCCTCTCGAGAGCCTGGGGTTGTAAGTGCATGCCGCCATGCCTGCTATTTATGTCAGTTCTGGGGATTGAACTCAGGTTCTCATGATGATCCAGCAGGTTCTTTTTTTTTTTTTTTAACTGAGCCATTCTCTTAGCCAGGACCCTTCTTAGACCTTTGAGTACAAGACTCTATCCAGATCATGCCTTTCTACAGGTAACTCAGTTGTTATCAACATACATGGCCACTGGATGTCTCCACTCTTCCTAAAATGCAGTGGTGCCATTTCTTAATTGGCAGATAGAAAAATAATGCATATTCCCCAGGACTGTTCAGCAGGCTCCTGCAAGAGTTCTGGGTGTGCCCAGCAGCCTTGCCTGAGTGGCTTAGAAACAAATGACTGAAGAGACTGAATTCGGTGTGTGTGTGTGTGTGTGTGTGTGTGTGTGTGTGTGAAGGGGTTGCGGGTGGGGCTCTTGTTTGATCTTGCCTATTCTTGTCAGTACATATCCACTTTCATAATTTGTCCCAACACCCAGTTTTTCTAAAAATCTCTAAAGCGAAGTAAAGGAGAGGTGAGAACATGGGCGGAAAAGAACACTGGCCTTGCAGAATACTCTGAAAACTCTTAGGCATCATGGGAATACACGACGTGGACATGCGGTATTCTCTGGCCTGCTATATGGTCTGAATTTGGATCTGTCATTCATTCTCAGTAGTGGGACCTAACCAGGAAGCACCTGGGCCCCCTGACTGCCTACTGGAGCCATTGCTACCAGGCTGGAGTCAAGTCCCATTGCTTTGTGGTATTTGACAAACATGCTGTATCTCTAACACGTGGGCCTTGTGGATGAGGTAGGATAATACTATTTCCTTCAGATTCCTGGAGAAGCTTAAATGATGTTTTATATGGACCCAGTGGTTGGGGGGTGGGGGTGGGATGGTAGGTGGATAGGATTTGGGAAGCAATGAAAAGTTAGAAAAAGATTTTAAATATTCAAAAGATCTTTGGTCTAGTTAAAATGGAGAATGGAAGGATTTACTACATCTTCCATTCATCATCTACTACATCATCCACTACATCTATGCAGGGTTGATGAAAATTATTTAACTGTATTAGCTTCCCCCCTGTGAATGTCCAACATGGAGAATTATACCCAGCCTTGCCAAAGAGTGGCCCCAAAGACCAGAGAAGTGGTACGATTTTAAAAAGAATGTGCTGTGGGTACCTGGTTAATTCCTGGTTTTTATGGAGACGGGAGGGAATGAAAACAGCCGAAGCTCTGTGCCATGCAGGGATAAGGCAGATTTCTGCTATTCATCACACGGAGGCGAAGCCGCAGTTCAATTTATGCTGGTTGCTCTTTAGCGAGGGCAGGAAACACTCCGACTACAGGAAACCAAATCTTTCCCTCTCGGGAGAGTCGCCCAGACTCCCAAAGAAGTCTTTTCCTCTCATTCCATCCCTCCATCCCTGACTATTTTACATCTACTTAGGGAATGCAACAAGACTTGTTTGTAACTAAAAAGCAGGCCCTGCGAGCAGTGCTGGTTCCCCTGCGCATGCTCCTGCTGAGAGACCAGTACCAGGACTCACTGGTAGGGAGAGCCTTTATGCTCACTCAGGAGCTCTGACTACCAGGCTCCTAATTAGTACTGCTCAGTGGAGGAAGCTGACTTGGCTGTTGGTATTGTGTCTTTTCCACATCAGCGCCCCTGACTCCATATACAGCTTAGCATGAATGAGTGAGAGAATGGCTACCAGGAATCTCATCAGCCTTAAGGAAGGAGAGAAGGAAATAAATAAGGGAGAGTAGCGGGATCCATGCGACACGAGAGAGAAAGGGGTCACTATCTGGAAGGAAAATGGGGTCCAGCAGGAGTGGAGAGGAAGAATGGGAGGGCAGAGGCAAGGTGGGTGAGGTGAGGCATGTGGCGTGCAGGCACGGAAAACGCCACGGCGAGCCCTAATGCTGACTATGCTGACTTAGATAACTTACTAAGTCTGTAAACACTAAAATGACCATTGGACCCAAGAAGAAAGCAACTCTACGTTCCACCTGTGTGCTCTTGTGTCTTCAATACCAACAGCGGGAGTGGGGGGTGGAGAGACCATCCACAGGGACTTACGGGTTTATGTGCCTGGGGTTAGTTCCCCAGTGTGAGTCCCAAGCCTGCCTTCCTCTACCCACACTGTCTCCCACATGCCAGTGCCATCCGGGTGTCCTTTGGAAGTTAGCTGAACAAAAATGCCAAGGATAGGGTGGGCTGCCCGGTGACCTTGGCTCCCCTTTCCGACACTTGCTCTGACCTGAAAACCACGCTCCAAGTTTCGTGTGTCCTAGGATAGTTCAAGAAGGTGTAGACTAAACCACCAACCAAAGAGTACACGTGGAGGGACCCATGGCTCCAGCCGCATATGTAGCAGAGGACGGATTTGTTCGGGCATCAATGGGAGAAGAGGCCCTTGGTCCTGAGAAGGCTCGAGCCCCAGTGTAGGGGAATGCCAGGACAGGGAAACTGGAGTGGGTGGATTGGTGAGCAGGGGGAGGGGAGGATGGAATGGGGTGTTTTTGGAGGGGAAACTAGGAAAGGGGATAACATTTGAAATGTAAATAAAGAAAATTATAAAAAAAATGGAGAAAAAAAAGTTGTTTAAAGCAGCGTCTTGGTGTTTGTTCCTAGACATTTGTATTCAGTGGGATGTCTGGCATGACTCATGGATTCCTGTGAGGGAATATTCTTAGTTTTAGCTAACACATAGTAATTACACACGTTTATGGGCTACTGCTGCGTGGCATTTCAGTGCCTGCATAAAACATGAGATCAGCCGCCATTCGGGTATTTGTCACCGTCCTTTGTGTTGGAAAATGGAATTATTTTTTTAACAAGTACTATGGATGATTCCTACTTGGTCCAAACTCCGAGAAAGCAGCAGATGATGGTTGAGTCACTTTGCATCCATGGGAAGAGATTGGTGAGGATGCTGAGAGGGCTCAGGTCATCTTCCTCCTGGAGGGAGGGAGGTGATGGGGCAGGGTTGAGGAGAGTGGGGAGGAGCCAGGGCAGACATGGCGTGTGGTAATAAAGGCCGCATTCGGTCATCTTGAGAAATCAGGACAACTTTCTGCCGCCCTCAGAGGACCACCACTCAACGGCTTCAGTCTGTGCACTCAGACGTGCTTATGAGGTTAGAGGGGCCAGAGTACAGACTTCATAAGTTTGGTTATTGGTTTTTACTTATTAACAGTATGAGGTGTTTTTTTTTTCAGAGCTAGAGGTTACTATTGGCATTCAAAGTCACTATTAGTACTTCGCCTTTTAGTTCAGTGCTCCAGGTCACAATCATTACTCTGACCTTTGGCCCATCTGTGCCCAAGGTCGATACCAGCTCTCTGACCTTCAGTTCAGTGCTTTGATATCAGAGATTGATTTCCAGATGAATCATTCAGAGCAGGAAGTTACAGAGATCTGTGAGCCCCTAATTCATGCCTGCTCACTGGCAGACAGGTTCTGCTGCTCAAGGTGTCTCTAAACACGACCACACTTAAATGCCAACTTTCTGGATAGTGTTCTGACTTTCCTTTGTCTTGCTTCTCAGAAAAACAAAAAACCCGAAACTCGGCGTTGACATCAAGGAGTGAACACGATGACCCCGAATACTTCAGAGTTACATGCCTAACCAGGGTTGAAGTAAAGTTCTCCACTAGATTCTCTGAAAATCCCCTGACACTAGACATTAGAAAAACCCCAAAGTTTGCCACGACTTTTCTCGAACCAACTCGCTGTGACCCCAGAAGAGTGGTGCTCTCCCCGAGGTGGTGTTCCCACCTTCTGTGTGAAAGTTTGACAGTGGACTGAGGTGGTTTTAGTTTTTAGTATCCAGTGGTGTTGATGACACCTAAGGGCTAGAGAGCAGGGCACACAACACAGCCACAACAGGAACGATCCAGTTTGGATCAGCCTGTAGTGCTGAGGCCAAGAGACCCTGCCAGTGGAGAAAGCAGTGCTCACAGAAGCAGAATGCTGTAGTTGAGACTAGTTTCCCAGCGACTGAAAGAAGCCTGGCTTTACGTCCCATGACTGCCTTTCCGAATCCCCATGTTGTCTACACAGAAACCCAACTAAAAACCAGGAGAGTCTCTGGAGAACCTAGGCACTTGGCAGGGTAGAATTGCCAGAACCAGGGACAAAAGGAGCCTCTCTTCTTCTGGGATGTGCATCTTACAATAACCAGCCAGGGCTTCTTACCGATCCTATGCCTTCTGCTTATGGAGGGAACTCTTGCCAACACTTGCATTAGATCTTCAGGACTTTGTAGCTTGGACATGCCCTACTCCCATGTTGGGTCTTGACACTTGCCCTCCCCTGGTCAGGTGTTCTCCTTCACAGTCTGGGTGTCTGGCTCAGAAGCAGCAGATTTAATTTCTTTTTCTGTAGCATAGATTTTTATCAAGGGAGACATTTCTTTACTTGGGCGATAAGTCCCTACAATAATTAGCACTAATTGCAGTCCAGGTACGCAGCTTTAGTAGAAAGGCTGACAACCAAATCCCTCACGACGGTGACCTAGGGACTGGTCTCACAGCTCTCATTTAGTCACATGAATGAAGAAGGTGGCAGGATTAAGTGACGTTAGTAAGTCAACTTAAAGAAGCCTTGTAGTTACTATAAATAATTAGAAAACTTGGAGCTGGATGCTGTGAGATACGCACGTGTGCATGTGGATATCTCAGTGGGATTCTGATCTCCACCTAATTAGAGGCAGAGACCATAGGGCCAACAACACAATTGTTCTTTAAACAATATATAGGTCTGTCTGGTAGCCCAGGGACAAGATCACACATGCTCCACTTGTGACCCAGAGATATCTTTGTGACTGTTTCACACTCAATTTTTCTTCATTTGCTTCATTTCTCCATTTTTTTTTATTTTTAAAATTTGTTATTGTGCCAGGCATAGTGGCACATGCCTTTATTCACAGAACTCAGGAAGCAGAGACAGGTAGATCTCTGTGAGTTGGAGGCCAGCCTGATCTACATAGTGAGTTACAGACATTCAAAGCTACCCAATGAAACATTGTCTCAAAAATTATTGTGTGCATATATGTATGTATGTGTATGTGTATGTGTATGCATGTTATGTATGCATGCATGTTTGTGTATGTATGCATGTATGTATGCATGTATGTATATGTATGTGTATGTATATGTATGTGTATGTATGCATGCGTGTATGTATGTGTGCATGCATGCATGCATGTATGTATGTAAATGTGTGTATGTATGTATGTGTATGTATGTAAATGTGTGTATGTATGTATGTGTATGTATGCATGTATGTATACAACAATGGACATGCCTGTGTCATATACTCACATGGAGGTCAAAGAACATTTTTTGAGAATGTTTCTTTCCTTTGACCATGTTTTCTAGGAAATGAACTGAGGTCATCAGGCTTGTATGCCAGGCACTATTGCTTTCCGAGCCATCTCAGGGGGCCACCTGGGGCATTTTGAAATGTTCACACTGTATACATTAGGGTCCAGGCTCCAAACAAAAAGATTACTATGTAATTCATGCAGAATGGGGCTAGGCATCGATTAGCTACTTAGCTTTCTTTTTTTTAAGGCAGGGTTTCACTACATAACCCAGATTGTCCAGGAAAATGACAATTGTCCCAATTCACCTCAATTATATAAGTACAGGCATATGCCTACAACCCTGGACAGTTTCTCCGTTATTAAAGTGACCCAACGATTACTGCACCCCTTTCTAGGAGCAGCCATCCCTGCTTCTGAAGATCCATGGTCAGAGGTGAGACCATCATCAGAAAGAGCTGTGTGGTTCAAGCAGCTGTGAGTTCATTAGCTTTCTGGGGTTACATTCTTGTTTTGGGGGTGCGATGTTTTGGCTGTGAAATGATGTCCATGAGCTCACATATTTGAATAGCTGGTTTCTGGTTGTGTAGTTGTTAGGGGAGGCTATGGGGAGGTGTGACTCCAGCTTTGTCCCTGGGAGCAAAGATCAGGGGTTTGTAGCCTTGTCCTATTCCCAGTTCATTGGCTCTGCTTCATGTCTGTGGATGCAGATGTGCTCTCTTTGACTCTTGCTTTGACCACTGGCTTCCAGGCCTGACTCTCCCTCTAGAATTGCAAGCCAAAGTAAACTTTCTTCTGCAAGTCACTCTTGGTTGTGGGTTTTATCAGGGCAAAAAAAAAAAAAAAAAAAAAAAAAAAAAAGGCAACTTTTATGGGCCTAAACAGGATGGAAATGAGACAGAGTGATATTTGCTACAGAGAGTAAGATGTGCACAAAATAGTCTTTGTCACAAAGACATAGGGAATAGATGCCAATCGAAGCTTGTGGGCTTTTCATGGTTCATTTGTAATCTTCTTCAGATAGAGAAAAATGTGTGGTATAGGTGGTATGTTGGTAAATTTCAAATAATTCAGAGGAAATTAAAGATACTAAACCCATACTAATGGTAATATGTTGTGGATGGGCTTAGTGCTGTTCTTGTGAACCAATCACCTAATGAATAAAGGAGCCAATCACTGGGCGAGTAGGTGGGACTTCCAGGTTGGACTGAAGGAGAGTGGAAGGAGGAGAGAGTTTGCTCTCTTTGGAACAGGGGCAGCAGAGGGGTAAGATGTAGGTGCTAGGGTTTCCTAGTATCATGGCAGATTGACAAGGATTTGCCACCAGAGGGATCAGATTTTAATAAGACTTGCAAGATTAAGTTTTAGTTGTTGTGCCCAAAGATTGAGTTTCCATTGTTCTGAACTAAGTTTGAATTGTTTTCCTTCATGCAGCAGCTCGTCTGGGTTCAAGACAGAAAGGAATGGCGGCCAAGTGTGGGTTTGCCTAAGGGGATCCACAAAGGCCTTGGGGGATTTGAGGCATGGGATTGGTGTGGTAGCGACTTGCCAGTGGGAACCTAGCAAGCTGGATGGAGAGATTGTGGAGTTCAGAGTCAGAATCTCCACAAAATAAAAACAGGTTGGCCATTACCCAACAGTGCATGGCTGGGCAGGCCACAGGGGTAAAGACTCAAGAGCAAGAATGAGCTGGTTCTACTTTTTAAATATTTCCCTCAACAGTAATAATTTTGCTTTAATAGTCTTTGAAATTTTCCAAAAGCAGAGAGAAGAAAGAATTCTTTAGAGTGCCAGCTTGACTGTCCAGTGGCTGAAGAGAATGTCTCCCTGTGTCACTACGAATGAGATGAAACTGAGCTACATTTAGAGCTGCTCCTGAGGGGACTCCTTCACTTTCAGATTTCTATTCATGTTCAAAGTTCCTATGGAGTTGGCCAGCTTTGGATGTGTAGAGTATCACAGTCCTGGCTAATTAGAAAATGACTTTGTTTTGACCACAGCAATTTTGTTTGTTTGTTTGTTCTTGTTCTTGTTTTTTTTTTTCCAGAAATGAGTGCACACCTTATTTGAATTGATGCATGGAGTCAGTTGCTGGGAACGTCTTCAAAAAGAAGTTCCACCCAGCTAGTTCTTCTCGCTGGTTTTATGTAGTCATCTATTGATCATGAAGGAGGACCAAGACAATGTGAAGGAAGGAAGGGTACTGATCCTGATGTTGTTGTAAGCTTACCATAGTGTCCAATCATGGAGTGGGATTGGTTTGGGGCAGTTGCACAAAGTTCTATTAACACAAAAGTATACCATTTTGCTATTTCTGCTATGTTGGAAATCTTAACTTTTTTTTTCTTTTTTGGACCTATGTGTTTTAAGAGAATCCCACAGAAAAGTGGAGCATGCATTTGGACAGGAGTGCATGTAGTATGAAAGTCTGTCCATCCTCACCACTGTATGCATAGGGCTTTCAGGATGCTCCATGGGCTAGTGGGCAGAACTCCAGCAGTCCCCACAAAGGGTCCACATGTAGGGTACAATGTGAGTAAAAGGGAAATCAGTTGTATCTATAGCTGCATAAGTGGGTCCTGGCTGACCCAGCATTGGGCTTTTCTTTTGAACCAGAACTTGCTCTGAATGAAGAAAGAAGATGGTGACCTTCCAAGAAACACAAACATACATGAACTCTGTCAACTCAAAAGGATGTCACAGAAGGAAATAGAAATGACTATCCACACTTGTTACTTTTAGTTCTCTCTTAAATGTATATCTGGGTTGGAATGTTGGTAGAATGTGCATGTATAAGGAGTGACAGTAAAAATAGTTGGACAAGTGTTTTTTAAGGTTCCATTGTGTGTATAGGAAACACACACACACACACACACACACACACACACACACACCAATGCAAGAAAAAACCTCTCCCCCCAACTGATATTTTCTATTATAAAGATTAGTGGGTAAAATTCATGTAGATACATTTACACAATGGAGTACAACTCAGCTATTAAAAACAACGAATACGTGAAATTCTTAGGCAAATGGATGGAACTAGAAAGTGTCATCCTGAGTGAGGTAACCCAATCACAGAAGAACACACATGGCTTGCACTCACTGATAAGTGGATATTAACCCAGAGCATGGATGAACAGTGCTTACAGGAGAATGGCGCTTTATTAAATACCATTATTTTGTGCTCAATCATTATCAGTTATCAATGTGCACTTACTACCAAATGCCAGTCTCACACCCACACGTATTAGTGATACAGGAGCCATCCATTCTCACAAATATGGTCCCTTCTGTGCGACAAGCAGGAGGGCAGCTTGTACAACATGGATGCCTTGGAAAAGCGAGTGCTCCCTGTGGGGGCAGATGGAATGGTGGGCAGTCTCATCACATCACTCAAGGAAGCGCTGAGTTTAAAACTTACCAGTTGTTTATTTCTGTGATATTTCCACTTAAAAGTTTTGGGCCACAGTTAAGCATAGGTAAGTGAAATCATGGTAAAATAACGAAGGGGTGAGGGAAGAATTTGTATAAATGTGAAAGGGATGCTGCCCATGTTAGTACTTTGCAGTGGTATAAACCACATCCCATTAACTCAGAGACACTGGATGTCTCCCCTACATTCTGTGCTGTGAGCCCTCCACATTGCGTTCTATGTCCACATTAAGTTAGCTTAGGGATTTCCTCATGTAGAACTCAGACTGATGGAGAGTAAATCCTAGTGCTGAGTCTTAGGATTGACTCTGGCATTGAGTCACTGATGGGCAGGAGAGCTGGAAGAACTATCTTTATATGTCATCTATGAGACCCAGAAAGTATTTGTGTGACCAGAGAATCAAATATCCACCATTTCATTTTCAGAGAGAACAACAAGGGCTTGGGGGAGTCAGGAATAAACAACTGGAAGCCATAACCACAGGAGCACAAACACATTCTTTTTTCCTACTTTTTGCTATTCACCTTGATTCCTCACAGGACAGAGATAAAGGGAGAGTTTTGAGTCTTAGGTTGGTTTGCCTGTTTGATCAAAAGTCTTCTCTTGGGTTGCCTTTGTGTATTTTTTTAAACAAAGAATCGTTTGAATAAAATATGCACCAGAATATCAAGGTGTCTGGCTAAGTCCAAGCTAGCAAAGTAAGTGCTGTAGAGGAATTTTTTTTTCCTGGTTAAGAACTTTCAAAAGATGTAACTGATGCAAATGAATTCATTTCTCATTCAGAGGGGAAAAAAAAAAGAAGTCACAAATGCTACAATCTAAACTGAGATCTTGGAGATGTGACTTCAATTACAGTGTGTTTGAGGTAATCAATAATTACACAAGGCAACTTCTCTAAGGCAATGATGGGCCTCAGAATCAGATTGGGATCTGAAATTCAGAATACCTCCACCCATCCCTGGAGTTAATTCCATATGCAGGGCACAGAATTTCGTCTCGAGAACTAACAGACGGCAGGAATAACACAATTTCACTTGCGCAATTTCCTAAGCGGGAATCACGTACTGAGTGGATGGATATTTTTTATTTATTGAATGTTCTCAGCATTTCTCATTGGTGTCTCCAAGCAGCAGAACTAAGATCAATAGGAAGGCGTATGGTCGAAAGACAGGAATGAAAAATGAGATTAAGAGGACTGCTTGTGAAAATGCAGATACATGTTTGGGAGTTGGGCGGTAAGACCCAGGCTCTCACATGTTCTCTTCCCTTCTTGCATGAGAGTATGAGTGTTGCAGGCCCTTTGACAAGACCTGCCTGGGTGTGGAGATGCCTCACTGGGAATGGGGCTAGCTGTGCAAACATGAGGACCCAAGTTCATATTCCCAGCTTCTATATAAAATGGGTGTTGTAGGGCAAATCTACAACTACAGTGCTTAGTGAGGGAGGAAAGGCAGACATGCTGGGGCTGACTGACCAGCCCGTTGAGGTAAAAACAGAACCTCCTAAATCTCCAGCATGAGATCCTGTTTTAAAACCATAAAAGATGGCTCAGCTGTTAAGAATCCTATCGCTCCCACTTTGGAGAATGGAAGCTCAGTTTCCAACACCCATGTTGGGTGTCTTATAGCCAATTCTAGTGGCTCTGATGCCTTCTTTTGGTCTCTGTGGGTATCCACATGTGTACACAAATGCACAAGTATACATTCATGCAAGCACACATATATACCCACTTACACATATACATGCAAATACACAAATAACTGATTAAAAAATGAATCATTAAAAATGATAAATTAAGTGATAGGAGACCCATGGCATCAACCTCTGGCTTCCACATAAGCATGAAGAGGCAAGCATATCCCCACATATATGTGCACATGCATGTATACTACACACACACACACACATATACACAAACACACACGCACACACCCCACTGCATAAAAATATGATAAATAAAATAATGATTAAATAAGTAAATACATACATACAACAAAGGGGAGAAACACACTGCACTATGGAACTGTGGGAGACAGAGATGGTGACAACACGAATCTCCATGGGAAAGGAGTTAACTCGACATGAAGCAGGAGCAGCGCTCTGGCTGGAAAATCCTGTGGCTATGTTTTGTGTTTTTATTTCCTATGGGCATATTAATACAGTCAGCCAAACATCTTCTTTTAGAATCACCACTTTAGCAATGTATGTATAGCAACATAGCAGCTGTTGCTTAAAATTGTGTGTATGTCTCTCTCTCTCTCTCTCTCTCTCTCTCTCTCTCTCTCTCTCTCTCTGTGTGTGTGTGTGTGTGTGTGTGTGTGTGTGTGTGTGTGTGTGTATTCTAATTCTTGGAGCTCATGAATGTCTGTTAAACTTTGGAAATTGCTGGACATCGGCAAGTATCCATTTTAGTGGATAATGCCACAATTCAGGTTGGCCTTTTCCTTTCCCCTTCTCTTCCCATCTTCCCTCCATCTCCCTATCATAAATGCTGTCATCTAAGCGAAGATGTTTATGATGTGACTTCACTTACCGAATATTCAGGCAATCAATAACCACAGAAGGCACAGGTCTGGGCTACAGAGGTCCATTGTCTACCCCTTTCCTCACCCGCTTCCTCCCCTTCTCATCCCTCTCCCTTCCTTAAATCCCCTTGTTTCTTTCTTCCCCCCCATCTCTCCACCTCCACTTCTCCTTTTTCTCCTGATTGCTATAATTAGTAATCAAAAGCAGAAGTCCAGACATAAATTAATGTAATCTTTTTTTATGTGGTTTGTAAAACTGGTGGATATTGGAGGCTTAAGAAATTCTGAACAATGACAACCTTGCAAACAACTTTGCAAGGTCGGGGAGAGCAGCGCCCCAGAGGGATCATTTGTATGTGTGTAAGTCTGACACAGAATTGCAAAATATCTTGCTTGTATAAAACATGTAGCCTCATTTAACACAATTCAACTGAACCCACACCCAGAGGTGCCTTTTCCCATACCTATGAATGACAGTTTAAGCTAGTCTGTTTGTTTGTTTGTTTTTCTATTTCTAAACTTCATCAGCTCACAGTTTCTCCTTCTCTCAGGGCTGGTGTAAAGCTTGAGATTTTCACAGGCTCGTGGGAATAGAGTAGCCCAGATGGTGACCAGCCCTTGGTCTTTACACGTTTGACCATCCCCCTAAGATGTATGTCTTCCACTTGTTCTTCTGCACTGCTTCCTGCAGTTGCACCTCAGTACCACACCTAGGCGGGGCCGCCTATCCTCTCCCCTTGTTCTTCCTTGGTTCTCATCCTCAGCCTTCCTTTTCAGCGGATCATGATGACCAACTTGACTTCATTTATATAACCCAAAAGTCAGGGAGGCAACCCAATTTTAAAATGGCACGTACATTTTTCAGACGGTTTCTGAAAAAACAAATTTTTTTTTGCACACATTTAATTTCCTGGGAGAGTGCTTTGAGATGACCTGAGAGGCAATCAGGTAGATAATCATATGTAAATTTTGATTTATCTAACTAACAACCCATTGCTCACAGTACAGATTCCTCAGTGACCATAAATGACTTGGAAAGGAAGCTTGCTCCTCACTCACCACTGCAGAAAGATCTCCAGTGCACACTCAGCACGGCGAAGACTGGGAACGACCCGGAAGCCATTAATACCCAGCTGGCTCCACTCTTCACGGGTTTATGAGAACAGGGGTACCAAGCTTTCAGAACGGAAGTCTTCTGCATGCCGAGTTCTTTTCGCCCTCTCTTCTCTCTACCTTCCTTCCTTCTATATTTACTCCTCTCTCCTCATATTATATACTTAGCTATAATTTCTTCAATCCAAATAACTAGATTAATACAGAAATTGTGTAATTATTTCAAAATTGGCAACTAAGGAAATGAGAGGGCTTCTTATTCCTAGTTGTTCAAACGTTCTTATCTATTTCAGCTAATTCTGTACATAGTGGAGATCTTTTCTTCCTTCCTTCCTTCCTTCTTTCCTTCCTTCCTTCCTTCCTTCCTTCCTTTTATTTTGGTTTTATTTCATTTATATTTTTTTAGTTTTTGAAATCTTCATACATGCATAAAATGTATTTTAACAACGGCATCTTCTGTTCCTCCTCTTCTATTCCTTCTCTGCCCCTCTGCCATTTTTTCTCTCTAAATTTAGTGTGTTCTTTTTCTAAACACTGAGCCTACTCAGTGCTGCCAATATGTGTCTGCGAACAGGGTCAACTATTGGAGCATGGTACCCTCTCAGGGACCACATGCCCGAAGGAGATGATCTCTCTCCCCCACAGAGCCATCATTTACCAGTGGTTCCTCAGTTGAGGGTGGGACTTCATGACCTCTTGCCCATTTGTGCTAAGATTTTGCCTGGCTTCTTCTTAGGTAGGACTTCTGAATGATGTCGCAGCACCCGTGAGCTCACACGTGCAGCTGCACCTGCATCATTGTATCAAGAAAAGGTTTTCCATTTCTCCACTGCTTCTGATTCTTCCATTTCAGCTCTCCCTCTCACAATGACCCCTGAGCCTTGTGAGCACAGGGTGTAATGTAGTATTATTTAGCAGCAAGTGCTATGTAGCCACTTGCTTTCTGGATATTAGCCAAGTGTGGGTCTCTGTATTGATCATCATATACTGCGAATAGAAGCATCCCTAACAGGGACTCGGGGAAGTGCTCATCTTTGAGAAGAATAAACCGAGAGAAGTCAATTTTTAAATGATGCTCATTTAGCAGTGTAATAGTAGCAGCTTCTCTCCTAATATCTATGATCTCTGCAGCCATAGGTTCTTGGCCATGTTAACCCTGTAAGATTCATCACATGGAGTAGGCTTTAAATAAAAGCAGTAAGTGGTTACTCCAATAATGTTTGTGCCACTATTGCTTTAGTGGGCATATCTTACCAGGCCATATATATTTTTTGCGTCTGATTTCCTGGGATTAGCTTTTGATATTAGATCTTCCAAACAGATGCTAAAATTGAATTATGGAGAAGTACTTGTTTTGAACAACAACAACAACAAAAAAACTGTGTATGTTACTAGCGCTATGATACCATTTGTAGCACATTAAAGTCAATTCTATTTGGCTAGGAAGTTGCTCACTGGGCAAAGTGCTTGCCACACAAGCTTGTGGTATCTTTCTCAGTATTATCCAACTTGATATTTGAGATAGTATCGCTCACTGAACCTGGAATGCACTGACTGGTTAAACTGGTTAAACGGGGGGGGGGGGATCCAGGAGCATCTCCCTCTCTGCCTCTCCAGCCCTGGGACTAAAGTTGGGCCTCAGCAGGTGTCGGAGAGCTGCTTATTGAGCTCTTCTCTCCAGCCAAACCAGAGCATAGGTCAAACCCATTAGAATTCCTGACGAATAAGCAGACCTCAGTTTACTCTTGAAAATGGTTGTATAGGAGGACAGATGAATTTAACAACTGCTGTTCATTAAAGAAGGAAACTCATTAGGTCTGTGAAGGCTCTCACTGTTTTAATGAAGAATTCGTGGAAATGTTCAATAGACAATCAAGACCTCATTTGTTTCATTGCGTCATGTGAATGATGTCTTATGGTGAGTGCCTGTGGGATGCTTAACTCCATCCATAATCTAATTATCTGAAGGAATGCAGGGAAGACCTGCTAATTGTGTATCTGGAGACAATCCAAACTCCATGGGGCTAAGAAATGCTATGATGAACCAACAGAGATTTCTGAGGTCTGATAAATGAGATTTCTGAATCTTCATTTCTTTCAGCCTGAGAATTGGATGCATTTTGAGTCTGATATCAAGGTAATTGTTATTAGTGGATAAACTATTGTTAGGATTAGCATAAATGGAAAAAGCAGACACCTTTATTTTTGCTGATTTAATAAGAAAAACAATAATTGATGCACACCCACAAATTACTTGGGAACAGAGATGATTTCCAGTAAACATTTGCTGGCTGGTGGGGAAGGAAACTAGCTACTGGCTAATTTGAATTGAATAGCCTAGTGTCTCGGGGTCTTTGGTGCAAGCTAGTATATCTTCCAAGGCCCAAAATAATGTAGACTATATCCCTCCTGTTTGCAGATGTGGAGACTGAATCTCTGTGATGATAAATAGTTCATCAAAGGTTGCCCAGCTTCTACCAGCTGGGGACTTAGTTTACACCTAGTCTTGTCTGACTCTTAAGCCGAGGTCAGTTTTGATGTCTCAGCACATGCTAGAGTCTGTGAAAAAGATCAGTGCTTCTCCCATGCAGGGAGAAGACTCTGAGTATGTCTAGTGATGCACACTACAAGTAACAAAACTTTCCACGATCCCTTTAGAAATCAAACTAAATTAAAAAAAATAAGCCAATCATTTGACCGTTGCCTCTTTTCTTCTTTCCCAATGACTTTTGGACATACTTCTTTCACTGGGTTACACTGATTTTCAGAGGTGTTTGAAGTTTACCAGCTAAATACTTGGTGTTGAACTGCGGACATATCCTGATGTTTAGATTTCTTCATTTATAAAGTTAAAACCTGTTCAGATGTTCCTTAACATTCTCTTAAAATATACATTATTAATGACTGAAGATTTTCTATAAACAAAGCTTCAGATATATAACTGTCAGGGCACAGGGCATCACCTGCTTTTCTAGAGACACATCAAATCCACTGTGTGAAATTTCTCTCCTGTAGAGTTTAGCCCTCTCTCCTCCTATGAGGATCTAGCTAAGCAGCATTGATAGTCACCGGGTCTTGTAAGGTAGGAGCCTGGTAATGCTCCTTAACTTCTCTCCCTGTGTCACCCACACATTTGAGCAATGTGGCTTCATGGCTGAGTGTGCCATCTTTCAGTGTTCACCCTGGGAGACACAGCTGTTCTTGGGAAAGTAAGGACATCTCTGTGTCTCAAGGTTTCAGATACATAATGTGTGGTTAAGAATAATTCCAAGGTAAAAAATTTATTGTAAACGTGGTAACAAACAATTTCATTTGCTTCTTTTCCAAACTTGAATTCCTAGTTTGTGTCTCTTGTCTCCATGCTAGGCATCATTACCATTAACCAGGTCCTTATTGGCTCAGGCTTATATTGCAATGATTACCCAAAGAGGCTCTCTAATGGCTGTGTAGTTTCTATCAGAGTCTCCATATCATTTCTGATCAAGTGATTGCTTTGAAACAGAAATGTCTCAGATGACTCTGGTCTAGAGAGTTGTGATTTGGGTTCAGCATGTGAGCTGCCATGTTCACAGTAAGCTGTGACCTCTGCTTCCTGCCTTTGTGCTCTGATTATGATGTTTCCTAGTTTACCTGGGATGCTTCCACCCTTTTGCTCATTAGGTCAAGGGTGCTGTTCCAACTTTTGGCTTCTTTGGGCCACACTAGGAGATGAAGAATCATCTCTGGCCACACATTACTCTAGCAGATACTTAACCTGAAACCTAAAATCCCATAGCAATAGTTTTATTCTAACAAAGCATTTTAGAATCTTGCTATTTCAGAAAGAAAGAGTTTGTTGCCTTTCTTTGACTTGAGATGGCATCCCATGATTGCCCCAAGCAGAATCTAGTGTAGGAATGCTGTGTGGCCTGAAGGCACAAGCAAACTGGGTTTTCTCTCGGGTGGGTTTCATTCTTGAGACATTTGTAGATCCCAGGTCCTAAGCTCTCACAAAACTTGAAATTGTATATATGGACAAGAGTCTCACTGGCAGAGTGTCCTAGTGATATTCAGTGTCAACCGTAAGCCAAGATTCATTCATTCTGTCTATCTATCTATCTATCTATCTATCTATCTATCTATCATCTATCTATCATCTATCTATCTATCATCTATCTACCTATCATCTATTATCACCTATATGTCATCTATTATCTATTTATCTAATATCTATCTGTCTATCTATCATCTATATGCCATTATCTATGTATAATCTATGTATTTATCATCTATCTCTACCTATCATCTACTATATATTAGCTAGCTATAAGCTATCATCTATCATCATCTATATACGTATCTATAATCTATTATCTATCATCTATCTATCTATCTATCTATCTATCTATCTATCTATCTACTTAAGTACCTATCATCTATTTATGTACCTGCCTACATACCTATCATTTATCTATTATCTATCTATCTTCATGTTTCTCCTCTACTATCTCTAATTCTATACATCTCCACATCATCTCTGCCTTCGTGGACCACATATCTTCCATAGCCTCAAGGTCACATGTGCATCCTGAAGGCACTGCAATGGACAATTCATCTCTGCTCAGGAAGAAGAGAGACTTTGGGAAACTATCCCCTATGATAAATTTACTAAAGTGAAGATAAACTTATTATTTAGCATGAATTAGCAGAGGAAGCTTGATGGAGAGCATGCCTTTGAATTTTTTCACCGGCTTGTCTGGCTCATGAACTTCATGGCCAGTTAAACACCAAACGTCTTTGTTCTTCTAAACCTCGCCTCTGCGCTGCATATGGCCAGCCGTCTGGGATGTGACTCTGGTTTCACGAATAATGTTAAAGTTTCTAGCACTCGCTGTCATTGTGGGAAGCAGACTGCTGTTGGAGTGTTATTATTAATGAGAATTACTGCTGGACAGCTTGAACTGGAGGATAATTTATTCCCCGCGAACTTCTAATTGCGGCAAAGTGGTTCATTCACCGCCACGGCACTTGTTCCTGCCTCTCAAGGCAGCGAAATCAGGCAGAGCCCGGGCTGCGGGCGAAACAAAAGGCTGGTTTCTGGAGACACAGAGAATTGGGTCAAGAAGGTTTAATTAATGTAAGAAACGCTTGTGGAATGGAGAAAAGCCATCTGGTGTGCACAGGGGACTACCATTGATTCATCACAATCAAGGTGCCTACTATGTGCAGGGCTGGAGGCTCAGCGAATAAGAGCATACATACTGCACTGAGGTGAGACAGCTCACAGTTCTTGTCAACTCTCCTGAGACGACCTAAAAGCCTTCGGTCACTCTGATTGCTAAGTAAACAAACATACTAAGAAATGGGACAGTACTATGCCCTTAGCGAGTCGCACAGGAATCTTCACTATTATCCATCATTCAAAGAGCCTTTCCTTAAGGCTGTTTAGAACCAGCGTAGGACTAACATCCAGATGGTTTTGATGACAGAGCTGAGAGGGCACTTGTGAGGGGCATCCCTGCTCCCTCTGTGGACGAAGAATCTTTCAGCGGGGGCCGCATGAGGGCCGTGTAAGGGTCCATAGGGAGTGCTGACTGAGGGAAATGCTTTGTCACAATCTCTGTCCCTGTTGTGATTTTTCTTCTCATTCTTGTTCCCTTTTGACGGTGGAGAGTGCCTCATCCGGGTGGGAGTTAATGTTGGTGATATCAAGTGTTGTTTGTGAAGGACAGCAGTAGTATAGCTGTCTGTGAAAATGACTGTTTCTGAAACTCTGCTCAAAATTTACTTTTATTTATTCATTTGTGTGTGTGTGTGTGTGTGTGTGTGTGTGTGTGTGTATGTACTGTGTACTGGCTAGTTTTGTGTGTCAACTTGACACTAGCTGGAGTTATTACAGAGAAAGGAGCTTCAGTTGAGAAAATGCCTCCATGAGATCCAGATGTAAGACATCTTCTCAACTAATGATCAAGGGGGGAGGGCCCCTTGTGGGTGGTGCCATCCCTGGACTGGTGGTCTTGGGTTCTATAATAAAGCAAGCTGAGCAAGGCAGGGGAGGCAATCCAGTAAGAAATATCCCTCCATGGCCTCTGCATCAGCTCCTGCTTCCTGCCCTGCTTGAGTTCCAGTCCTGACTTCCTCTGGTGATGAACAGCTGTGTGGAAATGTAAGCTGAATAAACCCTTTCCTCCCCAACTTGCTTCTTGGTCATGATGTTTGTGCAGGAATAGTAACTCTGACTAAGACAGTGTGTGTGTGTGTGTGTGTGTGTGTGTGTGTGCCTGTACAGGTGGTACTTGTGTGTGGGCATGTCTTTGTGGTGTGCATGCATACTTGTGTACTCTGTTAAATAATAAAAGTACTTTAAAAGTTAATGCGTGTGGTGTATGCTTGTGTTTGTGTCTGCGCAAGCCCGTGTGCACAGAGGCAAGAGGAGGATGCTGCCATTCCCCCGTATATTCCCTTTAGACAGTCTCTCACTGAATCTGAAGCTCATCTTGTCAGCTCTGCTGCTGGGACAAGCACGGAACACCCCTGATCTGCTTGTCTCCGCCCATCAATGCTGCGCATGCGTGATCATGTCAACCTCTTGTTTTTTGGGTTCTGGGGGATCAAACTCAGGTTCTCAGAGCAAGTGTGCTTACCTATTGATCAATCTGTAGAGCTCTACAAAGTGCTGAGAATTCCAGGTTGGCAAGGACCATATGAATGTTAGAACTCAAAGAGTATCAGAGGGGATCCCACAGACAAGGGAGTAAGCGGAGGAGAGAGAGAGAATAAGGGCAAATGGCCAAAAGGCCTGAGAGAAAAATCCACCCTCTTCCAAATCCCAGTTATTTTTTTCCTCCAGATATCAGGGTTGTTTTCCTGTTAAGAAACTATGTTGCGGATACTTTCCCTGGTAAACTGATGTATTAAAAACACATTTAAAGATTGTTTGTGTGCAGGCACAACGTCAGGCTTAGGGCCGCACTGAATTGTTCTCAGGGAAAAAGGAGAAAGGGCTGTCCCTGTCATTAGCAGACAGAAGGAGCTGGGGTCAGACCTGTGTGCTCGTGGGTCACAGAAAACCTTTTCCAACGCCTTCCATTCAAGTTTCAGTCTCTAACAGAAATCCGGCATCCGGGGTGGTTCTTCGGGACACTTGCCTCCTTCAACCTTTCTGCAGCTCTGTGAGCTGGAGAGAGTGAATGACTGGGAGAGTCATTCCTCGGAGGAAGTGGCTGGAGCCGATGCCTCGCTGCAGGGACACAGGACTTCGCTGCCATCCAGCACATTATGGGAGAAATACAGTACCGAACGCAGCGGGTTTCTGCAAACAAGGCATCCCTTTAAGTTAATTGGTGTTATGTAGAAGCTGAAACGCTCCGCTTATTTACAAAGCTCCAGATTTATGTAAAGCAAAACCAATTACACTTAATGCCTAAACTACTCCAGGTGCTCAGCGATAATGTCGCCAGGCACTAGAGAAGAGACTGCAGTGTGAATGCACCCTGTTCCGAACCGAAGCGTGTGTACTTACTGCAATTTAGCTCATCACAAGTGTCAACGCCAGCCTGCGAGCTCTCAGCTCCTCCGCTGCTTGCTTTGGGTCAATTTTATAATTTCTGCAGATCTTTCATCGCAAAGGAAGAGCAAAAGCGTAATGAACACCTTTTTTTTTCTTTCCCTTTCCCCATTACAATGTAGAAATTAAGGAGATGAAGGGAAATTTGGGGACGGGCCAAAGTCGTCCCGGTCCTTTTCTAACAGCAAGAGCTCGCTATGGCTTTTTCATTTACACCAAGATGAGGCGTTTGGAAAGTTCTTGATCTTCGGAATGTTCATTATGAGACCGATGCACTAGATCCTGCATTAATGAGTCTCCTTTGGGGTGTTCATTAAGCCCAAAACTGCAAGCTTGGCATTTAACCTTTCACAGCAAGGGACGTTGTAAGAGCAGCAGGCCCAGCCCCACTGTTTTGCCAGGGATTTGTGCAAAACAAAGGATTGGAAAAAGTTGTGGGGGAGAATTTCTGCCTGCAAGAGCTAAGTTTTTAAACTTAGTCCTCCAAACAAAGGAGCAAATAACAAGCGGCTGGAATAAGGAAAAGACCTGGTGTTTTACAGCTGTTGGGGCATTTAAAAGTGCACATTGTAACCCAATCAAGCCGGCTGCTCTTCTTACTCCCTGGCTCTAAATATTGGCTAGGTCAGCGAGAGAGGTGCTCAATCACAGTCTCTTGAAATGAACCGGTAAAAAACAATGCTCTTGCCCAATCTAGCGTGGTTCTAGGGAGGAAGTCGAGGAACGGTGCAGGGGAGAACCTTCAATTGGGTTAGAGTCAACAAGACGGGCAGTTTGGGGAGAAGAAAGAATCACCTAAAACAGGAGGCTCAAAACCAAACTTCGTCATATAGAGACAAATTGTGACAAAGAGACAGGACATTAACTTTATTCAACAACAACAACAACAACAACAATGTTAATAATAATAACAGTATGTCCCAGAGGCATCTGCCTGTAATTGCCATTCTTTGGTCATCCTCTGCTACATGGTTAAGTTTGAGGGCAGCCTGGGCTACATGAGAACTTGTCCCAAACCTAATAAGACCAAACGAAACCAAACTAAACCACCTCTATTTTAGTAACATTGCTTTTAAATTCTGAAGAGAATTTCTTAATTAAGATGTATTGTAGTGGAATGCCAAGGTCAAATATAGCAGAATTCTATACACATTTATTATCTATGCAGATTATATTATGGTTTACAATACCTAGAGTGCAAAAAAAAAAGCCTTAGTGAATACACAAGAAGAAAAAATAGAAACATAGTATCTCTTAGCTTCCAATGGCATTAGAATTATAAATAAATCTTTCATGTCACCTTCAACTGCTGAACCACTGTAAAGGATATGCAATATGATCGACATGCTAACATGGAAAATAATCATTGTCTGGTTACAGAGTAATCACCAAGACTTTGAAGTCACTTCATTAGTTCAAGAGCATGATATATCATTAAAAGTCATAATAGCTTATTGGAAGGATCATAATTGTTCTTTGTAAATAAAGTACACTTTCTGTTATGTTGACTTTCCCAGTGAAATGTATGAAGTGTCCGACTGAAGAAGAAAATAGTGAATAGTGGGTCTCGCAAGAGAATCAAATCCCGTGTCACAGGACTGTCTCCCAAAGATCAATACTTGAAGATGCTTCCTGTGTGCTGCCATAAAACTTCAGAGACTTCTCAGAGAGGAGAAGAGTTTCTTCACAATTATTTCCACGGATGCACTGGGCATTAAAATGATTTAGATTACAATATCTAAGAGAGAAAGAAAGAAAGAAAGCTTTCCTTAGGAGCAGATGTAGATGACTTGATAAATCACAGACTTTCCTCCTCCCGTGCCTGCCTGCCTTTTATGATGGGCTCGTACACACTATCACAGCAGAGATCATTATTTAAGAGGCTCACCAGGGCAGTCTTTGTACAAGGACAGGAGAGTGCTATTTAGGGCAGAGTAAGGCTCCCGTAAGGATCTTTAGATGGTGTTCTCTTACTAAGACAAGGTCGTGCCATGTGGACCAAGCTCTCTGAGGACTCTATGTATAGTCCAGGCTTGTTTGAACTGGGGGGATTCTCTGGCCTTAGCCTCTTAAATGCTGGGCTCCTAGGATAAGCACCCACCATCATGGCCAGCAGAATGGTGCTCTCCTATGACTACCATAGGAGAGCACCATTCTCTCTTCTTCTGTACTGTCAGTGAGAAAAACCCTGAAATCATATGGGCTGTAGATTCCATGGCTGCTTAGACTCTAAAAGCCTATCAGATGTGATATAAATAGTACTATATTATATGGTGTCAGGCAGCCCATGATGTTGGTGCTGAGATCATTGATAAAGAGGGAGTACATTGCCACATTTTAAAAATGTCTACTCATTAAAAAATGTCTACTCGAATATCTCCTCATGCCATGCTATCCTGGGAAAGAGGGTTTCCATTTTACAGACTAGAAAACTAAAGTTCAAATGTAAATCAGTGTGCTTATGGCTTAAGAAGGACTCAGACAGAATCAGGCTGTTTCTGAACCAAACCTGCTGTGGTGCTTGGCTCCTTGACTTTGCTTGCTCTCCTCTCTGCTGTGGTCATTTTCATTCTTGACCTCTTCCTTTTCAGCCACCCCAAGGTCTCGCTCAAGAACGGCAGATATCCTACTACTTTAGATCGGACACCAATCTCGGATCCCTCTGTACTAACGATGTTCCCTGAACAATGGTTCAGTTTGTCTCTTTGGTGCTTAACAGGTTGGCTGGATTCGGGCATGCATAAAGAGCGGATACATCTGGAATCCCAAGTAAGACTTACTTGAACTCAGTCACACTCATAGTCCACTAGACCATATCTCGATGTAAGTATAAGAGAAGCATAAAGCAGAAGAAAGGGGGCTTGTAAGGCCAAATTGATAGGCACTTTTAGTTAGTACTGTTAGTATTTTTGAGCATTTACTCAACTTTAAGCAGCCTCAGTGGGAGGTGAAGACACCAGCGCAGAGCTAAGTTAAGGAGTGTGTTGATGTTTATCCTTCATATACACAACGGAACAGAACTCGACAGCTCAGGCTCTGAAGATAGCCTTTGTGAAGGACATAGGCAACTTCTCACAGAAATGTCATGATATAAAAACCGGAGAACCTATAGCCAGGCATTGAAGGTGCCTGCATTTAATCCCAGTACTCAGAAAACAGGGATAATCAGGTCTCTGTGAGTTCGAAGCCAGCCTGATCTACAGAGTAAGTTCTAGGACAGCCAAAGCTACACACAGAGAAAAACAAAACAAAACAAAAAAATTTTTTTTCTCTACAAATAAAAGGAGAGGCAGTGCAGAAGCAGAGGGACTCAGCTTCCAGGACTGGAGACACGGGCTGGAGGGAATGGAGCATACGTCTTCAACTTCAGTTGTCATGACTGAATCTGTTTTGCTTCAAAGCTGAGGAAATCCCTGTTGGGCTTCCTATGATATTCTCTGATTTTCTAGTTTTGTTTACAGTCCAAGAGCCTGATATTTAGAGAAATTACAGACTGTGGAGAGAGTCAGAACTTGTGCACCTTGGAGGGCATGGAAGCCTCATTGAAGGGGCTATTCACGTTTCAGGGCTGGTGCTTATCCGCGCCTCCTTTCCAAGACTCAGTGCCTGCCCTCATGGTCCAGCAGCTCAGCCATGTCAGGGCCATAGGATGACACTTAGCACAAGTGGGGTTCTGACTCAGAAAGCTTCAGCTTTGCCACACCCATCTGCCATCTGGATGCTGACCCAAACCACATTTACTTGGTAGAAGAATAAAAGACAGGTTTGGGCAAGGGAGCGGTGGCCGAGAGTGGGTCGATTTGTGGGTAAATGCAGCTGGTAAATGGAGGCAGGTGAGGGCAATAAAACTAATTGCTGTGACGTAGCTCACACGGAGATTCGCTCTTTCAGAGTGCTATCCCTTAAACCAGCTGTTGATATGCTGTTGTGATTGACACACATAAAGACGGTAACAGACAGTTTGCTCTCCACTTATAACTAGAGTAGGTCGGAAAGAGAGGAAAGACAGGCAGGGTAATCACAGACAGAAGGGTAGCAGATGACACACATGTGCCTGATTCAAGCTTTTTGGGCAAACAGGCTTTCAGTGAATGAAAACCATTCCCACCATTAGAGGGTCTTTTACATAGGCAAATTGTGAGACACGTGAGGTCGTGCACAGGAAGATGACATTACGTTATTTTGATAGTTTAGGTGAGTCTCCAAGGGATTGTCATCTATTGACTTTGAAATGGCCACTGTTGATGTAAAGGATTGAATGGAACCCAAATCTCTTGGGTCCTTAAAGTCTTAGCTGTTTTTTTAATGATACCTGCTTTTAATGCTAATGACTTATCCACATGGCTACCTGTAACTCTAAGGTAGTACTATAGTAGACAAAGAAAACCACCACCTTGACATCATAGCATGCTTTAGAATGGAATAAAGCACTCATTTGGTGTGAGGATCGGTGGAAAAGGGAAGTGGAAGGTGAGGATTTTGTTCGGGATAATCCATTACATTTCTGCCAGATGCTTGTTCATCTTGTCATGGCGTAAGGGATCCTGTTGGCTCACTCACGAGTCTCAGACCATAGCTCACAGAGTCAGAAATCGCTCCTCTTCCCACAGGCTTACCTCGGTGAAGCCCTCCAGAGTCCCAGGATGTTCAGCAGCGTCAAGCATGTCAGCACGAAGAAGAAGCCCTCTAGATTGCCTTTGTTTAATGTGTTTGGAAACCAATTGCCTGTTTGGAGCAAACGTGCGATTGTCACTCAGCTGCAGATTCGCAAGTTTCTGTGAATATTTTATTATCCCAAAGTTCTGAGAGCATTATGTGCCTCGGTAATGGTACTGGAGTGAGAAAGCTCACCTGAAATTTCATTGCCAAAATTCATTATAATTTGAGAATTAATGGAAAAATGATAAGCAATGCACCACAACACGGCAGGCTTAAAAAGCAGCAAAACCTTCCCCTGGGTTGGAACGGTAACCTTGATCATGGTAGTAATTCACCTCATCTGGTCTGGTCTTGTTTATTCTCACGGTTCTGGGTTTAGTTCTGTACCTAGCATATGGAGTAAATACATAGCAACAACTGCACACTGTTTTCTATGAGATTGTTTTCTTTATATTGTAATTGTAAGACCAGTCAGATAATGTTGCAGGATTTTCCCGGAGGAAGGGAGGGTGCCAGAGGGTAGAGGAGAAGAACCAAGATGGCTTCAGACCTGTGTGACGTTTACCAGCCACAAGTAGCTATGTTTTCACAAGGTTAGAAATACTGGGATAAAGCTCTTATCATCAATACTCTAAAATTATTGTACTGACACCTCGTAAATTGTGATATTATTTATACATAAATCTGATTGGTTAATTAATCTTTAGGAGTCTTGATTCATCCGGGTTATTAGGTGGTGAGATGGCTGATCGTGGAGTGTGAGGGGGCGGTGCGTGGAAGCAAGATGAACTCAGCCACCCCATCCCCCTACCCCCGCCGGAGAGATGGTGGGCAGAGGGGCCCCCAAGTGAGATGGTCCAGTGGAAGCACTGTAGCTGAGAAGCTAGACCAGACCAGCGCGGGAGTGTGGTCCGGCGCCATGGAGGGTTGGCGGGTTCATTTTTTTAAAAGTATTTCCCGCCACAAGATGACATGTGGGAATGAAGCCACCCAAAGTTACCCATTTTAACTAACAGAGTGAATCCAGGGATCTCTTAAGATCCTGTCACCGAAACTGTTGGATAGATAACATTAATTTCTTGATCGATGCAGAGACCTCTTTGACCTGATGAATAATTCTTACAGTAAGACACATATCCAACAGAGAGTCTTTATTTCCTTATATTGTCAATCTGAGTATTTATGATGCTACTAGGGATTCAAGGTAATTAAATTGCTACTAGGTTTTCAACTTTTGGGTCTTTGCTATGTTTTTTTCCCTCTATCTCCAAGTCAATCTGTACCAACTGTACGCATTTTGCATGTGTATATATGTGTGTAGGTTCCTGTGTGTTGGGTGTAAATACATGCATGCAGAGCATGTGTGATATGGTCATGGAACAACCTTGAAGGTCAGTCTTCAGGTCCCTTCCAGCCTTATTCAAAAGAGGGTTTTATTGGCCTGGAACTCTGCTGTGTGGGCTAGCCTAGCCTAAGAGCTTCTAAGGAGTCTGCCTGTCTCTGCCCGTCATCTCACCATTTCTTGGATTATTGGCATGCACCATGTCTGCCTTCTTGTGTGAGTCCCAGAACCCTGAACTTCAGGTCCTCACAGTTCCAGAGCAAGCTTTTCGCCAGCTGAGCCATCTGCCCATCCCTCCTCAATGGATTTTGATACATTGCTATCCAACATACTACATAAGGTCAATATACACATTTTAAATGTAATGCCCAATTTTAGTCGATTCTCTAAAACCAGGAATAAAGTCTACTATTGTGAAATTAAAGGGAAATCAATCCTTGCAGGAAAAATCTATGCAACCACAGTTCTGAGCGGCTAGAGGAGCTGATACTGTTTGGCATTCGAGAATAGGAGTCCATCCTCACTGAAGGTGTGGGCCTTAGAGACACAGGTGCTAGTGAAGGCGATTCCAGCAATCTGTCTCTCTGCTGAAAACCTTGACCATCAGTGCTGTGCTCTACACAAACTAGGATGCTTCTGGACCTTTTCCTGGGGAGTATACACTTTCAGGTCAGATTGGAATTAAACTTTCTGCTTTAGGCTGATATTCTGGGTAAGGTGGCTGTGGTTAATTGTGCCACTTCCTATTTAACTCTCCTTTTCTTCCTCTCTTCCTCTTTTCCTCTCTATTTCTTTCTCTTCCTCTCTCTTCCTCTCCCTCTCTTTCTCTCTCTCCCTCTCCCTTCCTTTCCTTCTCTCTTTTCTTCTCTCCCTCTCTTTCTCTCACTCCTTTCTAAAACAGACTCTCTTACAAAAAAAAACCCAGTTTTTTGCCCTTACAATCCTTTACGCCCTCTCTTTTCACAATCTTTCCCGAGCTTTAGGTGTAAGGGTTATGCTATGAGTTTATTAATTGGGCCTGGACTCCCCACAGTCGGTTGATCTTTGCATTTTGACCAGCTGTGGCTTTCAGTTTGAAGAAAAATAAGCTGGGAGGGGGGTGGACAGCTAGTGGAGATGTGGGGAGGAGGGGATGGACCCAGGAAGAGTTGGGGGAAGGAAAGAGGGGTGGATATGGTCAAAATGTGGCTTGTGAGATTCCCAAAGAATTAATAAAAACAAATTTAAAAAGATAAACCACCAGAGAGGGGTTTGATCACTAATACAATTGCTAGGAAAAAAACCAATAAAGTTGTTCTCCTATGGAACATGCTCGTGTCTTAACCATGGAATTGGCTTGAGTCCATTTCCTTCTCAAACCCCATGAATAAAAGTTGATGTTGATAGGGCACACGCCTGAGGTCCCAGTGCTTATGGGGCTGAGGCAGGAGGTTCACCAGGAGTCTGGGTTCAGTGCCAGATGCTATCTTAAAAGAAAAAGTACTTAGGGAGTTTAGAGCTGTTTTACAGGTTCTGCTTCCCTATTTCATTAACTTTATCTCTGTCATCATCATCATCATCATCTAGATTGTGGCTATGATGGGTGTTTTGCATATATGTATATCTGGGTGCCTTTGCACACAGTACTCTAGAATGACAAAAGAGAGCATTGAAACCCCTGGACCCAGAGTTACAAACAGTTGTGAGCTACTCTGTGGGTTCTGGGAATCAAGGCCTCTAGAAGAACATCCAGTGCTCTTATCATTGATCCATCTCTCCAGCCTTTCTCCAACTTATTAATTTATGAACCACTATAAAGGAAATGCCTGATTCCATCTTTATTTTGACATGATGATGTCTTTGTATGAATATGAAAGGTTGCACTGAGCACTTTCCTGTGTGTCTGGGAATGAATGCTGTAGCTATGTCTCTCAGCTTTTTTTTTTTTTTTTTTTTTTTTTTTTTTTTTTTTAGCATTTCTGTGTCTGTGTGTCTGTCTCTGACTTTCTATGTCTCTTAGCTTCTCTGTCTCTGTCTCTCTGCATCTCTGCCTGTCTCTGTCTCTCTGTCTCTGACTTTCTGTTTCTCTGTCTCTGTCCCTCTGTCTCTGTCTTTGTCTCTCTGTCTGTCTCTGTCTCTCTCTCTGTCCTTGTCTGTCTCTCATATGCCATGTATAGGGACTAAATACTCAGCTGTACTTAAATGGCGGAGTTGGAGTGTAGTTCAAGAAAAGGTGAGCTGACATTGCACTGATTTTCAGAAGCCCAATCAAATGGTGCTATTTTCTTTTTCTCATGAATTAATATCCCAATCATATTCCCGTCCTTTCCCTTTCACTCTGGCCCTTCCCATGTCGTGCGACTGTACCATTTTATCATCGGGCTCCTCTGGCTGGAGTAAGAGGCGTGCACGGAGCACGTGAAGTCTGAGAATTAACATGACATTAATTCTTCTTGGAGCATGAATTTCTCGGCCCATAATAAGTAATTGAAAAGACTATCTTTATATTATAACAAAGTCAAATGAGGGAGAAGAATATAAATTTTGAAATATCTTTAGAGGTAAAACATCATATTTCTAAGAGATTTTGCAATTACAGCAAATACCAGCCTTTCAGGAGACAGAACCCAGTCCCCTGGGCAGGGCAGCACACTTCCATCTGTCACTGGGGACACGGCGGGCATGGACAGAAATCACTGCGACTTGGTATACAGGAAGGTGGGGGAGACAGAAGGAAGGGCATATTACTTCGATGTTAGTGGGAAGATGAAGCTATTCCCTAAATGTTTGTAAATAGGGTTAATAAAAAAAATACCAGATTGCTGTATTGCCTATTCTAATTCCTAGTTATTTTGTATTCATCTATCTCTGTCTGTATGTCTGCCTGTCTATCTGTCTGTCTATCTATCTACCTACCTACCTACCTACCTACCTACCTATTGCCTGGTTCTGGGGATTGGACTTAGGGTCTTGCACATGCTAAGCACGTTCCTTACCAGTAACCTACATCCCTGGTCTCTTTCTTTTTTCTGGGCTAGTCTGGAACTCACTGTTCAGTCCACACAGTCCTTGAGTGTGTAGCCCCGCCTTGTCCTCCCTGAGTAGCTGGGGCTAGAAACGTCCATCCTTAGATCTTGCCTGTTCTTTTGCTTACATGTTTTAAGCACCTGTCTTTTAAAAATAATGCCCATCCTCACACAAGCCCCACCGTTTTCCTCTACGTTCTGAATTAACATTCTGGATAAAGCTGACTTTTGTGGTCAGCACCACCATAAACAGAACCCTGGCCTGGATTGACAGCTTGGGAAAGAATCAAGCCTCAGGTTGGACAGTCTTCCTAAGAGCTACAGGTTGGTTTATTTAATGCCTGTTTTTCAATAGTGGGTGCGGAGGTGGGTGGGGGTGGGGGGAGCACATTAGGTATAGAAAGGTGTTGTGGATAGCCCTGGGCTTGTATTTTGATGCTAATTCCATTCCTCAGAGGGGCTGCAGATGAGGAGTTGCCTTGTGAACCTTCTCCCCACCTTAACTTTTCAAATAAAGGCTGGATCCAATGATTGGGCAGGAGGAAGGGGGAGGAGCTGAGAGTTTGGGAGAGGAGAAAAAGGTGGAGGGGAGGAGCTACGGAGGATCAAGAGGACAGAGAGGAGCTAAGAGGAGAGAGAGAAACTCATGGTCCAAGACAAGCAGTTATGTTTTATAACATAAACCTTAAGTTATATGGGATACTATAGATGGGAATAGAGTAGTGTAGTGGGAGATCTGCCCAATCTAGGCTTATAGCTTGTTTTGTTACTGATTGAGTTGAGATTTCTTTTACCGGGGAATTGGGTTGGAAACAAAGTAGCAACATAAAGGTGTATAAAGTGCCTGGGTTTAAGGCAGACTTTTGAAGTCAAATATCATGTATTATTGAATACCTTTTGTGATTGAACACAATCACAAAGGCTGGAAGGCTTAAGCTTCAGTTTCTCCACTCAAGAATGATGACAGTAGTCCCTTCCTCTGCGCTCTTACAAGAATCAAAGAGCCAGTGTCTGGAAAGAATTGGGTACTAAAAGGCCCTCCCTCCTAAGTGTCAGGCCATCACCTCCCCGACCCCTTGAGAGAATGGTGCTCACACAGAAGCCAGGTACCTTACACTAGATTTGGGACTTGCTTCCTCTCAGTTATCTCTTCATGTTCTGTGTGCCTTTTTTTTTTTTATCATTATCTCAGGACCAGCTGTAAAATGTTCCATTTACCATTGCCAGTTGACTCAGCTCTTAGCGCTATAACTTTACTTTAGTAGCTTATAAACTTTTATTGTCGTAATTCACATTTGGGCCATTTTTCATCTGACATTTCTAGGGGCTGATTGAAGTCAGGAGCGGCCTTGCAAAGGGAGACAAAGTGAAGATGTTAGGTTGAGGAGGGCGCTGAGGAAACCTCTCAGGCATGTGGTGTAGGCGAGCGGAAAGCGAACAGGAGGAAGACCGCCGCCGGGGTCTGGTGGCTTCTCATAATGTGGCCAGATGCAGCTGCTACTGGTTGCACTCAGCAGAGGGCTTGAAGAGAGCTGGATGGCTGCCTTGGAATAGCTTGCTTCAGCTTCTTCCCCAAGTACCCCATGTGTAAAAGGCCCCTTCCCAAATTCGGAGACTCATGTTTCAAGGCAAATGAGGTTCTTGGAATAATTCTCAGCAAAAAAGGAAGCTCGGAAATTTGAATGAGAAGCATATAGGTCGACACACGTGTGCTGCAAACAGCAACACTGTTCATAAGACAAAAACAAAACCATTCCTCTCTAGCCACGGGCTCTGTAGTATAAGGACCAAACGTTCGTTTTCTGCCTTGTCTTGGGTTTCAAAGGGCTCCAAAGGCTGACCCACACCTTTTCTGGTTCTGGTTAGACATCTTCTCTACCCACAGGGAAAGCACAAACGCCCACATGACTGGCTCTCTGATGACATGAACCAGCTACATTCTGCAACAGCCTCAACCCAACAGATTTCACGTTCCAAAGATCAAGGTGACGCCAAGAAACCAACCATATCTTCCTCTGTCCCCAAACCAGGGGCCACCGTGCCTATTTGCTACCACTAATCCTGCAGGCACGGACCTAGCTGGTTTAAGCTATTTCAGAGCACAACTCCCACCTCCCGCATGGTCTTGCTGTGTCTGACAAGTTGTGTCCCCCACCCCAGGCTGTGAGTACAAGAGACCAAAACATCACTGCCATTACCCACAGGTTCCGGATCAAGGGCTTGTTTGAGCTATGTATTCTAGTTTGGGAGCAGTGGGAAGTCACCATAGCAATGGAATAAGTAGAAGGTAATAGAGTTGAGCTTCAACCGCAGAGATCAAGGTCACTTTGCTATATATGTTACTCTCTTACATAAGTATTGGATTATCAGTGCCCTCCTCTCCCCTCCCTCTTCTCCACTTTCTCCCTCCCCCTACTCCTCCCTCCTTCCCTCCTCCTTTTCCCTCCCTTCCTCCCTGTCTCCTTGCTTCCTTCCCTTCTTCCCCTTCCTTTCCTCCCTGTCTCTTTCCTTCCCTCCCTCCCTCCCTCTCTCCCTCCCTCCCTTCTTCCCTCCCTCCCTCCCTCCCTTCCTTCTTCTCTCTGCTAGTTAGTTTCTGTCAACTTGATACAAACTAGACTCACTCGCCTAGAGGGAAAGTCAACTGAGGAACTGTTTCCTGTGGGTTTGGCTCACCATTGTCTTAATCACTAATAGTTGCAAGAGAGCCCAGCCCACTGGGGTCGTGCCATTTTGGGGCTGCTTGTCTTGGACCTTATGAGAAGAGTAACTGAGCAAACCATGGGGAGGCAGTAAGCATAGCTTTCCATGATCTCTGCTTCCGTGCCTGTCTCTGGGTCCTGCATTCCCTTACTCATCCATGGAGCGTGACCTGAGAGCTGAGACAAACCTCTCCCTCCCATACGATGTGTTTGGTCACGGTTTTGTCTCAGCAATAGTGAAGGAAACTAAGATCCTTCCCTTTCTTCCTCTTCCTTTCCATGTCCCCCCTTCCTTAATTTTGGGACAAGGAGGTGTCCTTGTGGATAAACCACAACTGTCCTGTTCAGTGCTGAGTCGTCTGTTTCTGAGCTACACTGGGAAGACCAAACCCAGGATTCACAGGGCAAGAATAAGTGGGATGGTGCACATAAAGGGTGAAGGGTATCCTGGGAGTGCCACACCCTGAAGTACAGGTCCTTGCTTGCCCAGATTGCCATGCATGCTTCACTCTATAGGCTACAGACCCCCCTTCTGATCAGGATGGGGTCTGGGAGCTCAGGAATGGTGCATTCAAGGTCTCTCTTCGGCTTAGCAGCCAGGTTCATGGAGTATCTTGGGTTTTTTTTTTCTAGACAGGGTTTCTCTGTGTAGTCCTGGCTGTCCTGGAACTCACTCTGTAGACCAGGCCGGCCTCGAACTCAGAAATCCGCCTGCCTCTGCCTTCCAAGTGCTGGGATTACAGGCGTGCGCCACCACGCCCAGCTTGAGTATCTTTGGTTTTAATGGGGGTGCTTTAACTGTAGACTCTCGAGAAAATGTTCTCACATATGCTCAACTGGCAAACTGCCTATAAATCTCTTCTTTTGAGGATGAGTAAATAGGAAGGAGAAAAAGGGAGGGTTAATACGGCATCAGAAGCATGGCTGTAATACGTATCATGACTGTTGCTCGCAAGAGACAGAAGGTGAAAGCTTAGGATGACAATAATGGGAGTAAAGAGGAAGCCATTACGAAACAAAGAAGGAAAACTGATAGGAGAGAAAGATATTCATCTTTCTCTCAATTCAATGAAAATCACCCAGAGGACTTGTAGAAGATCATTTGCACTAATGAAAGGCACAGTGTGGGCTGGGAGAAGAGTCAGGGGTGAAGCGCTTGCAGGTAAGCACCCCAACTCTAGTGCCCAGCGCCCATGTGAAGTTGGGTGTCACCAGATGAACTAACCATGGCAAGATTAACACGGGAGAATGACTAGGACGACACGAAGAAGCTAGGAGGGGTTCCATGAAGGTTAGAGCAAGAAATTGGTGTGGAAAAAAATACATGGGATTAATAGTTCTAGAAGCTGATGAGTGATGAGTGAGAACACAGCAAGCTGCAGAAGACCGGCAACCCTGGCAGGACCTGCAACAGGGATGCAGAGAGCAGATGGATGCTCAGTGGTACCCAAGTGCCCTCTGATGATGTCTGGACCTGCAACAGGGATGCAGAGGAAGGAAAGGAATGCTCAGGGGTACCCGAGTGCCCTCGGATGATGTCTGGACCTGAAACGGGGATGCAGAGGCAGGAAAGGGATGAGCATAGCAGAGGGATGCTCGGCGGTCCCCAAGTGCCCCCTGATGATGTCAGAACTCTTGTGGAGACCAGATGATGACTTTAGAAAATCTTTTCTTGCCAAAATTGGATCAAGGAGAAATGAGGATTGTTAATGGCCAACAGGAATGACACAAAGCTACAAAGAACAATGTTCAAGAGAGACACTAGAATCCCCATCAAAATTTCAATGATGTTTTTCACCAAAAAATGGGAAAAAATAATGTCCTAAAATTACCATGGAATAGCAGAAGACCTCCAGTAGCTCATCCAGTCTTGAGTACAAAGAAGACTGCATTCATTACAATATCTGATTCAAAGTATGCCACAATGCTATACTAAGCAAAACAGAATAGCACTGCCCTGTAAGTAGATGCAGAAGCTGTAAGACCAATGGAACAGAACAGAGGCAGAACTAGATGCACACACTTACAAGCAAATGGTTCGCAATGAAAGTGTCAAGAACACAGAGTGTCATCAGTACGTGCTGAGAAGCTGAGCTACGACAGAGAAGAGTGAAGTTAGACTTAAATCACGCTGAATACAAAATCAGGTCAACGGGAGTCAAGAACTTAAACAGTAGTTATAAAATGAATAGATGAAAACATATGAGAGGAACTCCACAAAACACTTAGAAAACACCAAAATGACAAAAAATAATTACCAAAAATGAAGTGAAAAATATACAAACTAGAAGAACAAAACTCCAAATATTATGTCAGACAGGAACTGATATTCAGAATGCATAAGGAGCCAAGACTACCAACTAAAGAGAAAATACCATGTTTGAGAATGGACAAAGGACCCAAGGAAACATTGTTCCCTAAAGAAGAGACACAAAAGCCAAAAGATATTTACTAATTACTAATTACAACAGCGATTTACTAAATAATTACCAGAAAAGGAAAAATTAAAGGCAAAATTGAGCGTCACTTCTCATCCGTGAGAATGACTGAATGAGAAACAGGGAAGATCCCACATGCTGGTGGGGGCCTGAGGCACGAATAGTGGGACTGAAATGGACAGCGCTGTGTAGCTCATTAAAACACTCACACCGGCATGCCTGTGTGCCAACTGGGAACTGACTCAATATGTTGAAGAAATGTCATCACTCTCCTGTTCTTATACTAATCCAAATGCTAATTGTGATTTCCAAGACACCACCTAATTATACATAATGTATGAAAGAATTTGAAAATGGATTCCCAATGAAAAACTATTCGGCCTTAAAAAGGGAGAAAACTCCATTTTATTTGCACCGAAAAGGGTGAATCTGAAGGACATTGTACTACGTAAAATAAACAAAGAACCCAGAGATAGATAGTGCACAAACTCACATATGAAACCCTCCCATGCAACATCAAGTCGTCAAGGTATAACATCAAGAACAACATGGTGGTTAACAAAGGTTTGGGGGGAAGAGAAGGCAGAAAAAGGGAAGATGTTGGTCAAGAAAGAAGGATTCCAGTTTGGAAGGATGAGTCAGAGAGATGATTGCATGACTTGATGCCGTAGTTAATAGCAATGAATTCTGTAGTTTGAAATTGTTAACTGTGTGGATTTGCACTGTTCTGGCACAAGGATTGAGCACATAAGAGATCGGAACTGTTGGTTAGCTTGACTGGAACATCCTACCTTGTCAGCATGTCAGAAAACCTCACCATACTCCATAGGTGTACACGTTATTCACTGCCAGTCTGAGGAGGCATTAGGGTCCTGATGAATGTCATCCTTGTCATGGAAGAACTGGAGCTTTTCTCTGGACTCATCGGGAACATACCAGGAGGGTCATCTATGTTGTATACATGTGATTTCATGCTGAAGATGTATTAATTAGACGCATAACAGTGATAGATCATAAGGTGATATCAAGAGCTGCTCAGGAATTATTGAACACAATTTAATGTGTTTTGTATAGATGCTGGAAGGAAGATTACTTATGACAAAGTGTACGAGTTTATAAGCTCTCACACACACTTAAGAGGAAAATCTGACAGATCCGTATTATAACGAGACAGAGTGTGAAAGTCTTCTGGTAGTTTCGTTACTCTAGGAAAACGATGTAAAGTAAAAACGTAAAACCTGGAAATAGCGACAAAATATTTTTTTATCCAGGGGCTGGGGAGATGGCTTTCCATGTAAAAGCTTGTGCCATGGGATCCTTATGGTCAGTCCTTAATCGGGTGAAGAGATGAAGATGGTGGTGTACGCCTGTTATCCCAGGATTTCTATAGAGAGACAGGAGGCAGAGACAGCAGAGCAGCCGGAAGCTGCCAGGTTAGATAGCCGGGAGTACGTATGCTGCACTGCAGTAGAAAAGGACAAGTGGCTCTGTCTCAACAAGGTGGAAGGCTCGGACCACCTCTGAGGAGTTCTCTTCTACCGCCACAAGCCCACGGAACATGCGCACTGTGCTCTGCGCCCACGCGCACTTCCGCCCTCCTTTGTCCTTTTTCCCATTGCACACTGTTCTAGAACAGTGAAACAAACATCACATTCGTTCGAAGATGGGATTATTTTGCTGAGAAGTTGATTGAAAACTGATTAAAATAAATACCTTTAAGTTTACTAAGAAAATTTGAGAAATTTTGAGCAGAGGCAAACAAAAACCATCTCTCAGTGTGGGTCGGTAGCAATCCTTCAGCAAGTTGTCATGAGAGAGAATGAGCCGGTTCATGGCAAGAAAGAAGAACACAACCGTTCTTATAACATATTTAACATGAAATGTTTAGTGTACATATAAAGTAAACAAAATATTGCTAAAGGGAATTAACAAATTTTGAACAGACTAAAATGTCCTGAAAGTACCTGCCCAGCATGTCATAAGGCCCCACATTTGGTCCTCAGCAACTCAACAGATTTTTTTTAAAAGTAACTTTATTTCCTGTCAGTGGAATATATTTTTTCCTAAAGCTTAACATTACTTATTTTGTTGAAATAAAATGGTCTGGTTAAAAGATTAAGAAGAGGTGACCGGGGGAAAAGGGATAAAGCACTTCTAAAATGTATCTATAAGTAAAATCACAAAGAATATGGAACCAACAAATAGAGGCTAACCATAAATCAAAGATTAGAAACATCAGACATGAAGTCTATAGTATAGCATCGTGACAACTGAAGGAAAAGTGCTGGGAAACTCAGAATGGAAAGGGGCCGCGAGGAGCCAGAACCACAGAGATCCTGAAGGAGCCCCTACCATCACCTAGGAAGTGAGCGTCCACACTGCATCACCAATAAGTTAAATTGATTGATGTATCCTAAAGTGGTGAGACGGTTTAACCAGCTTTTCCCAACATATGTGGAATAACACAGTAAATGTTGGTTATTATCAGCAAATTATATATTTCCTTTGAAATCCAAATGAAGCTCATGTGGGTGAGAAAATTAAAAGCATTGTTCCACAGTGGGAGTGGTAGATGGTGCAGAGGGTGAATGTGCCCATGATGCGAGTCTGGCCATCAGGATGCTGGAGTCTCAGCCAAGAGCCCCATGGAAAAGCCTGTGTGTGGCACTGTACACCTACAATCTTGGCAGTGCCCAGGTGAGGAGGGAGGTCGAGGCTGGAGAGTCTCCTGGTTGGCATGCCATCTAGCTTGGAGTGTGCAACCAGACAGACAGACACTCTCCTGATCAGGGTAGAAGGTGAGAAGGGGGTCTAGAAGGTGTTGGTCTACACATGGGCTTGTGTTCACGAAGAATAAAAGGTTCAGCCATGGAAATTCCACATGGAGAGATGAGTGCAATCACCATCATCACGGCGAGTGCCCAGTGGGTGTGGGTGTGTCGGTCAGTGGACCAGCGAAACAAACATCTTGAAAAGTGGAAACACTCAGTCAAAACTAGAAAAACCTTAGTGATGAATATGCCTAAAGGATCATATGCAATATGTAATATAAAGAAAAGAATTAGGCTTCTCTCTGTAGTTATCTCAGGAGGGCGGCAAAAACGAGAGGAAAAATGAACAAAGAACTCCACTCAAAGCTTTATGACAAAGAACTACAATATCGATGTTCCAAGGGTAGTATCGCTTTCAATTTCACAGCCCAAATAGTGTGAAGAAACAATGGAGGCTAAACTTTTGCTAGTTGTGCTGGCAAAAATAAGAATATGATGCCCATGTGAAATTATTAGCTAGAGGAAAGTTTTAGGTTTGGGGTTTAAGTGGGACACTAATGTGGATTGCTATAAAGAGATTTAATGAAAGACTTATTAATGCTATAGAGGGAAAGACAGACAGCAATAAGATGAGGGCTCTGAGGAGCGATCAAAGGCACAGGGCAGAGGAGGTGTCCTTCCCTATGTGGTTCACAGGAAGGGAAGTTCTGTGCCCTTTGATTGGCAGCTAGTTCTCATTACCTACATGTGCTGGGGCTGTCCGATTCCTGGGAGGGAGGAAGTCTGCTAGCCTGGGGCCTGGGTGGAGAATCAGCTCTGAGGTTGGAGAGAACAAGAAGCTGGACACAGAAGTCAAGAGAAAACCTTTACAAGATGGTGTGGCCCTGGATGAGAACAGGAATCATCCAATGCCATCAAGATCGACGGACCCAGCCATTTGAGGCTGTCTTTCAGCTGTGAAGTCTAAGACCTTCAGGCTTACTGATGAATCATCCCATTTCTAGGAGTCCACTCTTAGGAGACAGTCAGAGATGTTCTTAAAGGACACACCAACAAGCTCACCATGGTAACATTTGTGACACCGAAAACCTGGTGCCAGTCTAAGCACCAGGTATAAGAAAGGAAAGATGCACATGCACCACACACACACACACACACACACACACACACACACACACACACGAATCCTACCCAAACAGTTGTTAAATATGGGCTTTTAATGTTTCCTTATTTTTTGCAACTGTGACTGCCAATAACACTCATGCTCACAGTATAATTTACAGGAAAGTGAAAAGAAAGGACTGGACATGTCTGTGTTGATTTATATCGAGTCTCTAGAATCCTATTCTAAGACTAGCTATACACACATAAGCTCATGTGCACAAGTAGAAAACTATTAGAAGAAAATTCATGGGCATAATCTGCCCATCAACTTTACATTTAAACATTTATTTTAGTGTGTGTGGGGGGGAGGGGACCCACAGACTCCCTGGAGCTGGAGTCATAGGCAGTCATGACGTGGGTGTTGGGAATGAAACTCAGGTCTCCTGGAAGTGTAGCAAGTGTGCTTCCCTGCTGAGCTGTCTTGGTAGCCTTGTTGGGCACCGTCTTTTCACACCCAGCCGCCTACCTCCATTATAAGTGGACTTAATTACACATATACTATGTTTACAGTAGAACACTGGAAAAATCAGAACTTGCCAAAACCATTTGTGATTAACCAAATGATCCAGTGCTGGCCTTTGGCCACCCGCACCTATGCATCGGCAGGTCATTAGCAGCCTTGAAGCTGCACCTTAACACGTATGTTAATTATAAACCTGCCCTGTCCTTACAGAAGCCCCAGTATCCCCTCCCCAGCCACGAGAACAAGATGGCTCCAAGGTCTACAGTCTCTAGTTCCAGTGAGGTATAACTCCAAGGGAACCACAAAATACCTCAAATATCCGTGGTGTGATTTTATATGTGACCTCCCATTCCTTTAGATTGTAAGCCAGTCTCTGTCTTTTCCGGGTGACTTTGCCGTGGTGGTCCCCCTTGTATTAGCTACTAGTTCATTTGGAAGGCAAAAGAACTGAAAACTTTTGATATATGTCTTTTGGATTGTCTTCAAAAAACAGTTGGATCCTGACTGATTATTTCTCCTGGACTTCATTATTATTTTTAATAAGTTATTTGATAGGACTGGAGAGTGAGCAGGTGTCTATGACTGTTGAGATAAGATGAAATGGGTGTGCACCCTGATGTATTTTAGGTACGCTGTTCCCCTCTGCTCACCACCCCCAGTGGTGTGTGTGTGTGTGTGTGTGTGTGTGTGTGTGTGTAAGAAATTCACAGTCAAAGAGATGTACAAGTCATTCTCCAAGGTGGACCAGCTTCTGCACCATGGGAAATAAACTCGGGTCAGAGAAGAGAGCTTTGGAATTGGTAATTCCCCATGGCTGTATGATCCTAGTAACTCATATGTTTTTTTTGAGCTCATTTTCTTCTTATATATGTTGGGGCTACAAATATCTGCCCCCAAAGGCTTGTGGAGATTTAGTGAAATAATATCTTTGTGGAATGCATGCAGGAAGGCCCGCCTCTAACTGACACTTAATAAATGTTAATTTCTTTCCTTTCTCCTTTCAGTAACCTGATTTAAATGCTTCATTTGAGATTCATAGCTCGCCTACCTGAGTTAATTTTTAAAACACATTAATTTTCATGATACCTGAAGGAAATAATACCTAACAACTGTATTCTAACTTTGACTTTTCTATCATTTTTTTCACAGTTATCTAATAGAAACTCAAATTATTATTTCCTTTAATTTACTGACAAGGAAACATAGGCACAGAAGGGCTGAGCTGTTTGCCTAAAGTCAAATAAAGGAGACAGAATCAATATTTGTTGAGTGAACAGATGAACTGAAATCGGCCTCAGATCCACGCTCCGTTCAACCCCGCTCTCTGCTTGCCCTGGGTTTCGTCTTCAATTTGCATTTCCAGTTCTTGGGAATTGTGCATAAAGATGAAGTCGAGTTGCTGTTTCTGGGAAGGGACACCGCGCCTTTCAGAATTGTTAGAGAAATCACGAGGCATTGTTCACCTGAAGAGGCAGGGAGAAGGACCTGGATGTGTTTGACATAACCGGCTTTCTCATAAGGGTGGGTTCATTCTTCTGAAGAGTGTCGGGAGGGAAAACCCATCAAGATAGTGTGTTCTCTTGATGATTTCGATGAATTATCATGGAAATGAGTTTCAGAAGAGAGGTAATGCTTTGTGATAATAGCCCGATAATGCCATTAGCTATGAACTGTAATTGTAATAGCATTAGTCAAATGAATATATCTGATATTAATTTGAGTGTCAAATATTTCTGTAAGGTTCTTCTTGTTAATTAAACATCAGCCTGGGCATTATTAATTCACCATCTATCCAGTCCTTGCACACAGTAGGCACCCAATATGTATTTGTAGAGTGAATTAATAAATCAATCCTTAAGTGGAGTTACTAAAAATAATAAAATGCTAAATTTAAGTACTTTCATGGGTAGAACAAAATTTAATTTTTAAAGATTTCTTCGTATTATTTTTAAGGATGTGTCTCTGTATGGGTCTCTGCCCATGAGTGCAGAGCCATCAGATACCCGAAGGCTGGCGTTACAGTCGGGTGCCAGCACCCTGAGCTCACAGTTAGGACTGAACCTTGGTCCTCTGTCAGAGCAGTACGCGTTCTTAGCCACTGAGCCCTTTTCCTCTCTAGTTCCAGATATTGAGTTGGTTTTGTCTAGTAGCTGCTCCTTTGTGAAGTCTTTCCTTTCTTTGCAACTCTGAGAGGATTCTTTATCAAGTTTATTTATTTATTTTTATTTATTTATTTTATTTTATTTTTTGCAAAAAAGTCTCCTTTTTCATATATTTAAAAGAAAAAAAATATTTCCTCACAATTTAATTGGAGCATGGAGTTCCTGCCTTGTCAGCCTGTGTCTGCCCTAGGTGGCTTGCTGCATTTTCATAAAGAAGGTGGGGTGGTGTCTGCTTGCATTCTCACCTGCCTTCTCCATCCTCTCCAGAGCCTTCTTTCTGGGAAGAAGTCCAGCTCCCGGTGTCGTGGCCCGGCTGGGTCTTCATTCCCTCCTCCTTTGAATCCCTCTTTCTCCTGTAACATGTTCCTTCTCTGCCTACACTGGCTGTGCTCAGCAGTCACACAGTCATAGAGTCAAAGAAGCTAGAACCTGTACCTGAGATTCCCTCAGAAACAAGGACTTCTCAGTTGAGCAGGAGTCTTCTACTTTAGGGTAAGTAGGCCTTCAATTTTGTACTAATCACGCTGCTTTGCATATTTATGTCCCCAGTAGTGTATGGGGACATACACTAAACAATTTATTCACTTTGTGTCCGAGATTAAAACTTAATTGCACACGCGGTATTTTGATTTGGTGAATCTGACAACCTTGGCCACACCCCCTTCCAGCTGTCACTCATCTGCAAAAGATCGCCTTTGTTTCCGTGCTTACCTAGATACTCTGCAGCCTGCTTCAGTCTAGTTGTCACTCCCATCATAGAGATGGCTCCTATGGATGCTATGAGAGGCCGTAGGGTAGCACCTAAACATCAAGAACTCCATTTGTCATCCTGTTTGCTTTCACCGTAGCATTTGAAGACATGATACACTGGAAATAACCTCTTAAGTTTAATGAAAGAAACATACATATATGCATACGGAGTCCACATTCACTACATACCCCTCTATATCATTCATGCACACATACACGTACATGCACACACATACATATACACATTCATACACACATGCAGACATACATGCACACACACATACACACGCACAATGCTACCCCAACATACCAGGGAGGGCTGCCTTTCCTCAGCTTCCTTCAGCAGACTCCCCTATCTCATCATCTTCTTGAATACTTTAAGTCTAAATTCTGAACCTAGGGATGTTCCCCCCCCCCCCCGCCCCCCGCACTTGTAATGTTCACACTTGGTAATTTCATTCAGTCTTGTGGCTTGAAATGTTATTTTCGTGCCAAACATTTTTTTTTTTTTGTATTTCCATACCTAGTCAGACTTTCTGTTTTAAGTGTTGGCCGTTTCTATCTAGATGACATTCCAGTACACCAAACGTAATGTGTTAAGTGTCGCAGTGTATTTTGCTTCCAAGTCTTTTCCATTTAGTAAGCAGAGTCTTTTCCCATTCGTGAGTTCTTAGGCAGCTGGTGTGTCTGTAATCCCCCTCCTCCCTCCTGCACCTTCTGACTTTCAAAACCATCCCAAAGGAGTGTTGTTTTCATCTCTGAAGCAGGGTTGTGTCCCCTGCCCATTTCTCTGATTCATTAATATCTTTATTTGCCTGGAGTATTCTGTGTCCATCTCCTTCTTCCAAATGTATCCTTTTCCCTTGTTCAAAATCATACAACATCCACAGAAGCCTTAAAATACCAGTAGAGGTGCCATTCACCCAATGTCTTATGATGTAGTACATTTAAGCTGTCAGTCAAAGGTCCCAAATGATTGGACCCCTGGATAACTCCACAATGTTATGTCAGTTTCTCCATTGCTGCATATTTTCAGCCTTTTAGAATCTTATGGGCTCCTTTCATGCAGTCAATGATTCTCTACTTCTAAGTCCTCTCATAGGAACTCTTTACCAGTAATAGGTGAGGGCTTCGCTCCCCATGCAGAAAACCACTCGCTCTTCTAGTCTTGGCTTTAGTACCATTTCCGGCTTCGCTTCTCCGGAAGATTCACATTTGTCGGACTCTACCCTGCTCTGTGTATTTTCCATGCAGAAGAGCTGTCACTTACGGTATGAGTCCAAGTCACCGGAGGGGGGGGGGAGCAAAGTGACTGTTTCATGTCACCTTGTTCACTGCTGCATCTCAGACTCAGGTAGAATGTGAGAACTGAGTTTTTGCATAATGGATGTTTCCTTTCCTAAAGAATTATTGAAATACTACAGCAAACATACACTTCACTGTCCTGGAAGACATTGGAACCTCGTTCAAACTACAGCAGTCTTAATGGCAGAAGCCATTATCTTTGTTTATATGCAACACATGTGTCATGATACTTGGGAATCATGTTACTGTTTTCCAAGAGACTTGTCTGCTTCCCTAGGGCACTAATGCAATGATGGAACCTGGAACCAGAACTCCAGAGAATTAACTCGGCAAACACAGCAGGGATAAACAAACAGACCCTGCCCCAAACATGGTGGAAGATAAGGACTGGCACCTGAGGTTGTCTTCTGACTTCTACATGCATGTGTGTGTGTGTGTGTGTGTGTGTGTGTGCACATACATAGACACATACACATTGCCACAAAATAAAACAAAAAGAGAATATTATATTCCTTATATTTCCTATATTTTGTGAGCCAATAGCTGGGCTTAGTGACTGCCTATAGCCTGATGGATAATTTGGGCTCCGCCTTGGTACTGTTAATGAACTTACATTCCTGGGTAGCATGATGAATTTGGGTGGGATCTAAGGTTGAGGATGTAGAGCAAACTGCATCCGAGATTCATGATGTTGTCACATCTTGAGAATCCTGTGCCTTGTTTTGACTGAGGAGCACGAGCAGAGTTTACCTGTGAAGCCTACAGAGGGCTTGACCACTTGGACCTGGTCTTGACCCCAGGTGGCATCAGGGGCAGCAGGCTCATGCTCTCCCATTTTGGGGTCTATGAATCCATAATCTTAAAACACATATGTAATCAAAAGCCCAGTTATAGACCTGGATTGGAAGAAACACACCTCTTATTAAAAGACCCAGACCCAGGAAATTTAGTCGAATACTTTTCCACCCAGAAAAAGTATTTTCTCCTTTCAAGTTCCCTGTAACTGCAAATTCCTGTTTCAAGAGCAACTCCCTGATTCATACTGACACAGCTGTCAGTGCCCTCAATTCTTGTAGATATTTAAATGAGAATTTAAAAAAGATCTCATTTTTAATTTAAAATGGTCTTGATTTGAATTAAACAGCCAAATTCTTTGTACTTTTCCTTGAAACTGGAGCAGGTGAGAGAGAGGGGACAGGGCCTCGAAGCTTGACCTCTTCATTCTGCCCAATTTCCCCATTTCTTTCAGGCACTTTCCATCACCTGTAACTCGTCTGTAACTGAGATGTCATTTCCTCCTGAATTTCTGTTTTGTTATTTTTGTCAAAAGGTGAGTTTGGAGTCAGGAGTCTGAGGAAATTGATCTTGCTCCTAATGGGACCGAGTTGACACAGGCGGTTTGACTGACTTACCGCTGCCTTACATTAGCATGGCTGCTTTTAGAGAAACTATTCCTGAAGTGATTAGTGTAGGAGGACGGGTTTAGTCTTGTGTCTTCTCCTTTAAAACGCTCTGAGTGAGAGATCCCAGAAGGATCAGATTTCTCACTTGTACTGAAAATGTCACTCTAACAGCTATCTCACTGCACAGTTGAGTTTTGAGAAACCCTTTGAATTTACCGCGTTCACACCATTTCTCCCCCACTGTGCTAAAAATGACTAATGTAGCTTGGAGCCTTGAGACTATGATAGCTGATCTAGCCCAACACCCCCCCCCCAACCCATCCACCCCATGACTGACACAGATTCTTAAAGGTTGAAAGTGCAGTAAATGGCCCTTTGGAACCTGGAGAGGGTGTCGGCTTCTAACCACCAAGTTATTCTGGTCAATCCCATCCCACAGAACATCTGAACACGTGACTGACTTGGCCTACCTAGTTTTCAGAGAACGTTCTGTTACAGCGTGTGACAGTTTTGTACTTGAAACTAAACCCTGGCATTGGAATTTTGAAACGCTTCATTTAATTTTATCCCATAACCATCTCTGAGGAAAGCAAAAAGCATTGCCCATTTTTAATTAAGAGGGAACAGTCTTAGAGGGATAATGACTTACCTAAAGTGATATTTGTGGTCAAAGAGCCATTCCTTTGGGGGATACTAATTAGTCACTGTAAGCCAGCATAGGATCACAAGAACAGATCATTTAAACGAAACTCATTTCCTTTCTGGAGTTATATTATGATGGGTGAGGGGGTTGTCACAAACAGAAATGTAAATGACAAAACCTCCATTTGATGTCATTTAGGGAGGGAAGGGGACCAGGGTGGGATGAGCGTAATTAGGTGAACTGGGAACTGATTAGACCCACAAGGGGAGGATTGAGTTGGTTGTCATTAACGTGCCATGAAGTTTGTGGGAATTACCCACAAGGCTCTATTTTCAGGTCTGTCCAATTCAACAATTGTATCAATTACCTGGGAGAAGTCGAGGGGCGGGCTTGCTTAGTAAAACCGCAGACAACACAGCAAAGATCAGCAATTCACTGGGTGACAGAATCAAGTTCCAAAAATGTCTATTTTCCAGCATGATGGGTTGACACTTATTAAAAAGAAGGATAACATCCTATATTTAATTAGGGGGAAACAACCCCGGATGAGTGGAGCTTAATGGATAGCAAATGCCAAAACAAGGAAAAGGAGTATTGGGCTTTAATTGACCACAAGCACGATGCAACTACAGAGAACTCGACACTCTCCGTGTGCTGGTGGACAAAGGCAGACAGAGAAGGCAGATGAACGTCCCGTATGTGCCTATTTCTGAGTGTTGTGCTTCAATTTGGAAATTGTGTTTTGAAGATATTGACAAATGATTGTTTAATAGATGCCGACTGACAGGGAAGGAACAGGAGCCATGGAGCTGGAGAGGAAAGGAGACAGCTTTCCTAGACAACAGAAGGGGATGGTGCCAGAAAGGTTTGTTGAGCAGTAGCTGTGGGCGTTAGTTACTAATTCTCAGAACAACATAATGAGTTATTTGTTGTGATGATAATGATGGACACGGAGCATGAAGGAAGCCTCTCTGTATTCAGATGGAGGTGGTCTGACCCTTCAGCTTATCACAGAGGGTGTCCCTGTGACATACATGGTAAGAAGCCAGGTTGAGTCTGTTTAATATACTCATCTACAGACGGCAACCAGAGTTCTGTCTCCATGCAGAGATGTCTCCTGCACACGAGGGGTTGACTCAGTTTCTGGTTTTGGCACAAGGTTAGACTCTATCATCCAACTGAAAGATTCTAATTTCTCAAGATGTGATCTGATGCTCTATGGTTTCATTGTGAACAGAAAAAAAGAGCTTGGGAAAGAAGAAAGCAAACTGGCTGATTGCCAGTTTAAATGGTAGTAATAATGTCAGTACATGTTTAGAGAGTGTCTGACCTCAGAGCCCAATTTGGAAAGTGTCTTTGGTAACCTGTCTTTTAAGGTCACTAGATCCTTGCCCATTATAATATACACTGTGCTTCCACATCCTCTATCTAGGATAGGATCAATATTACCCCATGTGCACACTGGCAGACAGAGGTTACATAGTAGGAATTAAAGGTGTCATTATAAGGTCTTTTTGCTTGGGGACTTCCTTCTACATGGCGAGGTATGTTAAATGGTTTGAGCACGCTGAGGGAATCAGGTCTCCTTCAGACACAAGCTGGGATCCCTGGAGCACTTTTTTCCTACTTTAATTATAGTATTTAAAACCAAGGATAGTGCTACAGCCTACACAGAAGTTTTATAATCAATCTGACAATGAAAATAAAAGCGTCTACTATACTACGCAGACTATCAATGACAATTTAGATTTTCAACGAAATCTTTCTGCAGGGAAGAAGACATTAAACCAGCAACTGGGTGGTCTGCAGACTGGGAGATGGTCTTTAGCAGCTAGGCATCTGACAGAGGGTTGGTATGGAGAATGTGTGAAGAATTAAAAAAGAAAAGAACTAAACGAGAAGACAATTCAATTAAAAATGGCCTAATGAAATGAACAGTTTACAAAAGATGGACTACAAATGACTGAGAGACGTGTGAAGAGACATTTGACCTCAGCCGCAGCTGGAGAAGTACAAACCTAAGTTGTGCGGACAGTCCATCTGCCACCCTCGTCAGAATGTCAGTCAGTGAGGAACCAACAACATAGATTGTACGAGCGGGAACGTGGCTGTCTTAGTTACTGTTTTTTGTTTTGTTTTTTGTTTTTCGAGACAGGGTTTCTCTGAGTAGCCCTGGCTGTCCTAAAACTTACTCTATAGACCAGGCTGGCCTCAAACTCAGAGATCCGCCTGCCTCTGCCTCTCAAGTGCTGGGATTAAAGGTGTGTGCCACCACTGCCTGGCCTTAGTTACTATTTTATTGCTGTGAAGAGACACGAGGACCAAGGCAAACCATTTATGTATATGTGTATGATGTATGATGTATGTGTATGTGATGCATGTATATGTGATCTATGTGTATGTGATGTATGTGTATGTGATGTATGCGTATTGATGTATGTGTATGTGATGTATATGTATGTGATGTATGCATATGTGATGTATGCATATGTGATATATGTGTATATGATGTATGTATATGTGATGTATGAGTGTATGATGTATGCATATATGATGTATGTATATATGATGTATGTGTATGATGTATATATATATGCATATCTATATGTGTGTGTGTGTGTGTGTGTGTGTGTGTGTGTGTTTATGTATATCCCCCAACATTTCATTGGGGACTTTCTTAAAGTTTCAGAGGTTTCATCCATTATCATCATGATATGGGGTATGGTGGCACACACTGTGTTGGAATAGTAGATGTTTGAAGGCTGAGAGAGAGATGGAGGAGAGAGAGAGAGAGAGAGAGAGAGAGAGAGAGAGAGACCTGGTGTTGGTTTCAAGGCCACACCTCTCAATCCTTTTCAAATAGCACCACTCCCTGAGCCTATGGGGCCATTCTTATTCAAACCACCACAGTGGACAGCAAGAACTCCTGTACACTGCTAGTGGGAAGATAAATGAGCCCACTCACAGTGGACACCCATATGGAGGTTTCTCAAGAACACTAAAAATAGATCAACCGTGTAACCTAGGTATATCACTCCTGCATATTTGCCCAAAAGACTCCAAACCAGCACTCACAGAGACACTCACACATCAATATTTATTGTAGGCTCACAGTAGGCAAGTTAGGTAAACAGGCTGGGTGTGCAGCTGGGGGATGCAGAGAGAGAATGCGGTGTTCTGCACACAGTGGTGTGCTTTCCAGCCATGCAGGATGGAGCTATGCCATCAGCATGGAAATGCTTACACCTGAAGATCATCGTATCAAGCAAATCTTGCTTACTAAGAAAAGAATATCCCTGTGAATGCCCAAAAGGGAAGAGAAATGGTCAAGAAAAGGCACTGTAGGGGCAGCAGGGCTGGGAGAATATGCGTTTACATGCACTATGCATACGGGAGTTGTTTTTTTTTTTTAATTAGTATGCAAAAAGAGATGTTTGTAGGAACGACCGTGTCAACGAATTTGAAAGACCCAGATCCTAGTAGATATTTTTTGTCTCTAAATTTCTTAAGAGAGTGGAGTGCCTTTGTTTGTCATGGTGGGCAGCTCATACCCTAAATATTAATCTATGCAATGTATGACTCCAGACAGGGGAGAGGTGTCAAAGTTTGTGTGAGTGAAATGACTCAGAATGAAAGCCACTAACAAGGAACACCAATTGCTGACTCTGAGCCAGGTTACAGACATCCAACCCCTTGGGTGGCTGGGGGGAGCCTGTATCCCATTCAACCAACCTTGCCTGCCTAACTAGGCACGGCGAGCGTGTGGGGGCTTGAGAAGTCTTCATTTTGTGATTCACCAATAGGCTGGGTGGGCACTTCATCCTTGAACCCAAGATATCCTCAGTTGTGGGGTCCTCTCAGTCTTGTACTTTGTGCTCCTTAAGGCTATTTGAATTTGTATTATTTTATAGTAAAGCAATAATCAGAAAGGCTGAACCTGGGAGCCCACAAGAGGGCTCGGTGGGTAAAGCCACTTGCCACTAAGCCTTAGACCCAAGGTTGATTCTCAGGATCCACATGGTAGAGAGAACTGACTCCAGCAGATATTCCTCTAACCTTAGCACGCACAGTGTGGTGCACAACCACACGTATATACATATGCACATACACGAGGTGAATAAATGCAAATGAGAATGTTACGGAACGCGGCTGAGGACTGAGGATGGACCACTGGGCAGCAGGCTTGCCTGGTCGGCAGGAGGCTCAGTCCCTGATACCGCCTAAGGTGGACATGGTGGGGAACAGCTGTAATCCCAGTGCACAGGGGGCCGAGTGGCGCTTCTCCTGGCAAAAGACGAGGTTAGTTTGGCTGCACGGGAGCGCGCCTCAGCTCCGATGGAGTTCAGTGCTCTGTTAAGGCAGACTTTTATGACGCTGCTCCATGGGGCTCACTTTTGCTGGCTTGCGAGGATAGTTTGTTCTTGTGTGTGTGTGTGTGTGTGTGTGTGTGTTGTTTGTTTTTGTTTTTTCTTGTTAATGTTTTTTTTTTTCCTTCTATATCCTACCTTCTGTTCGCTGAGCCCTCTTTGATAGTCGAGATTAAATGAACTTGGGTTCAGTGATATCTCCAAAGCTGTGGCCAGTGAATAAAATGCAGGAATTTGGAGGAGAATTTAGGAAATTTGATCTAACTCTGGGTAAGATGCCTAAGGCAGGAAAGACTGTTTCAGCGTATGTAAGTCATAAGCTGGTGACAATATTTGACTTTGTGGTTCTTCTAGCGTATCAGATGAGATCTGATTATAGCAGTCTCTTTGCACACTGATCTAGATATTTACTTATTCTGTGTGTCTGTCCTAGTGCCACATTGAGACGGTTCCGTTCTCACCCTCCACTGTGTGTGATACAGGGACGGAATTCTGGTTGTCTGGCTTGGCGGCACGTCCCTTTACCCACTGGGCCATCTCACCACCCTTTTAGAAATCTTTTAAACTTTCAGAGTTATTTTCATTAAGTAATGTGAGATAAGGAAATATGTTTAGCACCTGAAGTGTTTTAGTTACAGGTTTAGGTGAGACTTAAAGTCATTTATAAAATCTTGAAAAGACATAATTTATCACAGGGAAACTGACCATAGGAGGTTAAACACTGTAACTTCCGGGGGTAAACGTCATTGGTTTGGAGTTGAGTTCTCTGAGAAGTACAACAACATTGCGCTCCATTCTGTGTGACATGGGTCTTGAGACACAGGAGACATCCCATATATGCTTTAGCTCAACCTTCACAGATGTTTAAAGGGAATCCTTGTCACCCAACCAATTAAAGCTGGTAGGGTTTTTCAAACCTGCAATATCTATTGTTCTTGATGTCAGTGTTTCCTTGAATTACTATTAATTTCTAGAAGCTTGGAGATTACTTGTTTTGCTGGTGCTGGCACCCCAATACCTCATACAGTGCCTGGAACACTTAAGTGTTTGAATGGAGACTTTGTTTGAATTTGTTGTTGGAGGGGTTATTTTCTGTATAGTCTGAAAGCAGGCGGTGCATTGAATCTGTTTAAGAGATCATACAAATCATTCCTTTCTTTACTTGATTTGAAGTGTATGCTGACAACATTGTTGAAAATAGAAAAGAGTAAGTTAATAGCATTTTCCTTAAAGTAAGAAAAAGCCAATTAGGACAGAAATCTAAGGAATAGTGACATTTTAAGCTAGTATTTTAAGACTGAAAGACTTAAAAACGGTAAAGGCATTTCTCTGTTACCACTAACTATGACTTCCATGTTGCCCGCTCTTTCCACTCACAGGCCAGTTTAAAACTGGAGTATTTTAACATTTTGCATCTGACGTTTTCATATTTCTTATTTCTTCGTCTAAAATTTCTACTGGGAAAAATGTCCAGCTCATTTGTTAGCTGCTGCATGATTTCTCCTCGTTTGTATAGACAACATTTGGGGCCAATCAAGAGCAAAGTGGGCCATGGGGTACCCAGCAATCCTAAGTGTATGCAGGTGCTAACTCTTTACCACATTGTCTGCAATAGCTACCAGCCATTTTTGAATATGGCCTCCCTGTGAGATCTAATGCAAACATGATGACCCCTTAGCTTTAAAACACACTTTCAAAAGACAGCTAAACACTGTCTTATGGGAAGTGATATTCTGTAATTACCTCCTCCTATCAAAAGAAAAACAATTCCCAGAAATTAATGAATATAGCGAGAGTCCACTTCATATCTTAATTCTATCTTAATTGCAAAAGTGGATCAATTAAAAATAAAAAGACTTTATGGTTTCATCGGCCAGCTCTCTAGTCTTCAGCTCAATGTATATACACATGCGACCGAGGGCGCTTACCTTCTGAGAGGAGATAAACCAACTCTATCAGCAGTGCCCCCGTGAAACAGGCAGATCCGTGGAAGAGTGTCAAAAGCGTCATGGAAGTTCCTCTGACGGTGCTTGGAAGGACTCTGTGTGTTACCATGGAGACTGGGAGAACAAGAGGACAGAATTTAAGACCTCATATAACTCACATTCATAGACCATGTCCCAATGAATACTGATCAAGCATCAAATTTACCAATGAGCAAAATTCCCGGGTTGGACTTTTTAAGGATAGAGCAGGTTATGATGCAATTTACAGATAACATCAGGGAATAAAACAGGACTGGATGAAGCCCTATACAGCATCCAGGATTGCTCGGTAGTTGAGTGCTGCTGTTATGTCATCACCAAATTCCAGCCATATTTGAATATTTCAGACACATTTGTATCAAGGTGTGACCTGTTCTGGATATCACCCTGTCATGAAATCTCTGCCTGGGATTCCAATGGCCTATGGAAAACTTAAATTTATCATAGAATATTTTCACGAGGATTCTGGAGTTAAATAAAAGTGCTCTAAGATCTTGATTTATTGACGCTGTGACCATATGTACATTGATTAATCAGCCTCTTCCTCTTTGAAATGGGAATATTATCATTACTCATGTATGGGGTGATGAGGTGGTACCTGATGGGATTCCTGTACGGTGATGAGTTTAATGCTGACTTGCATGCATTAAATAAGTCTAACTACCTTTAGTTTTTTTCTTTGTAGTATTTTTATTGATTGTGTGAGAATTTCATATAATCCCCAACTCCTTCCAGATACACCCCACTTACTTACCCACCCACTCCTACAACTTCATATCTTCTTCCTCTTCTTCCTTCTTCCTCTTCTTCCTCTTCTTTTTCCTCTTCCTCTACTTCCTCCTCCTCCTCCTCTTCCTCCTTGGAGTAACTCGTGGACTCCAGTTTGTATGCACCATCCATTGGAGCATGGTTGACCCACCACTTTTATTTATTTATTTATTTATTTATTTATTTATTTATTTATTTATTTATTTAAGATTCATTTATTATTATATGTTTTATACACTGTCACTGTCTCCAGTCATACCAGAAGTGGGTATTGGATCCCATTACACATGGTTGTGGGCCACCATGTGGTTGCTGCGAATTGAACTCAGGACCTCTGGAAGAGCAGCCAGTGCTCTTAACTGCTGAGCCAAATCTCTAGTCCAAATCACACCTTTAAAGAAGACTGATTCTCCATTCCACAGAAGCCATCCTCTGTTAGGGATGGGGACTTAGACATATGAATTCCTTCCCACTTAAGGCTAGAATGTGGACATATTTGATCATGAGCAGGTTTTGCACGGCTGCCCCAGCTGCTGTGAGCTCACAGGAACAGCAGTCCTATCGCACCTAGACTTCCTCTCTGGCCCTCCTCCACTTCCGGCTGTGGTTTCAGCAGTGGTCCCCGAGCCTTGGGAGGCATGTGACATAGATGTCTCAATTGTGGCAGAGCAATCCACTGATTGCTGCTGCTCTCTGCACTTTGAACAGTTGTGAGCCTTTGTGCTAAGGTTATCTTTTAAATATATAAATATATTTATAAAGACCATAAACAATATTTATCCTACTGTACAAAACCTAATTCCTGGTTAGCCTACATTGTCAATATACCACAGGTTAAAGTCATCTGAGAGGAGGGCCTCAACTGAGAAATTACCTAAACCAGATTGGCCAGGAAGGGCCACTTGATTTTTAATTGATCTAGGAGGGCTCCAAAGAGCGTGGGTGGGACCACACCTAAACAGGTGATTCTGGGCTGTGTAAGCAAGCTGGCGAGCACTGCCCTTTCAGGTTCTTGCCCTGAGTTACCACTTTGATTCTTATCATGGTGGGCTGTAAGCAAGTACATATCTTTTCATCCCCTAAGTTGGTTTTGGTCATAGTCTTTTTGTCATGGCAAAAGAAGGAAACTGGAAAGCCCCATTTTAGGGGAGGTATTCCAAGAGAGGGGCTAGGGTAGGCACTGGCTCTCTGGAATGGACATCTCTTCATTCCCAGTCATGATGGTGGCCATTAGGAAAAGCCAGGAGGAAATTTTTGAAAAATTGGCTAGAAGCAATACTTCCTGAAATTAGAAATAGATTGAATAGGTGTATGTATTTAATATGTGAATACATAATATAATATATGTAAATGTGTAATATGTAAATATATAGGATTATGTTTATGTGACATTATGATAGCTGTGTTAAATGATTCCTGTTAAAACATTTTCTATTTACTATACAATGGTATCTGAGACTTGCTTCAGAATTACAACAGAAGAAGGGAGATGGCATTGAAACTAGCATAGACATGAAACATTCCACTGTGGATTGCATTTGTTGCATTTGTTGTGGCTGGCAGCATGGAGCCTATCTTGCTAATGCTTACTGTTTTTATTCATCAAATAAAAATACTTAAAATGGCACTAGCCATCTTCATTCTCAGTGGTTGAATTATTTGGTTTCTAAATTTTCTTCTTGTTGCTCTTTTGTGAGTTGAGAACTTTCCTACAGTGAGATCATAAATTAATATTAAAACTCATTTTTAAAATAAAAGATAACAGAAAACGGGTAAATTAGGAACGCTAAACATTTCCTTGTCTTGCCGATGAGAAGGAAGGCATGTCTTTTATTGCCTCGTGAGAAATGGCTTACTTATCTTTCCCTAGAAAAACTATTATCCAGCACAGCATCCCACACCCCTCATGACGTTATCATGATTAACGTGTGTTGGTGGGCATGGGGGCCATAGCATCCATGTGGAGATCAGAGGACCACTTTCTGGGCTGAGTTCATTCCTCCTCACCTTAGCTCCCAGAGATCGAACTCAGGTCATCAGGCTTAAGAAGCAAGTTCCCCTGCAGAGCCACCTTGCCAGCTTTTATCCGGCACCTCAAATGAACTTACAGACAATACATATCAACGCTCTTTCCTACAATGGCACAACACTTCTGGTTTATTATCTATGTGTCTTCCACTTGTCTTTATTTACGCATCCAATAAACAATTAGGGGAGTCCCTGTCTATGCTCCACAAAAGCTCCACGAAAGGTGGGCATGTGATGGGAAGAGGTGTCCTCCCTTCTCTGATTTAAGCCCCAGAAGGGCGAACAGCAGAATGCATGGAGTTCCACAGGCCCTCACCTGAACAAACACGGCCTGTGGGTGAAGACAAGGATGTTGGTAAATAACATACTGCAAAGGAGGGTGGCTAATATTGGTGGCCTGCCTCTCCAGATGTTCTGTACAGTTCAAGTCACCAACAGGGTCCTAAGGCCAAGCCTTCTAGTACTTTTAGGGAGGTTCACATATGTGTAGGAAGCTGTGGAAAGAATTGATTTCAGTTACAATGGATTTGGCTTCTGACTCCTGCTCACCATCAATACTGGGAGACAAACCCTGGAAGAGTTAGTGGGCTGATTCCTTTCCCTAGGAAGAAGCACAACGCAGGAGACCATGATTACTCTGCTACTTAATTATTAATCCCATGCTTTTCTCTTGCTAGAGCTTCTGGTGCGGTGTATAATTCATGAGTACACTTTGCCAGCTCTCTGCCTGCTGGTTAATCTTTCTTTGGTGTCGTTTTAGTCATTTTTTTTTGAAAGTCTCCAGTTCCCTTTTATAGGACTTAGCTTCCCAGGCCTTCAGATCTCCAAATCTCGGGGTTGGGGGTCTAATAGCATGTTCTGATCCTGTTCAACGTCAGTGATCACCAACTTAACGCTCTCAAGCTCCGAGACGCTTCTTGTAGCCCATTATGGCGCAGATATTATCAACAAGTCAGCCACTACACTAAAACAACCACTGTACTAGGGAGACCCCGTAAACAATATTCAGAGTGTGTACAGAAACTGCTCTTCCTGCCAACGAGAGCTAAAAACGTGCCTTCAGAGAGCAGCAGGCTGTGGCTTTCGATGACACTTGCAGCGTGGGTACACTCCATAGCATATGGAGACATAACCAACTTCCCGAGGCACCTGTGACTGGGAACTCATCGCCAGAATTCTTCTTCTTTTATTTTTTACTCCAGTTTTTCTGGAGCAGTTGAAAATGTGTTCGTGTGTTTGAGGAGAAGCAGTTTAGAGCATATGAAAGACCACAATCCCCAAAATTGTGGTCTCCAAAACAGCATTAGACCTGTAGAGCATCATTCTGTCCTTACCCTGAAGACTTTAGCATGCGATCTCATGATATCACATTATCCATGACTTCTGCTGTCACCTGTCAGTCATGCTCATTATTCTCTAAGTTGACAGAATCTTCTCTCCTTCATGGTCTACACTACCATTTATGTTAGCTCTTGGCAGCTTTAGTATCATACAGCCCATCCTTCAATTCACCCAAATCTTGGATTCTCTGTCTGGTCCCCACTGATGTCTTCCATGCACTAATAGTTTGCAATTCATTTACATCACAGTCACCATACCTTAAACCCATCTAAGGACAGGAGAGCTGTGGTGACAAAGTGTAGAGACCTGCACCCATGTACATCAGGTTGTATTAAAGCATGGCCATATCCTTCATGATGTACTGGCTATGGCTTGGTATGTACCACAATAAATAGTTGAACAACTAATATAAAGACTGGATGGCAAACTCTATCTATTGGCCACTTTATGGAAGGATTCCTGACTTAGTAACTGAGGCTGCACTCTCATCTCTCCTGTACACTCCTACCTTCTGTTTTTCCTGCTTTATTTCTGCTCCTCAACAACTATAAAGCTGTAAGTTCCACAGTTATGCTGTTTTGATAGGTTTTTGTCTTGGCTTCATTTTTGTGCCTTCATTATTGGTGGTGACTGGGAAGCTTCTAGGCAGAATAGTCAGCTGGAGAAGATACTGCTGCCCCAAAACCCAGTTTGAAAGTTTTCCTTTGTGTTGAGCTGGCTAGAAATTTCTGCCCTGTTCACTGCCTTCTTGAATTTTACCTGCTTTCAAGGACTTGTTTCCAGAGACAACATTGGGCTGTCCACAAATGCCCGTGCGGCTGCACTGGTTCACGCGTCTTGTGTATTCTTGGCTGGCCTGCACAATGGTATTCCCCTCAGAAAACCTACTAAATGGCTAGTATGGAGCATGTAAAAGAAATGTTTTAACAGAATGGAAAAGAACTGTGAATACGTTCATAACTAGGATCAGACAAATGCCATTGATTTATTTAAATTTTTAAGTTAATTGCTCTGGTTCCATATATGTGCACATTGTGTGTATGTGTGTGGATATAAATTTATTAAATATGTACGTAGAGAAGTCTGAAACAACACAGAGCATAATAGACTTATTAAAGATTTTAGGCAAAAATAAAATCATTAGAATTTTAATTTAGGATATTTATGCATGAAATTATAGGAAACAGGTGATATTGGATATATGAAGATGGTTACAGGGACTGGAGGGATGGGCTAGTGGTTAAGCACTGGTAGTTCTCTAGGAGACATAGGTTTGATTCCCATACCACATGGTGGTCATTTGTAACCTTGGTTCTAGGAGATCAGATGCCCTCTTCTAGCACCCAGAGGCACTGTATGCACAGTGCACATACATAGAAAACCATAATATTTTTTCCATAGTTAAAGCATGTGAAAATATTCTCAGTAAAGTGAAATGTGGGTTGACTTTCATGTAGAAACTTTGTGAGGAACCATGAGGAAGATCAAAACTCAAGATGAACTTCCCAGGTTATGCTGGTCCATGTGTAGACACACAGACACACATATGCCTACACTGCAGGAAGTTTGCGAAACATTGTGGCACAGTATAAAGCAGCTAGTCTAATCAATATAAGCAATTGAGATAAGTTAGAAACTTCCAATATTTAATAAACATAATTCGAATATGTCTCCTGAAATACTGGTGATTACACTTAATCTAGGGTAATTTAATTTGAAGACATCAAGTTATTAGGTAAATTGCATCAAATTCTCATCTCATTTGCATGTTTATATACTCTCAGAGTCCATGAACCACTTCCGGGTGGGCTCATTTGTAAGTGTGTCTGAGTTAGAGGGAAGGAGGCTTAGGGAGGGTGAATTTTCACATAGTGGGCTGTAGTTCATGCTCTTCCACGCTCATTTCTGTTTACTTCTGTCTGACCAAAAGGTCTTGGCTTTAATCAGGCTAGCGAGTCCAGACAGAATTAATAGTTGGTTATAGACAGAAGAACAGAGAAAACTGAGACGTTGTTTTAAATGAGTGTGAAAACAGCTTTCTTGAGCATCCTTGGGGATGCAGGCTGGGGTGGTGCTCCCCTGAGAGCATTCGCTGATAACGATACTCACCGGCTGGGTTTACCAGGACTTCAGACACTCCAAGCAACACATACTGTGGAACCAGATAGACGCAGGCCATGGAGGAAACAGAGAGAAGGTTTCCTGAAGGGGACTGCTCGTGGGAAAGTTTTCTGTATATTTCTAGGAAGCCGGCCATTGCCACAGAGGAGGCCGCACAGATGTTACCAGCAACTGCAGGGGATAACAAAACGAAAAGAGAGCTTGGACACACACTAACGCACACTAGTGCACACTAACGCACATTAATGCACACTAACACACACTAACATATACTAACACATACTAATGCTCACTAACACACACTAACACACACTAACACACACACTAACACGCATTAACATACACTAATGCACACTAACACACACTAACATATACTAACACACACTAACACACACTAATGCACACTAACACACACTAACACATTAACACACACTAATGCACACTAACACACACACTAACGCACATTAACACACACTAATGCACACTAATGCACACTAGCACACATTAATGTACACTAACATACACTAACACACACTAATGCACACTTACACATACTAACGCACACTAAGTAGCCACAAACATTCCTTACACCTCCTCCTTCTGGGTGCTTCTTGAACGGAAGGGCTGAGGCCACTCCTTCCTGGCCTCATGCTGGCTGCTTTAGCTTATCATCCTGAGCTGTAAGGCCAGGAATAATGCTTGCTTTGTATGGAAGTTGTGAGGTTTACATGAACTGCTGCCCTGTTAACATCATAAGGACTCCTTCCTGGCCACAAATAGGGATGATTTCAGAAGACACTGCAATAGATTTTAACTTTTAATCCACACATAAAATTCTAGTTAAAGGTAGCTTCCCATTATTTAGTATGAAACACGGTTTCATACTGTAGCCCAGGCTGGCATTAAATGTGTGGAAAGTCTTGCCTCAGTGTCCCGAATGCAGAACCATAAGATCCAAAAGTTGTTTCTGATCTTTGCACCTACTAGGAAATTGAAGACTAGAAACTGCTAATGAAACCGGGAGAGAAGGGGTGGACAGATGGCTTAGCATTTTCCATGAAAGCAGCGGTAAACTTTCCATGAAAGTTTGAGTCCCGAGGATGCTATGAAAAGCAGAACATGGTCATGAGGGTGTCCCCAGCGTTTGAGGTGACAGACAGACATTGTGACCTGGCCAACAGGAGTCACCAGACCTCAGCCCCCAGGCCGACAAGCTTCCCATTCAGGGAGATCCAGCCTCGTTTCAGTTTTCTTTACAGCTGAAGAATATTCCATGTTGTATATGTACGACATCCTCATTGCCCATTTAGAACTTGAAGGACATGCAGGAAGTTTCCGATTCCTGGATATGGTGAACAGGAGAAGGACGGACAGAGCTGAGAAAGCATGTCTGCAGCAGGGTACAGAATCCTTTGGGTGTATGCCAAGGTGTGGCCTAGCATATGGTCATACGGACAATCAATCTTTAACTTTTTGAGGATTCTTCATACCTATTACTGTAGTCTCTGTACCATTGGCAATAATTGTTTCCCCTTTCCTTCAACCACACCAGTATTTTATTTTATTTTATTTTATTTTATTTTATTTTATTTTATTTTATTTATTTTATTTTATTTTATTTTATTTTATTTTATTTTATCTTATTTTATCTTATCTTATTTTATGGAAAATCAGTTTTCTTCAGGCCTGCAGCCCCGGAGAAGCAATCCATGCTCCAGTAGATGGCCCCACAATTCATACAAGCATCACTAAGTGAATCTGGGTTTCAACAGAAAAACACATGAAGTTGGGACTGAAAAGTTGTGATCTTGTTTAGAGGAAGAATTAAAGGGGAAGAGAATGGGAAGTTGATTGGATTAATATTCATTGTGCACATGTATGAAATTCTTTAGCAATGCAACAAATGAGATAGAGATCGACAGACTACACCACGTGACACATACCTGTGGCCTCCACATGTACATGCATGGGTGTGTGCTCTATCACACACAGATGTACACACTCCATACATATCCATACTACTTACATACATATACACACCATACATTCATATGCATACCACACACATACATGTACATACTACTTACACATATAAACATACATACACTTACATATATAAACCACACAATACATATACATACTATACACATACATACAACACAACATACATACATATACATACTGTATCAGTCATCATTTCTATTCCTGCACAAACATCATGACCAAGAAGCAAGTTGGGGAGGAAAGGGTCTATTCAGCTTACACTTTCCACATTGATGTTCATCACCAAAGGAAGTCAGGACTGGAACTCAAGCAGGTCAGGAAGCACAAGCTGATGCAAAGGCCAAGGGGGGATGTTTCTTACTGGATTGCTTCCCCTGGCTTGCTCAGCTTGATTTCTTATAGAACCCAAGACCACCAGCCCAGGGATGGCACCACCCACAATGGGCCCTTCCCCCTTGATCACTAATTGAGAAAACGCCTTACAGCTGGATCTCATGGAGGCATTTCCTCACCTGAAGGTCCTTTCTCTGTGATAACTTCAGCTTGTGTCAAGTTGACACAACACCAGCCAGTACACATACCACACACATACACACTTCTCAAAGTTCCATTTTTACCATGAAGGACAGGTAAGAACTCATGTTCCTGTTCTTTCTCTGATGAGGGACTGGAGATAATTCCATATGTACATAAGGTGACGTCAGGGTTTCTATTCCTGCACAAACATCATGACCAAGAAGCAAGTTGGGGAGGAAAGGGTTTATTGAGCTTACACTTCCACACAGCTGTTCATTACCAAAGGAAGTCAGGACTGGAACTCAAGCAGGTCAGGAAGCAGGAGCTGATGCAGAGGCCATGGAGGGATGTTACTTACTGGACTGCTTCCCCTGGCTTGCTCAGCCTGCTCTCTTATAGAACCCAAGAATACCAGCCCAGAGATGGCACCACCCACAAGGGGCCCTCCTTCACTTGATCACTAATTGAGAAAATGCCCCACAGCTGGATCTCATAGAGGCACTTCTCCAAGTGAAGCTCCTTTTCCTATGATAACTCCAGCCTGTGTCAAGTTGACACACCAAACTAGCCAGTACAATTGACCCCTTGTCAACTTGACACACCAACATATCACTATTAAGCCTCAACCCTTACTTTCTTATTCATCCCCAAGATCTCAATAATGTAAAAAGTCCCACAGTCTTTACATGTTAAAAGTTCAATCCCTTTAAAATGTCCAATATCTTAAAATTCAAAGTCTTTTAAAAATTCAAGTCTCTGAACTGTGGGCTCCACTAAAATACCTTCTTTCAAGAGGGAAAAATATCAGGGCACAGTCACAATCAAAAGCAAAACTCAAACTCCAATGGTTCAATGTCTGGGATCCAACTCACGATCTTCTGGGCTCCTCCAAGGGCTTGGGTCACTTCTCTAGCTCTTCCCATTGTAGCACACACCTTGTCTTCTAGGCTCCAGCTGCCTGTACTCCACTGCTGCTGCTGTCCTTGGTGGTCATCACATAGTACTGGCATCTCCAAGCCTCAACTCTTTTGCATGACCCTTTCAGTCCTGGGCCATCAATTACAACTGAGGGTACACTTTCACCAATGGCCTTCCATGGCCTCTCACAGTACCAAGCCTCAGCTGTTCTTCATGATGCCTTCATGCCTTCAAAAGCAGTACCACCTGGGTGACTCTTACACAGTACCAAGTCCTGCTACAGCACGAGGCACAACCTTGGCTATCTGGAACACACTCTCTGTGTTCTCAGAAAACAGTTCCCAGAAGATTTCATCTCAGTGATGCTGGTTTCTTCTTAATCACCGCTAATTTCTTAGCTCCAGCTAACCAGCATCAATAGTCCCAGTAACACAAAGGTTAACTTTAATGGTTTTGGTATCTTGTTAATCACAGCTGATTCTTCAGCCCCAGCTAACCAAAACCACAGAATCTTCATGGCCCTGATAAGAGTCTTTAATCTTCCCTCTGAAATTTCACAAGCCAGGTCTCCATCTTCTGCCTTGTTCTCAACATTATCTTCCAAGCTCCTACACAATGGTCTCACAGAGGTCTCAACACTGAATGGACCATCTAGCCCAAAGTTCCAAAGTCCTTCCACAGTCCTCCCCAAAACATGGTCAGGTTGTCACAGGAATACCCCACTACGCTGGTACCAACTTCTGTCTTAGTTAGGGTTTTACTGCTGTGAACAGACACTATGACCAATGCAAATTTTATAAAAGACAACATTTAATTGGGGCTGGCTTACAGGCTCAGTGGTTCAGTCCATTGTCATCAAGGCAGAAACATGGCAGCATCCAGGCTGATATGGTACAGGAGGAGCTGAGAGTCTCTTCATCTGAAGGCTGCTAGTGGAAGACTGACTTTCAGCCAACTAGGGTGAAGATCTTAAGCCCACATCCACAGTGACACACCTACTCCAACAAGGCCACACCTCCTAATAGTGCCACTCCCTGAGAAAAGCATATACAAACCATCACATTCCACTCCCTGACCCCCATAGGCTTGTTCAAATATGAGTCTGTGGGGGCCATACATAGCATAATGTAAAATGCATGTAGTCCAACTTCAAAAGTCCCTGTAGTCTATAGCAGTCGCAACAGTGTTAAAAGTCCAAAGTTCAAGGTCTCTTCTGAGATTCATTCAACCACTTAACTGTAATCCTCCAAGCAAGATGAGAAACCAGCTGGGCAAAGTCCAAACTCTGCATCACCATGTCTGATGGCAAAGCAGTCTTCAGATATTCAACTCCTTTGTCATCTTTGTTGACTGTGACTGGGTTCTTTCTCCTGGGCTTGTTCCACCCCCTGTTAGCAGCTTTTCTTAGCAGGCATCCTGTGGCTCTGGCATCTTTAACATCTTGGGTACCCCAAGTCAATTTCAGCTTCACAGCTTCTTGTTCCAAGTCCGAGATCCACACATGATCTTCTGTGTAGCTCCAAAGTGCTGGTGTCACTTCTCCAACTCTGCCCTTTGTAGTACTCTAAGTTCAGATTGATCCACTCCACTGCCACTGCTGTTCTTGGTGGTCACCCCATGGTACTGGCATCTCCAATATGCTAGGGTCTTCCACTGCAACTATAATTCACCAAAGCCTCTCATAGGCTCTCTTCATAGTACCAAGCCTCAACTCCTTTGCATGACCCCTTCAGTCCTGGGCTGTCAATTACAACTGAGGGTACACTTTCACCAATGGCCTTTCATGGCCTCTCACAGTACCAAGCCTCAGCTGTTCTTCATGATGCCTTCAAAACCAGTACCACCTGGATGATTCTTGCACGTTACCAAGTACAGCTGCACCATGAGGAACACTTGGCTATCTCTGGAATACAGCTTCTTTGTGCTCTCAGAAAACATTTCCTATATTTCACCTCAGTGATGCTGGTCTTTTCTTAATCACCACTAATTTCTTAGCTCCAGCTAACCAGCATCAATTGTTTCAGTAGTCTCCTTTTCTTGAGTATAAAGCCAGAGACACATGGCTGAAGCTGCTGAGTTCTGCTGCTTGCAGGAGCTGGAACATTGCCCCCCTTGTTCTATTACATTATCACTAGCTTCCTTTTTCCCAGCTCCTTCACTGCCTAAGTTGGCTGTCCTGAATCTTGCTCCTTAGACTGACCTTGAACTCAAGAGATCTGCATGCCTGTCTCCTAAGCACTGGGATTAAAGGTGTGGTCCACCAAGCCTGGATTAAAGTTTTTCTTCACCTAGAATTTGCTCTGTTCTAGGCTGGCCTTGAACTCAGAGATCTGCTTATAGAATTTTACATCTTCATCTGAAGGCTGTTAGTGGAAGACTGACTTCCAGGCAGCCAGGGTGAGGATCTTAAGCCCACACCCACAGTGACATACCTACTCCAACTTGGACTTGGGGTGTAAGGATGAGAATTAAAATTAAGATTCTGGACAGCAAGCCCCTCTGCCCCTCAAGCCTTACTCTGGGCAGTAGGGGTTTTCTGAAAGCGAGTTTTCTCTCCATAGTGGAATTCACCCTCCGCTTTCCATCTCATCTTTTGGAGTGAAGAAGATTCCCACAATTCAGTGAAATTTGGTAAGTTTCATCTGTCTATACACACACTTTATCCACAGAGTTGTGTGCCTGTAGTTTTACTTCATTCAGTCATCTATCACATGACCAACCAACCGAGCAGACCAAAATCTCAAGATTATAGACGTTTGAAAAAAAAGAATTTTGAGATTAAAAACTCAATTGTCTTAGGAATGTTCAACATCTGGTCAACAGAAATTCAACACTGAAATACGGAGAAAACAGAAAGAAGGACGAGGTTTCCAAAAGAAATAGACACAAGCCAGAGCTTATTCAGAAAGTGATAGACCTGGAAATAATCAGCGCTAAACAGGATGTCTCCATCAGTCCATCCCCTTAGGGATGAGAGAACTCTGTGAGAAATGAGACAGAGAGAATGTATGGCCCAGGGGAATGGAGCCCACAAGAAAGCAAGGCCCTCTCCATTAGCAAGGCCTTCTCCATCAGCAAGGCCCTCTCCATCAGCAAGGACCTCTCCATCAGCAAGGCCCTCTCCATCAACAGGATCAAAGCTCAGACGATCTCACAGGGACAGAGGTGGCCAGCACAGGGCTGCACAGGCCTGCGCAGGGTGTGTATGCTATAACTTCTAGTTTATTGTTTTTATGGGATTCCTGAATGTGTGAATGAGAAGGTCTTTGATTTGGGGGCTCTTTCCTTTCTGTTGTTTGTCTGGTCCAGCTCTGGTGTGATGGATTTTATCGTTATTATACTTTATTTTGCTTTATTTTATTATTGTCCCTTAGAAGACTCTTCTTTTTCTTTCTAATGAGATCCAGAAAGGGTAAGGATTCAGATGGAAGGGGAGATGGGGAGGGCTTGGCTTGGGAGGAGTACGGGGCGGAGAACCATAATCAGGATGTATTATGTGAGGAAAAAAACACTCTATTTTTAATAAAAGAAAAAAAAGATGTGATAATGGACTTCTTTTTTTCCAATTGAGTTTGCCTAGATCAACTGCACAATGGTTGAAAAGTGCTTTACCAAGATGCAACAATATGTAATTTTAAGACATCTTAGAAATGAGTGTCGAGTAGATTTCTCATTGTAATTTGCAGCTTGAAGACATCGCTCAGTGGCAGGACATATATGTTCAGTATGTATGAGGTCCTGGTTCGGACCCACCACAGAGAGGTACTTGTTGGGGATCGGTTCTAATGTTACTTGTGTTAATTCAGCTCCCCAAATCACAATGGAATCCCTAAGTCTGCGCTGAGGGTCCCTGCCTCCTGTTGGCTCTGATTGGGCAATAAAGTTGCCAGCGGCCAATAACCATGGAGCAGGGAAACAGAGGCGGGACTTTTAGGATTAGGGGCAAGAAACAAAGGATAGAGGGAAGAAGGATTCCCCCAGGACAAGGACCTAGGATAGGGACCATGCTGGGAAGGTACAATAGAGAGAGTCAGCTGAAATGTAGATGCAAAGGGGAAAAGGACCCCAGAAGGGCTGCCCAGCAGGGTCGAGGGCAGCAAATATAAAATATAGGTTTAATAAGTAATAATCCATAGATATCAGAACAGAGTGTTAGCCACGGGAAGGTTTGGAACCACAGAGCCACTGCGTGCTTAGAGCATATTAAAAATAAGCTGGCAAGATATATATAAATACATATATACCATATATATATATATATATATATATATATATATATTCTCTTTCATTCATGAATCCAGAGCTCTTGGGCTGGTGCAGAGGAGGCTCATGCACCCACCAGGAGCCTAGACTGGTTTTAATATGATACTTCTCCAGGTACTTGTTTTAGAATTTGACTTTCAGGAGTGTCTTCTGGGATGCCTCTCATGTTAAGTAATCCAAGCAAAAATCACACACACTGGGCACTGAGTATTACGTGGTCTGCAGGCCCACCGCCCAGACCTTCAGCTCATCTCACAGGGTCAGCACGTGGTTGTTAGTTCTTGGATGGGAAACCACCATTCACTCTGTCAAAAGGCTTATAATTTGTCTGAGAAAGTTTTGTGGTGTGTCTGCCAATTTGTTAGGCTGGCTCTGCTGTTTGGGTTTTTTCTGTAATGGCCAGTAATAAATGCACTTCCTACAAGCCAAAAGGCAAAATTAACAAAACTCAAATATGTGAGTAACAAGAGAAAAAGAATTTATAAGCTTTTAATGAATTGAGTTCAAAATAGCAATCTGTGAGGGAATTGGGTAGCTTCACTCACCTGAGGCTTAAGATTAACATTTCTTATGACCAAATAATTTGAAATGGTCATGTGTGCAGGTATCTTCCAGCTTCCATGTCTAAAGGCAGATGTGGAGCCAGATGTGGTTACAGTGAGTTGATGCTTGGTCATTAGTGTCTGCTGGTGTTGGATTTTCTCTGACTTGATAAGAAACAATGGGCTTTCGCCCGGACACTGTTACTGCTGCATGCACCTGCATGGAATCCTAGAAAGCCGTCCTGGCCCCCCTCTGCCACTGGCACTTCACTGTGTGGCCGTCTATACTGTTGCTGTCACTGAGAACTTGTTAGCTATGGAGACCCTCAGGCACACACCCAGCAACAGAGGCAGAGCTGCACAGAAACCATACCTTCAGATGGTGCCTGTCCACGCTAAACCCTGAGGCTCTCTTCATTAGCATACAACAATATCCAACTGATCTGGTGCCATCTGACCAATGGTCCTGCTCCAGACAAATTGGGCAAAAGACACATATGATTCAATGTTCCGAATAGTCTACTTATTCTCCTGAAGCAAAGCACCTGTGATAGGGTCATTTATAAAGAGCAGGGGATTTATTTTCTCATTTTACAGCTTAGGAAGTCCACTATCAGGGCTCAGAAAGTTCACTTGCTTGGTGCGGGCTCCTGTTTGGTCCAAGGTGGTGCCTCAAATGTTGGTTATGTTCTCTGAAGAGGATGGATTCTGTGACGTCACAGACTATAAGCCAGAGGGCAAAAGGGACAAAGCTCTTCCACTGGGTCCTTGTTCAAGGGCACAGAATTTCATTCATGCCTCAGTCACCACTCACTGTCCAAACATCCCAATGCTGTCCCACTGGGAATTACATTTCAATGTGACTTCCAGAGAAGATGAGCCCATTTAAACTATAACACACATTACTTAGATGATCTGGGACAGAGCTGACTGTTCATGAAGGATCTAAAAGCCTATGTTTGCTGCTTCAGCCTTAGGCTGGTGGGAAAAAATGACTTTAAAAATTCAAAGTTTGATTCCAATCTGAGTTTAATCTACTCCACTAATTTTTTTTTCCAACTTGGGTGAGATCACAACATAACCAAAAGCAGAGTGTCATTGATCAGAATGTGCACATTTTAAAGTTCCTGTAGATCTATATTTACAAGATTGAGTACATGGGTCTAGATGAGATATCAAATAATATATGTTTTAATATTGCCTGTGTGACTGTGGACAAGCCTATAAGCATCTCAAAGTTCTCATAATTTATATTATTATCTTACCATGTGACACTTTCAGAATTAGGACACAACGAAATAAAAGAGAGTTGGAACTCATTCCAAAATGAATCCTCCATTTAATATCATATATTGAAGCAAAAATCTAATAATGAATAATGAATATATTAATATTTTTAAGGTATTGGTTAAGCTTATGCACTAGGAAGACTATGGAGTGTCTATGGTAGTCTAACATGTGTGCCTGATGTTACGAGCTCTCCCATAGCTATAAAATTCTCTTGAAAGGATAGCACATTTTCCTCAGATCCTTCACTTATCAGTTTTCCAGAACAGACTATGAACTTGGTGATGACTTCATTGTCATGTGTTTGCTGCCTTTGGGGAAGATGCTTCCCACTATTAAAATGGTGTGTGTTGGGGCTAGAGAGACTGCTTAGCACTTTACAGTGCTGGATCTCACAGGTGATCAGGGTTTCATTCCCAGCACCAACATGGTGGCTCACAAGCGTCAGTTCCAGGGCATCCCATGTCCTCTTCTGGCCTTCAAGGGTGTTGTTTCATGCATGTGGAATGCAAAATAATAAATTCTCAAAAACTGACCTGTGTTTTTAAACTTTTGCTGCCTTTACTCCTGTATGCTTCTGTGTTTGTGTGGAGGCGCCCTGCACTGCATTGTTTCTCTTCGGACCACTGATCTCATTTCAGGAGATGGGCCTTGGTGTCTTTCAGTTTTTGAATATGGAGCATATCATTTATTTAACAAGATCATGTCCAAGCATTGCTCTCTATGAATCATCAGCTATCACTTCATATGGTCGGTCTCCTTCACTCCAAACTTAATTCCGATTTTATGTTAGCATTAAGACCTGAAGATATTAATGTGCCTCTGTTAACAAATGAAAAACTAAGAAGACAATTAACCACGGCAGATGACCATAAAAGAGACTCCTTTACCTGCTTGCACAGTTCATTCTATTATATACTTTGCAATGGGCATTTTTCTTAGAAAAACTCATCAGTTTGAAAACCTCACAGAAAACAGGTATTTCAACCAGGCCTAGCCTTTCATGCCAGTATTTCCAGTGCTCTTGGTTGAGGTAGGAGGATTGTCATAAGTCACAAGTTCAAGGATATTCAGGACTATAATAGCATGTACGTGTTTAAAAGTAGAAGAGAGAAAGGAGGGGGAAAATGTACTCTTGTTAGAGCTAAATGTCCTTTCAGTTAAGGTGACTGGGGCTGGGACTTTGAATTTAGGCTGACTGTCACTTCCTTTCCGACCCAATGGGAACGTCATGTGACAGCCACTTATACGATGTCCTGGGAGTCGCTGCTGATGAATAAAGGGACCCACACTTTGCTGAACTGTATTACAACCAACTTTCAATACAGTCAGAATTTTCAGGTTATTTTAAAGTAGATCTTACTTTAGTATTTGAATACATTTTGTCTGACTACATTTTTACTTAAATGGTGCCTCAATGCCAAGAGAATTCCCTGGTCAGGCTTTGTATAGAACTTGTCAATAATCCTAATTGGGCTCATTTTAATCAGATTAATACCGGAGTGTGTCAGCACTCACTCCTGAATGACAGAGGTTACAGAAATGGAATCCATGTAATCAATGAAAAGGAAAGAAATACTCATAGTGTAAACAACTCTGAACCATGAAAATCTGAATCAAAAGTATCGCTAGGTATGACAGGTGATATTACCAACTTTAGAATTTTGGTAAATTAAGGTTGACCTTTAAATAGATACATCTATGCATATATAATATTAGGGAATATAATCTAGATATAATATGAGCACATAGAGGCTTTGTCTGGCATAGCTCTGGAAGGTGTAAAGGTGTTTTGTTTTGTTTCTCATTTGTTTGTTTGTTTTTCTGCTGCTGTTATTTCTTTGTTTTGATGGTGTCTCATGTATCCCCAAGTTGGCCTCAAACTCACTCTGTAGCTGAAGATGACCTTGAACTATTTATCTTACTTACACCTTTTGAGTGTTAGGGCTGTTGGCAGACATAACTATGCATGGTTTATAATGGGTTTAGGACCAAAATGGGCTTTGTGCATGCCAGACAAGGTCTCTATCAATTGAGCCACATCCCCAATTCCAAGAGATATTTTTAATGTCTGACATATTTTGTGATTTTATTCGATAATGAATTCAACAGTTTATATTGTAAATTAGAAATCCTTTTATTGTATTGTTTGTGTGCTAGGTAATGCAAATGATTTAATATATTTCAAGTTTGACCAGTTAGGTGAGATCTCCCCATCCCTCAGGAGTCCAGGCTGTGATACTGCCTCTCAGACACTGCCATTGTCTTAGCCACCCACTGTGATTGCATAAGACAGTCCCTGAAGTGGGAACAACTTAATATTGTCAGGCATGGAACAATGTAAGAAACAGCTACCTACTATCATAGAGAGAGGAGCTGTTGGATAATGTTCACTGTCAACTCTTCATCTGGAATCTTATTGGAAACAGATCTCTGGGTGTGTCTGAGAAGGAAATCCTAGACCCACCCTATTCTAGGTCCTGTTATGTTGCTGTGAAAAACAACACACCAAAGCAGCTGGGTGGAGGGAAGGGTTCACAGGGCTGAGACCCCATGTCACAGGTCTTCATTGCGGGAGGTCTGAACCTGAAGCAGAAACCGTGGGGGCCTGCTGCTTGCTGGGCTGGCCCAGGCTCCTACTTGCTAGTGTTTTTTTGTACAAATCAGGGGTACTAAGGTAACTAAGGCTAGTTCTGCCCACAATTGACTACACCTTTCTACATCAATCAGTAGTCAAGACAACCCCTTATAGACGTCAGAAGGCATATGTGATCAGGCAGTTCCTCAACAGAGCCTTCTCTACAGTCCAGGCTGTGGCACGATGGCTGTTGGAGTTAACTAGGGCACACTGCTAATATGGTGACACCCCTCCGTGAGCCAGAGTCCCAGGCTGAGGAAGAAGATCTGAGCTGAGTGCCAGCGTCCCTTCTCCTTTCTTCTGTATAATGCAGAGCCACTTGACTGCACTCTCCTGTCCCCGAACCGAACCGTCTTTGTTCCAGTGGACTTCGACCCCTTCAGGTGTGAGTCAAAATAATCCCTTCCTCCCATGAACTGCTCTGGTCAGACATTTTGTCACACTTTCAAGGAACTTCACCAGTAGAGGAACATTTAATTTACTTTCCTCTGTTAACTGAAAACAGCAGTGAAGATTCCAAATTAGTGCTGATAATTTAACATCTGTAACGTGATAGCCACATATAGCTGAATAATGGGATAATATTAATAATTCTAATGGTAACAATAATAATAACAGGATAACGGACAACCGGATTAGAACGCCTGAATTCAGATGACACTATTGTGATGAGCTTTGGTACATTAAATTATGATTTATTATGCACCTAAGTGTATTATATACATGATGATAACCCATGATCAAACTAGGGACTCATAAATACACGCTCATTCATAATTTATGTACCTGTATACTTCACTCATACATTCGGGCGTTTGAATTCAAAGGGGAAGAAAATTTTAGTATTAGACGGACTCAATTATGCAAATTGGTATCAGAAGGTACCCTTGGTTTGGCTTTCATGTCCTGGTGAAACTTGTTAATCTTCCATAATCATAACCAGAATATGGAAAACCCACCCAAATATCTAGTTTAAAAGATGCATATTATTATATGTTCATATTCCCATAGCAAAACATTATGCAAATAAATGAACAAGTATGCAAATAAACCAATGAATGGAGTCTGGCTTAGAAACAACTGGATTCACTATTCTGTACGCAGAGGAGCAACGCTTCCTCTCCTTTGAAGTGAGTCTAGCTTTCTCGTCTCCTGCCCAATAGGTCTTGCTGCTCATTTGGAAGAGGAATAATTTAGTTCATCAGCAACATCAAGTAATGTGCTAGATAACCACAGCCCCCTTACCTACGAGAGCATACCTTGCAGGATGGCCCCGATTTCAAATACGTCATAGAGAAAGCTGAGCAAATTCATTCCGAACTTAAAAAAATACTTTATTCTAAGGAAGGATGCCTAATTAAGCTGTTGTAGCTGAGTTGTTTGTTTCCCTACAGGACAGATTCAAAACTTTTATGTACAAATTTAGTACCTCTGCCTTGGAAGTTTCACGATACTTGCGTTAAACTAAGATGTTTTTGACATTTTGTAACATCAATGGACCCTCGCCATGAGCTCTTTATTCAATAGTGATCCCACAAAAGTCAAACGTACAAGGTTCTATGTACTTTCATTTGTGTCTTCATAGTTCAGAAGAGAATCCAGGACATTCTCTAAATAATAGTGTTTTCTTAGAAGACCTAAGAAGCATGTTGAAACACATAGATTGTTAAAAAAAAATAGGATTTGTATTTTGCTAAATGCTCAGGATTTGTAGTTTGCTAAATGCTATACAATAGTAACAGGCCTATCTGTTGAGAAATAAGTTCTGGAAACTTGTGAACTGTAGGCCTCTGTTAGTGAGAAATCATGATGATTTTAGTCACCTTGAGTTCTAACTAAGACCAAACACCTTGTTGTGACAGAATTGTGCCCATGGGTTTGAGGAAACACCCAGTAAGCTGTGTCTCCTGTACAGAAAATAGCAGGAAGTGTATGTGGCCAGAAGGCCATAGCCTCTGGTCTTTAAGGAGAGACAGAACAGGTCAACCAACCAGAAAAAGAAGTTTGTAGTCTGATCTTTGAGTCTTTCAAGGGAATCATGTCTCAACTACCAACTGTCACCTTTGCTTGCCTTGTGTGACGTTTCCCCAGAATTTCCAGTTTGGGTCATTTGTAGAGAGCCTTAGTGGAGTGCCATGCCACCTGGCAGGAACTTGACATCCACCAATGCGAAGTTCCTCTCCCAGTCTTGAGCGGGAACTCCTGTGTCAGCCATAATCCCCTCTACCTAGGGTGGAGTGCTCAGACCAAGGTGAAGCCCATTGTTCTTCAAGGACCTGCAGTTTCCTGAGAGATACTAGCCACCTGCTGAGCAAGCTAACTGGTTCTGCAGAGAAGTTTCCAGCCTTTGGGGGAAGGGTTTTCCCTTGCCTATATATTTGGAGTCCTCCATTAAACTTTGAGACCTTGAACATCAATGTTGTCTTGGTCTCCATCTCTTTTCACCACCTTCCCATTCATACCCAGCTTCCCTTCCAGGTAACCAGTTTGCTTTAATGTTGGGCAGTTACAGTCATCCATCCATCCATCCATCCATCCATCCATCCATTCATTTGCCTATCAGTGGGCAAGTGGTGTGCCCTGCAAATGGCCCATGATAACTAACTTTTGTAAGAGTTCCACTGAGTATCAGTGCTTTGTTCTGGGGCACCTGCCATTTGTCTCAAATGAAATCCAAAGTAAGCAACGTGCAGGCAGGAGAGCTCAGGTGTGTGTTTCAAAATCACACAGTAGCCATTGAGTGGCAGAGAATGCCTGGGCTACATACACTGTTACAGTTGCCCTTGCTTCCCTGACGATGCCTTACTAAATATGGATGGAGGAACAGACCCATCAGAATTGTCTCTGCTGCCTTTTCTCCATTAACCAGATGATTTTATTTTATGGCTTAATGTGTGTGTCCTAAGGAAGCTATCTTAAATTGTTTCACTTTGAAAAACCTTTGAAAAAAATCATCTCTATATTCCTTACTATCTGAAGAATTACTATACAGGGGCTGTGAATTAGAGAATTAATTTTTCCCTTTTAGAGTCAGAGACAGAACCTGTGACTTTATTCATGTTCGGCAAGTGCTTCAGGGCCGTATCTCCATGCTCACACTACTAATTTTTAATAAATTTTGTAACTGGTTCAGAAATTAAGACTATTAATTTTCAAGACTCACTAAGTACCTTCTTGGTTTAAGAACACCATTAGGGACAAATTCGGGAGTGAGGCTCGCCCTCCTGAAGGAAAGTCCTTTAGTGCTGTTTGGACCTTCACTGACTTCTGAAGAGGACTGAAAGGATGGATTGAAGAGATCATGTCGATTTGAAATTTGGAAAAGCTGCATTTCACTCAGGAGCATGTAGCTAGCTAGTTTAACAGTCTTTGTGTGTGTGTGTGTGTGTGTGTGTGTGTGTGTGTGTTGTTTTTAAGTTGCAAACAATTCCCTCAGACTCCTACTTACTAATGCATGCTGACAGGAATGGTCCGTCTCTCTTAGAGGGAAGTAGACAGCGGCTGAAGTAGTCCATAAGGGGAGCCAGAATTAATAACGGCAGAAGGCTGATGGCATTCATTAGCGCAATCGGCAGAGGAAATCCACCCAACTTCCGGTTGGAATTCATGGTCTGAAGATAATATCCCGAAGGAATCTGCGTTTGAGGAAGAGGGGAGTTAGACACTGAGGGAGTGGCTTAACTTTGAAGGGACTGATGGGGAGACATGTGACTTGCTGAAGGCTATCTCCGTGACCTTCCCACATGGGTTGTGTTTCTAACCTCAGCCAAGCAACCCGAAGAAAAATAAGACCAAAATTTCAGTGTTTGTGGCTTGCTTTTAACTGTTTTTATTGAATCCTTTATTTTATGTGTATGGGTGCTTTGTCTGTGCACTGTGTGCATGCAGTACCCACGGGGGCCAGAAGAGGGCCTAGGATCCCTCTGGATTCTGGTTGTGGGGCACCGCGTGGTTGCTGGAAGTTGAACCTAGGTCCCTTGTAAGAGCAGCCGGAGGGTCTCTCTCCAGCCCTATTGCTTACTTTTAAGCTGACTCTGGTGTGCTAATTGTTCTCGTTTCCATGGGTAATATGCTGTCCCCCAAAGAGTATGTGCTTGGAAACTTGGTCCATAGAACGTGGTGTTGTGTGAGAGGTTGTGAACCCCTAAAGTGTGGGACCCAAACTGGAAAGAGTGGTGGTGGGGGTGACACTTTGAAGTTTGGTATCCTGTCTTGACTTCCTGTTTGCTCTGAGCGCTCTGACTATAGATGCAATGTGACCAACTGCTTCATATCTTCTATGTTATTACTCTGTGGCCCTTTTTGAACTGGGACCCAAAATTAACCCTTTCTCCTTTAAGTGGTTCGGGGAGTTAGTGACTGATACACTAGTCAACCTCTGCAGAATCTGTTGGGAACAGGTCTCTATATTCACTCAAAAGATGACAGAGTTTTAAATTTTCCTTTGATCCACCTCACAGTCTCAATGGACCACAAGAACTTTTTCATATTTAAGGAAATCTTCATGCTAACTAAATCCATAACACTAACTTCTGTTCTCCTTCTGTATGACAAGCCTCTGGTGGGTAAACATATCAGAACCAAGACAGACAGACCACACACGATAGGGACATTGCTTCTGGCTTCTGAGTGCCCAAGGAGCGCACAAGGCCACCGAGAGGCACAGAGCAAAGACCCACATGTCTCTTCCTTGAGGAAATCATTTTACAAACTGCTTTTCATATAGTACTAGAACCACAGTGGGAGCTGCCTTCCTGTCATCCCAGGAGAGCCACTCTGCTCCAGCACCCACATCGTGGCTTCTCACTAACTGCTTCTCTCCCGTTGACTGTGCCCATCAGGAGGGTGCAAAGCAAGCCAGCAGAGTCTGCAGCTGTTAACATGCTGACCAGTGACAAGTGGCATTTCTTGCTATGTCATCTGCTCAGACCTAGGGCTGGACCACGTTTCCATATAGCCCCCTTCCTGTCTACATAAAAGACATCCTGCTGATCGTTTATTTCAAAGTCTTTAATGTAATACGTAGGATAATAAACAAGGGTTGCTTTGGTTGAGTACATAGGGTGCATTAGCTAATTGTGCTCTACTTCCATAAAATTATCACACCACACACACACACACACACACACACACACACACACACACACACACACACCAGAGGGAAAATGAGTAATGGATATGCGGTTTCAAAAGTTCTGGCAGCTGAATAACTCTAAGTGTGAGCCCAGCATCAGATCAGGTTTCCATTACCAATTTCAAACGAGAATTATTGTTAATCGGAATAAAGTTATTATCGGCATGAATCACAGACACTGAAACCTGTTAACTTGATAATGTTGCAAATGTGTCATTAATCTTTACTGAGGCGATATTAATATATCGCCGGATCCTGGGAAAGGCTGCGACGTCTCGAAAGCCGGAAGTCGTCCCTGCTTCTGCCTCAAGTTCTGAAATCCTCCCCACCTCTAAAACTTTAAATCCTTTTATTTCACACAGGACTCTTGAGTATTCAGCAGTAATTGCTGTCAATAGAGATTCATTTTCACCTTTGAGAGGCCCTAATGTCAAACGGCAACCTTGTCGGACTTAATATCAACATATTTTAAATATATGGCGTGGACCTGAAGGTCAATTATTGCTACTAAATCTAAAATGTGGAATTCTGAGATGTTTTATTCCTGGTGCTTTGATTTCCTTTTGTATTAATGATTATTTCATCTGGCGGCAAAAATCTAACCTCAACCTGTCCTGGTGGAGATTTCCTTGGTCAATCTGGAGAAGTATACTCTAACAATTTCTTTTACTTTCCAGCAAAACACCATTCTCTATAATTTTGGTACCTGTGGAGTCTGTATCAAGGATATTTGGTCAAGTGTAAGGCCGGATCGTGGATAATGGAGAAGGGTTTCTCTATCAGCCTTGAGTATAGGCAACCACGCTGACATATGCTAACCAGTTCACAGTTACTTAATCTTCTATTCACTGGGACCTTAGACATTTATTTATTTTAAAGGCAAGGTCTCAAAGTACAGCCATGTATCTAGGCTAGCCTTGAGCTCACTCTGTAGCCCAGGGTGGCATTGAACTCACAGTAATCCTCTTGCTTCAGCCTCCCTAATGCCCCATGGTTATACACTTGTGTCATTACACTCAGGTTCTAAGCCTCTGATTTGTGACCAGTCACAGAGGCTGTGCACTTTCTGTGCGGATTAAAGTAGATATTCAGAAGCCAAGTTGGTGAGCTGGCTCAGCTGAAGCCCACACAGTGACAAGTGACACGTGACTCCTGTGTGGTGTCTTTGGCCCCCAAACACAGGCCGTGGCAGGATCCATCTCCCTGCATCAAATAAATGTAGGTATTTGGAAGTCATCTTTAAGAAGCAATGGTGAACAATAGATATTCAATAAATACTTGAGGTTTTTTTTTTTTTTTCCATTAAATGGGGCAGCCATTTTCTTAAAGTTTAGCTTGCCAACTTTTTCTTTACCTGTATAGCCCATCCATGTTCCTGAAAATAACACCTCACCCACGGAGAAGATAGCTAACTGGTGTGTGTGTGTGTGTGTGTGTGTGTGTGCGCGCGCGCGCGCGCGCGCGCGCGCGCGCATGAGTATGTGAGAGTGTGTATATGTGTGTGTGTGTTGTATGTGGGTGCATGTGTGTATGGGTGTGTGAGAGTGTGTATATGTGTGTGTGTGTTGTATGTGGGTGCATGTGTGTATGGGTGTGTGAGAGTGTGTATATGTGTGTGTGTGTTGTATGTGGGTGCATGTGTGTATGGGTGTGTGAGAGTGTGTATATGTGTGTGTGTGTTGTATGTGGGTGCATGTGTGTATGGGTGTGTGAGTGTGTATATATGTATATGTGGTATGCATGAGTGTATGTATGGGCGTGTGAGTGTGTTTATATGTGGTGTGGGGGGGTAGAGAGAGAGAGAAGGAGATCGAGCACTATATGGGAAGAGGGGAGGGGTCAGAGGCAGATGGGAGGGAGCAAGAACAGGTAATGTGAGGTCTGGCCATATATATAATTAACATATAATAAATAATAAATATATTCACAGAAAAAGTTCACACTGAGTGGAGAGAAATCACTTCACCAGAAAGACAAGGCGTTTATAAACTGTTCTCTTGGCTATGGACTGATTACTAACTTGGTCTAGAGCTAGTCATTATTTTCTTAGGCCTAGGGGCCTTCCTCACAATGTCCATGTCAATGGGGAAGGCTCTGTGGTTTGTTTTGGAGGACTCCCGATCTGCATAGCTCCCACGCATTGTTAGACCAGGAGTTAGGGAACCTTTCTGTAAGGGATTTGGTGATGGAGATGTCCACCCAGGGCTTCTCTGATAGCTTTTCAGTTCTTCTGCCTTTAAGTATGAGCAGCCACAAACATAACAAACCAACAGGCATAGCAGTATTCTGATAAAACTTTATTTGTGGACATTAAATTCTAACTTCCATATAATCTTCAAGCAGCACCAACTACTCTTGTTTTTTCCCCAATGATGCAACATATTAAAACCATCATAACTTGCTCTACACACAAAAATGAAAAATAGAACCAAGAGATCTCTCTGAGGATAGAGGGTGCTTGCCACACAATCCAGTGACCTGGATTCCATCCCCAGAGCCCACATAAAGGTGGAAGAAGAAAACCGACTTCTCTTGTCCTCTGACTTCTGTAAGAGTATGGAGCCACAATCATGCAATAATAACACACATCTTAAACACAGGTCATGGACAGAGTCTGATTCGGAGGCAGCAGTTTGCTGGGTCTATTTTTTCCCTCTTTTTTACTTTTCTTTTGCAGTGGTAAAACACCAGGAGCAAACGTTATTTTAGAAAGAGAAGGTTTATTTTAACTTAGGACTCCAGAGGCACTGTCTGTAACAATGGGCAAAGGTTCAGAAGCCTGGCGTGGTGGCAGGAGCAGGAGCTGGCTGACCACTGTTTTGACCACACACAGGAAACATGGAGAAAGAAGAGACCGGAGTGAGGCTGTGAACCCTCAAAACCTGCTTCCACTGAGGTAATTCCTCCAGCAAAGATCTGACTCTGCAGACACTGCCCCCCACCCCCACTCCCACCCCCACCCCCGGGGCCCGAATGTTGGAACACCTGAGCCTATGAGGACTTTTCTTACTCACCTTTTCATCTCTGGTTACAGGAGCAGGCACGGGCTGTTTCGAGACTCACAGGCCTCTTTCGTTTTCTCTCTCATGCCTGTTAGCTGACAGGTCACCTGAGTCTCTCATCTGCAAGTTATTTAATTTTCTGTGCACATTTCTTTTTTTCAGCACACGAAGCTGGGGTTAGACAAACTCTTTCTCTCCCTCTCTATCGGTCTGTGATTGAGGTACACAACTCACTCACTAGCTTCCTAAGTTCTAAGTTGGGGGTTGGGGTGGCCATCAAGAAAGTCCTAAGTTTGTTCGAAGACTTTATAACCATCCCCTTCTGCTCCATAAATAACTTGGTCTTTGTCCATAGTTACATTAATTTGTTTGAAATCACATATATCTAGAAAAGACACCCTGGGCTTAGTGTTTAATCTTTGATTTCCTCCCGGCGTAAGGAGTGAATCCCGGAAGACTAGTATGTGAGCGGGAAGAGAATCGCGTCCTCATTAGGACTCGCACTTGAAGAGTTACTAAAGGTGGATGCAGTTGGCTCCTCAGGGATACTTTCTAAAGGCTTAATGAAGGGGGAGCTGAAATCTGTCACTTGGGAATTGCCTCTGGGTCTGGGATTGTCATGAAGATTCTAAACCTTAGGGCTGTGTTCTCCCTCTCTCCCTCTCTCCCTCTCTCCCTCTCTCCCTCTCCCTCTTTCCCTCTCTCCCTCTCTCCCTCTTTCCCCCCCCTCTCTCTCTCCCTCTCCCCCTCCCCCCCTCTTTCTCTCCAAGATAGATCAAGTTTCTGTATATAGCCTTGGCTGTCCTGGAACTCACTCTGTAGACCAGGCTGGCCTCGAACTCAGAAATCCGCCTGCCTCTGCCTCCCAAGTACTGGGATTAAAAAGGCATGTGCTACCACTGCCCCGAAGACACTTGCCCACACCTTTGGCCAGCCTTGGACAGTCCTGCAGAGCTGGTCCTGTCCAGAGGTTCCTGAGACCCTGCTGAGCTTTTAAAACCAGGGGTTGCTTTGTTCAGAAGGACCTACAAAGGCTCAGAAAGGTGCTTGAAGTGCCTGCTGGGTGGCTGTGGTTTGAAGGTGGAATGTCCCCTCCAACACTCGTCTGTTGGAACACTTCGTCTCCAGGTGGTGGCGCTGTTTGGGCCACCTGGAATCTTAAGAGGTGGAGCCCTGATGAAGTACCTGGGTTTCCTAGAGCCAGCCTTACTTCCTGTCTGTGGACTGTGGCAGGCCTTGTCCCTCAGGCTGCTGCTCCTTCCGCAGCGCCACAGACAGTATCCTCTCAAACCCAGATCCCAAACAGTCCCCTCCTCCTCAAGTTGCTTTTGTCTGATATTCTATCCCGGTAAAACATGACTGCCACAAAAGGACAATACACAAAGTTGCCTTGTCGTTGTCGGTGTGTGGTCGGCCGGCATCCTTACCTGCATAAGGCACATTCTATACACGAGCTGGAAGCTGAAGAGAGGCAAAAGGGCGGGGAGGACATTTTCTGTCTCTTCCTCCTGGAGTTCACTGCTGTATCCACCCTGTTTTTCCATGGCACGGTCTAACCAACTTGATCCATCTCGCCCAAGGTGGCAGTACCGCAGGCAGCGTGTTTTCAGGACCCTAACAAATGCCCTGGAGACAGTCCGGAGGGAGCGATCTGCAAAGCATTGGAGATAGCACGCGTTACCACTCTGATGACTTTCCAGCCCTCCTAGACGTGAAGCACTGATTCCCAAGGAGGACAGGTAGTAAAAGCAGCTTAGAAGGCTTCCGCCCCGAGGGGCTGGATTTAAAGGAGCTGCTGACAGGATGGCTCCCGATGACCAGCCGGGGGGTGGTACCTGACAGCTGATGTAAAAAATGAAAAAGGTAAGATCAATGGTGACACATTAGAAAAGGAGACTTGTGACAAAATACGGCGCCCAGCGCAGGGAATTTCAGAGTCTCTTAGAAGTCTCTAACGTTGCTCATTAATGAATAAGAGAACCTGGACTGTTCTTTCACATCTTTTACTCAGGAACCAGGGCTATTCTGTAAAATATAAATAATCCTCGTTTTACTTGGCAGGTAGCAGGTTTTTTTTTTTTTTTCCTTTTGGACACTGAGATAAGGGCAAATGTGTTCTTTTCTTTGGCTTCATGCCGAATTTCGGACATAAAAATTAAACATCCAGCTCTTTAAATGTCTTTATGAATGTTGACAATGTTACTAAAACTTCAGGCTGTATGTGTTGGCTTTTCCAGGAGTTTCCTCCCGGTTGACATAGAGGGCATCATGGAAATGTTATGTTGGCTCAGATGTAAGCATCTGCCCAGTCACAGCTATGTGAGTGTCACTGGTGCCTCTTCCATGATGAGATTACACATTGTCTCTCTTAGGAGTTCCTGCTCCTGTGAGAAGGAAGACAGTTGTGTGTGTGCCCCAGCTGTGCCATCTTGATCAGGGACACTTTTTCATACTATTCCCTTTGACCAGACAAATCCTTCTGTGCATTATAGACACCTAATTTGGTACAGTACACATGAAAACATTTGAGTTTCTCTCAGTAAGTAATCCAGAGACACTCCCAAATAAAAAGAGTGTCATTTTATTGTGTGTAAATTTCCCATAAGAAAATTCTAGATAGGATGAATGATAAGCATATGACAAATTATTGGTTGTTACATTTAAATAAGGAATACTTATCAACATTTCCTTCTATGGTTATAAAGTTGGCGATATTGATTCCGTCTGATCTTTTCCGTAAGACTCGTAATAGGCTGATTATGTCAGCCTTTGATTAATTGAGGAGCTGGGGGCCTGGTAATTGAATATGCACCCTTTCACCTCAAGTCACTGAATCAAATCCAGCCTAAATTGGTAGTGACCAAGAATGATTATACTTGTGGCTCTCCGGTGGCCTCTGTGAAGTGTCTCTAGGTCACGTGCAGGAGCGTCGGGATGATTGCCGACAGGGGAGAGGCTCAGATTCTTCTCTACTCTTGCTTGCTACTGTTCCCGCGCACCGAGGAAGGCCTGGGATTGGGGAAGCTGAGGAGACAGAACCGTGTGGGAGTGGCCATGCTTGTGTTCCTTAGAGACAGAATGATATAGAAAGGGCTCCATTATCCCAGCACGAGCTGCTCAGTCATGAGGGGATCCTAGCTATTTCTGTGAGAAACTTGACTTTAAATCAAACAAGCACAGGATGTGTGCTGATGAAGTCTAGAAGTTGGACCTGGGCAGACCTGGGCTAGGTGACTTAACCCTGACCTATTCTTACATTCTTGTTTGTGTTGCTCCTTGCCTCAGACCCTGACTGCTTCTGCTGGCTGGTTTTATGTCAACCTGAAACAGGCTAGAGTCATCTGGGAAGAAGAAACGTCATCTGAGTTAATGCCCCTTCCAGATTGGCCTGTGGAACATTTCTTGATTGATGGGTATGGGAGGGCTCAGTTTGCCATGGGTGGTATCACCCCTGGGCTTGTGATCCCAAGTGCTGTAAGAAAACAAGTTACTAAAACCACCAGGAGCAAGGTAGTAAGCAGCACTTCTCCATGGTCTCTTCTCCAGTTCATGCCCTGAGTTCTCTCAACAATGAAGTGTAATGGCGGCCTGGAAGCCGAGATAAACCATTTTCTCCCAAGTTTGCTTTTGGCTGTGGTGTTTTCTTACAGGAATAGAAACTGTAACTAAAAACACTGATCAACTCTTGGAAGAAAAAGAGTGCTATGTAGGCAGCCTAGCTATGATTTAATTTGATCCAAATTACTCTGGGTTTATCATTACACAACTAGGAGGCTAGTCATTAGTTCCTAAAGATATTTTTCCACTTTTCTCCCATATTTATAAATTCAGGGTCTTGTATTAATAACTATGACTTTACTATAAACCAGGCATGCCTTGTTGAGAGAGAAAAGTTGAATTTGCTTCTAATATATGCTGTACACTTGCATTCTTTGTAAACAATTTTAAATATTGCTACTATTGCTACAATGTTATTCCTAAAGAAAGTTTGCTTAGATTGGTGCTTATTAGACTTTGTTAAAAACCAGTTTCGGGCATGAAGGACAGATGGCCCAGTGGTTAAGAGCACTTACTGTTCTTCCAGAGGACCTGAGTTAGGGCAGCAGCACTCACGCCCTCACGGGTGACCCGGAACTGCCTCTAACTCCAGCTCCAGAGAATCTTACACCCTCTCGTGGCTTCTGAGTGCACCTGCACACATGTGTATATATCCCACCCCCACACATGTATAGACAAAATTAAAAATAAATTAGTCTTTAACAAATCAGTTAAAAACAATGACCCAAATGCCCATAATCCTGGCACTTCAAAGGTAGAAGCAGGATTCTATTATAGAAATTATGAGACTCTATTATAGAAAACAGAGGAAAAGCTCGAGTATGACTGTCAACATGTTTGTGAAATACACCAAAATATTAAATATAAAAAACATAAAAAGGTATACCCTGATAGCTTATTATTAGCTTTATCAGACATCAAATGCAACTTTCCATACTTTTCTACACATGTCTTCTTTTGTACCCATTTTATTGAACAGAAGTAATAATCCTCAGGCCAGCAGCACTGTTCTGTGGGGCAGGTTGTAAGGTATTTAGAAAAATAAGTTCAGTGGAAGAAAACTACATCTGACACAATGAGACAAAATAAGAAAACCGAGTGGCCCAAAATACAGCAATAATTCACAGTATTTTCTGAATGTCCCAGTGAGACAGGAAAAGTGTCCAATGCATGCCCAAGACTTGAGGGTATGTGAGAATAGATTCAGCATATTGACTGAGAGCCAGGGGCTGTCTTTGTCTCTGGCATCTTGGCAGGGAGTAAGGCTTACAAATTCTCAAGTCATCTTTGTGGTCTGGAAGCAGGAAAATCTCCCCATATCGCTGATGCAAATGCAGTGGGTAGAACAATCTCCACTAGTACTGCATGCGGGTGGTGTACAGAGGTTTCCTGAGGTGTGTGCGCTCAGGAATGATGGCGGGAGTCACATGACCTGGAGATCGCGGGCTAGGCAGAGCTTCAGTGAAGTACATGTGAGCAGCGATGAGGGTCTGAGGTAGGAGGGACCGATGAGGGGAATCTGGTGACATCCGAGGTTTTGCTAGAGACTAGACAGTCCCTCCCAGGAATGTTGGAAACCATCAAGAGGTTGCATGTGGAAGAGAGCTAGCACACAGTGTACGTGAACCGGAAGCTACTCTAGGACCTTAGAGTACTCAGCCCTGAACGGGATGTCGGCATCAAATCCCACTCTTCAGAGCTCAGAGAACTTGGTGGAAGAGCCAGAGGGGATGAAGGGCGTCAAGCAAGCAAGGCCCTCGAAGTCAACATGAGCAAGGATCACATGAACCCACAGAGACTGTGGCAGCACGAACCGGGCTTGCCCGGGAAGGCAGCAGGTCCTCTTGGTGACTATTATGGCTTCCGGTTTGGTATTTTTATAGAATTCCTGTGTGTGTAAAGGAGTGGGTCTCTGATTTGTGGGTCTTCTTTTGGACTTTTTTTTTTTTTTGTCTTCTCTGATGTAAATGTGATAGCTTTCATTTTATCTTATAATATTTTATTTTGTTATATTAAAAAAAAACATAAATGAATTGGAAAAGGGCTACTCTGGGGCCTGTTTGTGACTAAGTCAGAGAAGGCTTGCCTGATGTGTATGAGGACTTGAGTTTGGTTCTTAGAACTGAAAAATAAACAGGAAAAAGTAACCCTTGAACCTTATGGCTGATTGATTTCAGGGGATGAGATGGGAAGGTTGGAGCCAGACAGGAGAGACTGGGTGGTGGGCAGGTGTGTAGCAGCGGCCAAGAGACTCAGATAGAACAGACTGCATTTTTAGCAATCGGCAGAATCTTCTGATGTCTGAAGGGAGGTTGTGGGAAAAGTGAGTAGACTGGAGGATTCCTGTGTTTCCTTTTAGACCGCTGGGTGTTGGTGACATCACAAAGGAGAAGAGAGCTTGGCATGAGCTGGGCATGGTGGTGCATGCCTTTAAGTTCAGCCCTGCGAGGCACATAGAGGTGAATCTCTGTGAGTTCAAGGCTGCTCTAGTATATATAGTGAGTTCCAGGCCAACCAGGGGTACATCGTAAGATGAGAGAGAAAGACGAGAGAGAGACACACACACACACACACACACAGAGAGAGAGAGAGACAGAGAGAGAGAGAGACAGAGACAGAGAGAGAGACAGAGATAGAGACAGAGACAGAGAGACAGAGACAGAGAGACAGAGACAGAGAGTCAGAGACAGAGACAGAGGCAGAGAGACAGAGGCAGAGACAGAGAGATAGGATGAAAGGGAGAGGTACATTTGTTGCTGGGTAAACTAGGAGCTGAGCTGACATCACATTTGACACGATGCGATGCTGGATAACTAAGTCCAAAAGTTCAATGGAAAGTAATAATGTGCTTTTTAAGGCTGGGAGAAAGGCCCATGGATACCACTCAGGTCACGGTCCTGGGAATGTTGGGAGAGAGAGGCAGGCATGAAGAAGAGATGTGGTTCTGGAAAGGCGTCCTGAGCTTCTGCTCTCACCAGGTTATCAAAGTGGGGGAATGATTAGAAGGACTGAAGAGGAGAACCAAAGGCAGGAATGTGCTATAGGCATAAGACAGGGATTTGTTGTAGGTATAAGACCCGATATATACTGTAGCTATAAAACGGGGTATACTGAGGCATGACTGATCTTGTTTGATATGACCTGAGTGCCTCTGCTGGGTGATGTGTGCAGTTAAAGCAAGATCAGGCCTCCAAACATGGATCAGAGCTGAGGAGGACACATCTGTCCCAACACCAGGAATTACTGGGACCCACCGGGCCGGTACCCTGAGCAACCTTGGGCACAAACTCTGCAGCCAGTCCCACAACACCCAGAGGAAGCTCAACTCCCAGGCCCTTTTACACACCCAGGATTCCAGGATCCCAGAATCCCAAGATCCCAGGAGCTCAGGGTCCCAGAGGCAGCTTGACTCCCAGGAGCTTGGACACACACCCAGGATTTCAGGATCACAGACAGGATCACAGAATCACAGGATCACAGAAACAGCTTGACTTTGAGGAGTTCTGACACAACCAGGATCACAGGAAGGACAGGCTCCAGTCACATATACTGAGGGCAAGAGGGCAGGTAGCACTAGAGATAACCAGATGGCAGGAGGCAAGCACAAGAACAGAAACCAAGGTTACTTGGCATCATCAGAACCCAATTCTTCCACCATAGCAAGTCCTGGATACACCATCACACTGGAAAAGCAAGATTTGGATCTAAAATCACTTCTCATGATGATGATAAAGGATTTTAAGAAGGACATAAATAACTCCCTTAAAGAAATACAGGAGAACACAGGTAAACAGCTAGAAACCCTTAATGAGGAAACACAAAAATCCCTTAAAGAATTACAGGAAAAAACAATCAAACAGATGAAGGAAATGAACAAAACCATCTAGGATCTAAAAATGGAACTAGAAACAATAAAGACATCACAAAATTAGACAACCCAGGATCTAGAAAATCTAGGAAAGAGAATACAAGAGATAGAAGAGAGAATCTCAGGTGCAGAAGATACCATAGAAAACATTGACATAATAGTAAAAAAATGCAAAATGCAAAAACCTCCTAACCCAAAACATCCATGAAATCTAGGACACAATGAGAAGACCAAGCCTAAGGATAATAGATATGGAAGAGAGCCAAGATTCCACAACTTAAAGGGTCAGTAAATATCTTCAACAAGATTATAGAAGAAAACTTACCTAACCTAAAGAAAGAGATGCACATGAACATACAAGAAGCCTACAGAACTCCAAATAGACTGCAAAAAAGAAATTCCTCACATCACATAATAATCAAAACACCAAATGCACTAAGCAAAGAAAGGATATTAAAAGTAGTAAAGGAAAAAGGTCAAGCAACATATAAAGGCAGGCCTATCAGAATTACACCAAGCTTCTCACCAGAGACTATGAAAGCTAGAAGATCCTGGGCAGATTTCATACAGACCCTAAGAGAATACAAATGCCAGCCCAGACTATTATACCCAGCAAAACTCTCAATTACCATAGAAACCAAGATATTCCATGACAAAATGAAATTTACACAATATCGTTCCACAAATCCAGCCCTACAAAGGATAATAGATGGAAAATACCAACACAAGGAGGAAAACTACATCCTAGAAAAATCAAGAAAGTAATCTTTCAACAAACCCATAAAACAATTCCACTTCTAACAACAGAAATAGCAGGAAGTAACAATTACTTTTCCTTAATATCTCTTAACATGAAAATTAATATTACCAACATATCCTAAGTTATTAAAATTCAAAAATATGAGGAATTAGAAATTTGTTGATTGTCACCCAGTGGTCCCTCTAATTTGGTAATTGGAGAGATATGTCCAATATTATACAATGCATATACACTTTCTGCTTGTATGTATGTGATAGTATCTTGCTGTATACCACATAATGGTCTTGAAATCATGCTTCTGCTATTTCAGTCTATTAGTAGGATTGTTTATTTGATATTTTTACATTATACTATGGTTTTCAGAACAGCTTATATATGTCAAAATTATTTATACAGCCAAAAGAAATGTAGACAATTAATTTGGGAGGTGGTTTGTAAGAAAACAACAAAGAGTGAGACTGAATGTTTTGCTTGATATTTATAATTATTGTATCAATTTTGAAGAAGATGACCTTATAAGTTACTCTTTTTCTGAGATGAATGCTTTTCAAAATCATCACAGCCAATGAACCAGAATCTTACTCTCACCTAATGTCTGTGCCACCCTCCAAGCAGAAACATTGTTGATTGAAACAGTTGATAAATGACTTTGTGGATAGACCATCTTAATACACACACCATTTCTTAAATGAATGTAACCTGTTCCCTGTGGGCTGAGAATGATGACAATCACTCAAGTCAAATAGCTTTGACCATAGCAGGAAATCTGTATTCAAATAATTGTGCCTACAGTTCATTCCTTGGCGCAACAGAACTGTCAACCCTTAGCTTAGCTACTATGGAGGTAAAATCCTTTGGAGATAGGAGGGACATTGAAGTAAAGCCTTATTACAATGAACTCCAATGTCTAAAAATTATTCTTATTTTGGGTTTGTACCACAGTAAGAGCCAAGATTTCAAGCTCTACTAAAGACAAAAGGAACAAACAGAAAGACTTTATCTTTTTAAGTTCATTTTATAACATGTCCATGATTTTTATGATTGATATAAAGTATATATTGTGTTGAATATAATAAAACATAATTAAAATTAAAAAAAGACAGGGTATGTTGTAGTTATAAGACAGGGTGAGCTGTAGATATAAGACAGGGTATGCTGTAGGTATAAGACAGGGTGTGCTGTAGGTATAAGACAGGGTGTGCTATAAGACAGGGTGTACTCTAGATATAAGACAGGGTGTGCTGTAGGTATAAGACAGGGTGAACTGAAGGTAGAAACACAGCAAGACAGAATCCTATACTGTTGGGCTGGTCAGTCTCAGTAGGCCATTCTGAAAAAGAAGCTGTGAGATGGCGTGTCTGCCAGGGGCATGTCAGCTGACCCTACCACTGTAGGTCCCCCTGTTGAAATCACCCGCACATGCATGCTATACTGTCTTTATGGATGAATCCAGTAGGATTAAGAGAAAGCTCACATCTACTGTCCAAATAATTGTGTGCCATGGAGAGTCAGCCTTAAAAGAAAATTCCACTGGCATTACAATTCTCAAATTATTTTCGTGCACCCAGAGGAGAAAGGGGAGATGTGTGTGTGTGGGTGAGGCAAGGTACACTTATACAACACACACACACACACACACACACACACACACACATACACACACACACAGGTCTGGAAAGAAAATTCAGCTGAGATATAGAGTTCTGGCTCAAAGGCTCAGGACACACACAGCAGGCATTCACATTCTAAAATAAAACAGATGAGCCATTTTAAATGTTTTATTGCAAAACCCAAGGATTGCAGCTATTACTATTGAAAAAAAGAACTTTTAGGAAGCCATTTTTCTATTCTTTGTACCTCTGAGTCCTTGGCTCTGATGTTCTGCTCCTCTGACCTTGATCTAATCATGAATATCTATGGTACTTAATTATAATAATAAAAAAACGCCTACATTGCACTCTCCATAGTAGAGGCATATTTTTTTCTCCTTTGGTCACCTGCCAGTTCTCAAAATTATAGCAGTGGGAAGAAATGCAAATGAAGGGCGTGCTTGACAGCTACGCATAATGGAAGGCACGGTCTGCGCTTGAAAAGTTACCTTAAGATAAAAGGTAGCATAGGGAAAAAATCACTTCTTTAAGGTCACCTATGGCTTTGAATTATAGCTTTGAGAGATTTCCAATTTAGTCATCAGAGAGGAAGAAGCCAAAATAAGGATTATATCCTTTGCTGGGGAAAAGATAGAGCTTTACCTCACAATCATTGGGTGATCCAGCGAAGCAGAAACCACAAACAAAAACATCAAATGAAGAAACGAAGCAGCCACTCTCATGGAGTCATCGTGTAGAGAGGCTTTCATGAATAAGCCACTGAATATCTTCTAGGCTAATTGTATTCTTGCAGCATATAAATTTGTTTTTTTTAATTAATAAGCAAAAAGAACCACCTTAACACATGACAAAATATGAAATTTGTTGGCTCTACTAAGTTGGCAAGAATTCCAGTCGATTTTATGGATCTGTAAGACTTGAAGGAAAGTACTTCATTATTCAGATAAATATATTTTTCAAATAGGATAGTGGGAAGTAAATGGACATACGCTGAATTGTTCTGAAAAGGTTTAACTAAAGTGATGGATACATGTATGCTTGTTTGCCATATTTTTTTGAGCCAAAGTATTATTATGTAAACAGGCTGGCCTAGAATTTGAAATCTTGGGATTGTAAATGTGTCCCATGTTCTCTCTCTCTCTCTCTCTCTCTCTCTCTCTCTCTCTGTCATAGTGTATAAGGGTTGAATCCAGGGCCCAGTATATTTTAGGCAACTAACAATACCACCTAGATAACCCTTCCCCTATGTATCTGTATTTGTATATAAATACATATCCATAAAACCTTGATAGTGTTTGGTAATTAGGCATTCCAGAAAATGCCAACATAGTTTCCAAAAGCCTATACTTTACATTGCTTGGTATTTGTTTGGTATTTGGGATCTACAGAGATAACTTTTTGAGTACGGACTCTATTTATTGGTTACCACCAGGAGGGCATGTGTGATGGTTTGAATATGCTTGGTCCAGGGAGGGGTGTAGTTGGAGTAGATGTGTCCGTGTTGGAGGAAGGATGTCACTGTGAGAGTTTGCTTTGGAAAGCCTCCTACTAGCTTGCTGCAAACAGTGTGCTCCTGGCTTCCTTTGGATGAAGATGTAGAACTCTCATCTCCTTCCATGCTGTGCCTGCCTGGACACTGCCATGCTCCCACCTAGATGCTAAGGGACTGAACCTCTGATCCTGTAAGCCAGACCCAATTAAACATTGTCCTTTATGTGAGTTGCCTTGGTCATGGTGTCTGTTCACAGCGGTAAAACCCTTACTAAGAAGACAGCATGTACCATGAAGTGATGGTCAACAGAGCCTGGAGTTCTGAGTCAAGGGGTTCTGTTTTCATTTCCGTGGGTCTTTAGTCATAAGAAAGTCATCATCGATCTTTGCCTCTGCCCTCTGGTGAACAATAACAAACCCTGAGCCTTTTCTCTCTTGAGTGTCATGAGATACAGGACTCTCTCATTTTCGCCGTGAAAGGACAGATTGAACAAGTTAGCAAATGGGCTTGTGATGAGGAGCTTTGGGTGCACCAGGAGCAGAGACGTGGTGCGTGGGAGCCTTGCCTGCCTTTCCTCCCTGGTGCACAGGCTCGAGGTAGAATACAATGACATGTGATGTGGCTGAGTGATGGTGCTGAGTGACGTTGGAGGACGACCCTTGTGGGTGATGCTCGCGGGTGACGTGACTGGAGGATGACTGGAGGATGTTGCTCATGGGTGAAGCTCGTTTGTGAGCACGGAGAGTGACGCTGGTGGGTCACACAGCAGGACGGTTCCAGTGGGGGGCAATGGTGAGTGAAGTCACACTGGTGAGTGACAGCGAAGGGTGGTGTGACACCGCTGACTGCTGACATTAGTAACTAGTACAGCTCATGGAGTGGTGGTTGCTGGTGACTTCGTAGCTGAACAGGAGGGATAGGGAAAGAAGACGGGGTTGAACAAGGTAAACGGAAAGACTGATCAAAGGGACAAAAGAAACTTCCAGACTTCAAGATGCAGTGAAGATGGCATGTCAAATCAACGTCAAAGACAGGGACTTATTGATAAATGAGATTGGAATAACTTGATAGTGATATAGACAGAAGATGTTTTTATCCTTAAAATCTATTCTAATATAATTTCTAGTGATTCAGAAGTAAAAGGGCAAAACAAACAAACAAACAAAAACAAAAACAAAAAACAAACCAAAAACCAAAAATCAAAGAACATAATAGAAAAACTAAAAGAGAACATGGGTGAACTCTTTTATAACTCTGGGGTAAAGCTCTCTCACCAAGGCTCTGAATCCACCAGAAACAGAGAGAGAATAGAGGGGTTTGATGATAAACATTAAATCCAAGGAAAGATAACAACTATATTTAGGAAAACAAAAACCTTTGCATGGAAAATAACACGCAAGCCTAGATTAAAATATATATTATACATTAGAAATAAGATATAGAATTTTTGTCAAAGATAATGGGTAAGTACATATACTAAAGATTGAAATCTTAGCATTGATGAGGATTAGTCAAAAGACAGCCTTTCTGTTTCTGTGTGTCTGTTTCTGTGTGTGTGTGGGGGGGGTCTCTGTGTGTCTCTGTGTATCTCTACCTATCTCTGTGTGTCAGTGTTTCTCTCTTTCTGTGTGTGTCTGTATGTCTCTGTCTGTGTCTATCTCTGTGTGTCAGTGTCAGTTTTCTCTGTGTGTGTGTCTGTGTCTCTGTATGTCTCTGTCTCTGCCTCTGTCTGTCTCTGTTTATTTCTGTGTGTCAGTGTCAGTGTTTCTCTCTGTCTGTATGTCTCTGTCTGTTTGTCTCTGTGTATCTCTGTGTGTCAGTGTCAGTCTCTCTCTCTCTCTCTCTCTCTCTCTCTCTCTCTCTCTCTCTCTCTCTCTAACAGGGTTTCACTATGTAGTCCTGCCAGGCAGACCTCGAACGCACAGAGATCCACCTGCTGTCAAGCTTCTCTTCTGGTGGGACTGCAAGCTGGTACAACCACTCTGGAAATCAGTCTGGGGGTTCCTCAGAAAACTGGACATGATACTTCCAGAGGATCCAGCCATTCCACTACTGGGCATATACCCAGAAGATTCCCCAGCATGCAATAAGGATACATGCTCCACTATGTTCATAGCAGTCTTATTTATAATAGCCAGAAGCTGGAAAGAACCCAGATGTCCCTCAAAAGAGGAATGGATACAGAAAATGTGGTATATATACGCAATGGAGTACTATTCAGCCATTAGAAACAATGAATTCATGAAATTCTTAGAGAAATGGATGGAGCTGGATAACATCATGCTAAGTGAGGTAACCCAGTCTCAAAATACCCATGGTATGCACTCACTGATAAGTGGATATTAGCCTAGAATCTTGGGACACCAAAGACACAATTCACATATCAAATGATATCTGACAAGAAGGAAGGAGTGGACACTGGTGCTGGAAAGGATCAAAACATCAGTGTAGAGGAATACCAGAACAGGGAAGTGGGAAGGGGTGGATGGGGGGAACAGGGGGAGGGAAAAGGGCATGTGGGACCTTTGGGGGATGGGGAACCAGAAAAAGGGAAATGAAATGTAAATATAGAATATATCCAATAAAAAATAATTAATAAAAAAGAACAGAAACCAAAAGCACTTAGAAAAGGTTCAGAGACACATGGCAACAAACAGAGCAGAGCAGAACTCCTAGGATTCAGCAGAACAGTAAGAACTGATTTAGGGATCTACAGAAATTGGAACAAATTAAAGCCAGGTGTTAGGTGAGGGAAGCAGAGCCCACGAACAGAACAATTACAGACAAACAAATGAATCAGCCAACCCCCTCCCCCAACCCTATCAGACAAATGAAAACCAAAGAAACTATGCTTTGCTCCTGTAAATACCAGAAAAAATCGACACACCTATATATGCAGCATGAAAGGCCGGGAGAGAAAATTGTGCCAGATCCAAAACTACAAGTGGAAGGCACGGAAATCCACACTACAAGTGACGTCACAAGCAAGCAAGAGGGTACCCTAAGCAACCAAGCAGCAACTGACTGTACAGCTGAAAAGAGACGGTTAAAGTTCTTAGAAAGACGCAAACTATTAGGATTGAATCATAAAGCATAAATAATCCAAAAAGCCTTCTAACTAGGGAGGAGTTTGAGGCCACACCAGAAATCTCACAGTAAAGAGAAGCCCAAGTACAGAGATTCTTTAACCAAGCAGTTAAAGAAGAATTAACAGCAAAGCAATGACGATCTTTTACAAACTCCAGAGAAGAATTTAAAAGAAGGTCACAGTGTTCTGTGTGGTGCAGCATTATCCTAGTGCCCCAAATGGATAAACTTGTAACAAGAAAACCAGACTACAGGTTAGAATTTCTGTTAAACACTGATGCAAAAACACTAAGCAAAATAAGGCAAACTCAAGAACACAATAAGAGGGTCATGTTCCACAACAAAGGGAATTCACATCTAAATGTAAGGGTGGATTGACATCTTCAAAACATTATAGCACCTTAACAAGAGGAGGAAGGAAGGGAGCAAGGAAGGAAGGAAGGAAGGAAGGAAAAAGGAAGGAAGGGAGGAAGGGAGGAAGGGAGGAAGGAAGGAAGGAAGAAAGAAAGGAGGAAGGAAGGAAGGAGGGATGAGAAAGGAAGGAAAGAAGGAAGGAAGGAGGAAGGAAGGAGGAAGGAGGGAGGAGGGAGGAAGGGAGGAAGGAGAAAGGAAGGAGGAAAGAAGGAGGAAGGAAGGAAAGAAGGAAGGAAGGAAGGAAAGAGGAAGGAAGGAGGAAAGAAGGAGGAAGGAAGGAAAGAAGGAAGGAAGGAAGGAAGGAGGAAGGAAGGAAAGAGGAAGGAAGGAGGAAGGAAGGAGGGAGGAAGAAGAAAGGAAGGAAGGAGGAAGGAAGAAAGGAGGAAGGAAGGAAAGAGGAAGGAAGGAGGAAGGAGGAAGAAGGAAGGAGGAAGGAAGGAGGAAGGAAGGAGAAAGGAAGGAAGGAAGGAATGAGGAAGGAAGGAAGGAGGGAGGAGGAAGGAAGGATAGGTCTGGTCAATGCAATGATGCAGAAAGGGTTTTTACAAAATGTAGTGACCTAGAATGGTAACACTTGACAGTCTGGGAATATCGGAAAAGCAGCACAACACAGTGAACATATATGTGAGAACCTGCAGCTATCAGTGAGGGCAGAGTGAAGGCTTTTTAGTAGGTCAGAAATAGAATACAGACACCCATGCTTCCATTAGTACTGAACACTGTGGGAATGTCCTAGCTTTGCGCAATTGGATTTAAAGTAAGAAAGTAAGTAAGGAAAGAAAAGAAAGAAAGGTAGCTAGACTAGAATTTCAGGAAACAAAAACATCGTTCTCAGATGAGGGATCCTAATGTACAATTACACACACACACACACACACACACACACACACACACAAACCTATGAGTTAATTAGTAAATTTAGCAACTTTTCGGCTTTAAAATTAATGATTAATGACCCGGCTGGAGAGACAGCTCGGCAGTTGAGAGTGGTTACTACTCTAGCACAGGATCTGGCTTCCACTCTCAGCTTTGTTTGGAGACTCAGCAGCACCTCTAATTCCAGCTGCAGTGGATCTAACGCCCCCTCTTGACCTTCACTGGTATCTGCACTCATGTGTGCATATACTCACGTTGATCAAAAGACGATTATGAACTAAAATACTAGCAATGATTACTCTTAAGGAAAGTTAAGGAGGCGGTAGAACACACACCAAAATGATACTTATTTAGAAATAAATTTACCCAAGCAGGTGAAAGTGCAGTTTAATGGAAAATACAAAAAAAAAAATGTAAAAAGCAATGGAGGAGAATGGGTGTGTTGATGCCCATCAGTACCACCTGGGAAGTGGAGGCAGGAGGATCAGGACTTCAAGCTTTGTGGCCATCTTGGATTACATGTGATCTTGTTCCAAAAAAGTAAAAATAAGAAAATAAATTGAAGAAGATACTAATAAATGGAAAAAAGCCAATGGTTGCTGGTTGAAAGTCGTAATATTGTTAAAACATTAACTCAATCCAAAGAGATCATAGCAACACTTTGTGTGTGTGTGTGTGTGTGTGTGTGTGTGTGTGTGTGTGTGTGTTTTTGTGAGAATGAGAGAGAGAGAGAGAGAGAGAGAGAGAGAGAGAGAGAGAGAGGCAGGCATGAAGGCAATGTGGAGTGGAAGGGACTGACGACTGACACATCCAATACAAGCAAGGTCAATATTCAGGATATAACTGAATATTGGGATATATTCAGGATATAACTGACCTCTACACATTCAAATGGCTAGAACCAAATGTCCTGATTTTAAAAACAGAGGACTTGAAAAAAAATCAAGCAGTATCTAAAAGTGACTGATAAATAGCAACAAGACTTCATGATTGATCATTTGGGAGATGCTGATGCAAATCAAATGAGGCCTCAGCTCACATTCACCAGTGTGGCCACAGTTAATGGTAAAATAAGTCACTAAATGCTGGTAGAACATGGCGAAAACATGAGGAGTCCCTGGGCCCCGGGCATGGCAGTGAAGGAGAGGCAGGTGTCGAGGGAAAAAGCAGGTAATGCTCTTAGGCAGTGAAAGAGGAGGAGATGTACTTCTGGGCATGTGATTCCAAGGGGCGGGACTCCGAAGGTATCTGCATGACTGTTTGTAACAGCAGTCTGTGTTACATAAGAGGTGTATGCAGCTCAACTGTCCAGTTACAGATGAGTGGATAGAAAAAAATGTGTTCTTGGTTACATCACAGGCTTGCAATCCACGTGTTTGGGGGAGGGAGGATCAGGAGTTCAAGGTCATTCTTGACTGCACAGTGAATTCTAAGCCTGGGCTATGTGAGAGCCTGTCTTAAAATACCCAATGATGATGTGTTCTATACACTGGAGCATTATACAGTGTTAGGAATGAAGAAAATGAGGGTTGGAGAGATACCTCAGTGGCTAAGAGCATTGACTGTTTTCTAGAGGACATGAGTTCAATTCCCAGCACCCACAAGGCAGCTCACAACCATCACCCTCACACCCTGTGATGGTTTGTATATGATTGGCCCAGGAAGTGAACCTATTAGGAGGTGTGGCCTCGTTGGAGTAGGTGTGTCGCTGTGGGTGTGGGCTTAAGACCCTCCCCCCTGGCTGCCTGGAAGTCAGTCTTCCACTAGCAGCCTTCAGATGAAGAGAGAGAACTCTCAGCTCCTCCTGCACCATACCTGCCTGGATGCTGCCATGTTTCTGCCTTGATGACAATGGACTGAACCTCTGAGCCTGTAAGCCAACCCGAATTAAATGTTGTCTTTTATAAAACTTGCATTGGTCATGGTGTCTGTTCACAGCAGTAAAACCCTAACTAAGACACACCCCCACACAGACATACATGCAGGTAAAATACTAATGCACACAAAAATAAAAATAAATACATAATTTTTAAAAAAGTTTAAAAATAAAGAAAAATGAAGAAAATGTCATATGCTATCATATATGTGAAATGTGAGGGGACTTGTTTAAAGGGACTGAATCAGAAAGGGAGAAATACTATCCATTGACAGGACGCCAAAACCACATGTTACAAAATTAAAAAAATAAACATATAGGTTCATATTAAAGTTAAAACCACACGAGAAGAAGCTAATGTAAACTATAGCCCAGAAATGAAATAGAAAGTAGAAAGTCAGTTCCTGTGATCTTCAAGGAGAGATGGGGGAAATTAGTGGACATAGATATTCTGTGTTTTGAGTAGGAAAAGGCGTATGGAGATCTGCTTTGCTGAGCTCACAGGAATGTGGCGTGAAGGGCTCATCGGAGCATCGAGTACAGACCTGATTTCCTTCCCTTACGGGTAACATTACAGGTAGGTAAAAGAAGTCAGTGGAACTATGACCACGAAAGGCAAGACATTACACTTCCCGATTGAAGTAAATAACACAGTCCGTGAGTTCTGTTCCTTTGGAGAGCTGATTAACATCAGGATGTTGGGAAAGACTGGTCGGTAGGCACTAAGTCACAGTGGGATGAGTCTGGATGTTCTGGTGCTGTAACAAGTCCAAGAGACTATGGAGAGCAGCAGTGTCTTGTGGGCTTCATTTTGTTTTATTTTGTTGTGACAGGGTCTTGTGTGCCTCAGTGACCTGGCCTCAGACTTGCTGAAGTCCCTGCCCCTGGCCTCGAGACCTTGATTTTTCTGCTTCTTCCTTCTAAATGATGGAGGCACAGGTATGTACCACAATCCAGTACATGTTCAAGAATTTTAAAAAGTTTTAAAAAATATTTTGAATGTTTTCTTAACTATAGTGAAATAATATGGGTTAGACTTAATTTAAACATTACAGGTATACCTAGATTGAAAATCATGCTATCCCAATACTATGCGTGTTTTCTATTTTTGTGTATCTCTTAAAATTACATTCAGAGGCTGAGAGATGGTTTGGTGACTAAGAACACTTGCTGCTTTTGCAGAGCACCAGAGGTCAGTTCCCAGCCTCCACATCAGACTTACAGGCTAGCGCCAAAGGATCTGATATCTGATGCCCTCTTCTGGCCTCTTCTGGCAATTGCACTCACAAAGTACCAGTTTATCTGTCCGTCTGTCCGTCCGTCCGTCCGTCCGTCCATCCATCCATCCATCCATCCATCCATCCATCCATCCATCCATCCATCTATCATATGTAACTTATAAACCTTTAAAAATAAATAAATTTAGGATTCAGGCTCCTGAGTACTAGGATCACAGGAATGTGCCACTAGGCCTGAATTCCTCTGCATAATGAGATCTTGTTTCAGAAAACAAAACAGGAATGAGAAATGTAGACACCAACCCGGTCTCAAAACCGTCCACCTACAATCTGTCCTGCTTGTAAGACGTGCTGGGGCAGAGGTGGCACAGAGCTTGTGGGAGTGGCCAATTAGTGTTTGGTTTATCTATACAGTCTGGATGGCCAGGAACTGGAGACTAGATAAGCCAGAGACCTGGAAAAAATGAAATAATTGCTAATTATATTCTACTGTGCGCGTCAATAGATAGGTGTCTTGTCTACTAGTCCTCAGAGAGGCTTCTTCTGGCAGAAGATTGGCAGAGGATATGGGGTGCAGAACCCACAGCCAGACATTATGGGGAAAGAGTCTAAACTGGAGGTCTCAGGTCCTTCCTTTAGAGATTTGGGGATAGGGAATCCAGGAGGAAGTACTGTAGGACTCAGATGGGATGGAGGACACCGGAAGAACAACCAAATCAACTAGTCACGTGGGCTCACAGAGACCGGAAACTGCATGCACAGGGTTCACAGGGGTTTGCACAGGGCTCGCAGGGGTTTGCACAGGGCTCGCAGGGGTTTGCACAGGGCTCGCAGGGGTTTGCACCAGGCCCTCCGTGCATACATCACGACTGTTAGCTTGCTGTTGTCGTGGGACCCCTAAGAGTGCGAGCAGGTGTGTCTCTCACTCTTTTCCCTGTTTCTACCTATAAACAATGATGACACTAAGTTTATTTTTAAGTATTGGATGTAAGTATCCACATAGTGTGTAATGTGTATTATTGTATCATGTATGTAAATGTCTGTCACGACGTAGATGAGTGAAATTCTAGAGCAGTTGTGCTTTGTGATTGCCAGAGAGGGACAGAGAAGCCACGAAAGTGGGTGAGTGTTTGAGAGCTGGAGCTGGGGTCCCCACGCATGGAGGGCGGTGTAAAGGCAGACATTGTCCGGCTCTGCTGTCCTCGGGTGTAGTAACGGCAGACGCATGCAGCTCTGAGAGTTCAAAGATGCTGTATGGAACTTAACAAGGAGGTGAGAGACTCACGGTTCTCTGGCCGACAGATCAGGTCGCAGTATTTCATGTAAAGAGTTACCGATGCGGCGAGCACAGACAGAGTAGGAAGCAGGACCACAAGGGCCCCGGACCCCAAGTACTGGATGCTTGAGATTCCCAGAAAGACAACAGCTGCATTCAGGTTCATGGACCAGGAGGCCCTGTGGCACAGAGAGAGTGACAAGAAAAATCCCAGTGGTCATTGTACATAACATCTCGAGTTGAGTCGCGGCAACTGATTTCACTTAGGGACTAAGAACGGGTACCAGGTATCTCTAGCCTCCCACACTTAGCGTTTCCTCATTGTTTCACAGACCTAGGAGCACCGCCTCCCTGTTATGTTTCTTGTCCTTGTTTCTGCTTAGAATAGATGCAGGGAGAGAGTGGATCCCGTGAGCCTGGAAAATGCCTATCATTTAAGAACAAAATGTCTCTAAGTTCAGAAAAAACACAGAAACTTCGGGATTACCCTGTTTAAACCAGGGTTAGGCATTTAGTCAAACAAAAGAGCTGGTTTGAACGAAACCTCCTTTCCCAATGACTAGCATCAAGAAAAGCTAGCTACCCTGGAGTTTGCAAGTTATTCCTGGGAAACTACTCTCCGCTCCCAACCTTTCATGGAATCTGCGTTTGGCATCAGATCCTAGGGCCTTAGAGTTCAATGTTATCATCCGAACCAGGTCAAGTTAAAAATCTGTTGGTGAGGTATGATATGATGCAATATGATATGATATGGTGCAATTTACTCATTCAGTTACAGATATTCCCCTCATTTATGAAGTTTTATTATGTGAGCGTTTATATTTCAGTTGTGCGAATTCTAATGGAATTGTGCTTTCATAATCTTGCTTTGGTCGTGAAAGCTTCCCTTTACCAACCTGCTACCAGCTGCCTTTCCTACCCCCCTGCCCACTCCCCTTCACATGTTTTCTACACCCACCATTCTCCCTCACAAATCCCTTTACCCTCCATTGATATCCGGCATCCACAACCCGTCTAGCCTTCCATCCACCACTCCTCTGCCCACCCCATCTGTCCCCAGAACCCCTATCCACAAATAACTCTACCATCCATCCAACATCCAGCCTCCTCTCCACACCCTGTCCTCCCACCTGAACCCCTTCCCACTCTACCAAGCTCATCCATGCCTCCTTCCTCTACCCCAATCCGACCCCCCTCCACGGTTTGCCTGTTATCCAGGTATGCATGCACATCTCTCAATACTCGTCCGCATGCAGTCACCTACACCTCCCCCCCACATACACATGCTCCACTGTCCATCCATCATCCACATAATGCAATATCCATTTACCCAGTCCAACCATGCCCCCTCAAACCCACACCCACCCACTGCCCATCTGCATCCATCTTTTGAATACAGTATTTATCCTCGGTCCATCTCCACCAATTCTCCATGCCCTCCATCTATCCCTATTCAACAGCCCCAATCCCTACCTCATCCAGCCTCATCTGCTCACATTCACTCCCCATACACTTCCATTCCTCTCTCCCTATCCACTGAGATCCACCAGCATACATCCATACCCACCATGCCCATACACTATCTACCAGCAACCACTCCCCATCTACCTCCCATCGGCTTCCGTGTCTACCCTCTCCACGTCTACCATTTACATCTACGTCCTAGATCCATGTCCTGTCCAGTCCCATTCCTTCCCATGCCCGCCCTCATGCTTCTCCATCCACCCTGTCCAACTGCTATCTGACCTGATCGTTTCTCATCTGGTCCTCACCATTTCATCCACATCCACAGCACACTCCTAAACATCCTCATCTACACTCTACCAACGTCTCATCCAACCACTGTTCTAATCCACCTTCCCACTGGTTCCTCCATCCACCTCCATCTTACCTTACCCCATCCAACTCCCATCTCCTCTCCCCCTCCCTCATTGACCCCTCCCTCATCCTGTCCCATCAGGACATTCTTTCTTACTACCAAGTAGCGTCTGTTGTCTGTTATAGAAACATTTATAAATCCATCCACGTATCTGTTGATCAACATTTTTTCTAGCTCATAGCTATTACAAAAACTGATGCTCATGTGTTTGTACAGATATGAGCATTCAATTTCTGTAGGTAAAAGTCTAGGAGTAGAATAGCTGAGGTTTATAATACACGTATATCTAATAGCAGAAGAAACTTATAAATGGTTTCTGAGACCCTGGGTCATTTTACAATATGATCATATTTGCGAATGCTCTAATCCATTTACACAGTGATCGACACTGAGGATGGTAGATTTGTATCAGTGTCTCATTGTGGTTAATGATACCCACCTTCCTCTAATGAGTTCTGACTTTCTATATATTCCTTGATGAAGCTTTTGTGCAACTATGTCTCCTGCCTAAAAAGAAAGTTGGTGCCGGAAAGATGATTCAGTGGGCAATGTGATTGTTCTGCAAACATGGGGACCTAGTTCAGGTTCCAGCTCCCATGTAAAAAGCCCAGCATAGCAAATCCCTGTAATCCCAGTACTGGGAGGCAAAGAATGGAGGACCGTCGGCTTGACTGGCCAGCTGATGTAGCCAACTCACAAACGCCATGTTTAGTAAGAGACCTTGCTTCAAACGTCATGTGGAGAATGACAGAGGAAGACACCCAACGTTGACCTTTCACTTGCACACTCTTAAGCATGAGTGTGTACACCTGCACACACATTACACACACCACATACCACAGCACACACAGCACACACACAATTTTCAAAGGTTGCTTTCCTCCCTTAATATTGAATTTAAAATCTTTATATGTCTGAAAGTGACTTCTTTATCAGGTAGTTTTACAATTCTTTCCTTTTTTATTATTCTATATTCTTTGTTTACATTCCAAAGGCTTTCCCCTTTCTCATTTCCTCCCCACCATACGTCCCATAAGTCTTCTCCCCCCCCAACTATTCCCCAATCACCCCCCCCCCCACACACACACCATTTCTCTGTTCTGGTACTCTCCTGCAAAACTGGATCCAATCTTTTCAGGCCCAGGGTCCTCTCCTTTCTTCTTCTTGGGAATCAATTGACTTGCTAATTGTGCCTTGAGTATTTAGGGCTTCTGGGCTCATTAATATCCACTTATCAGTGATTGCATTTCATGTGTATTCTTTTGTGATTGGGTTAACTCACTTAGGATGATATTTTCCAGATCTAACCATTTGCCTACAAATTGCATGAATTCATTATTTTTAATTGCTGAGTAGTATTCCATTGTGTGTGTATGTGTGTGTGTGTGTGTGTGTGTGTGTGTGTATATATATATATATATATATATATATATATATACCACATTTTCTGTATCCATTCCTCCTTTGAGGGATATCTGGACTCCTTCCAACTTCTGGCTATTATAAACAAGGCTGCTATGAACATAGTGGAACATGTGTCTTTATTGGATGCAGGGGAATCCTCTGGGTATATGCCCAGGAGTGGTATGCCAGGGTCCTCTGGAAGTGTCATGCCCAATTTTCTGAGGAACTGCCAGACTGATTTCCAGAGCGGTTTTACCATCTTGCAATCCCACCAACAGTGTAGGAGTGTTCTTCTTTCTCCACATCCTCGCCAGCACCTGTTGTCTCCTGAGTTATTAATCTTAGCCATTCTGACTGGTGTGAGGTGAAATCTCAGGGTTGTTTTGATTTGCATTTCCCTGGTGACTAATGATGTTGAACATCTCTTAAGGTGTTTCTCGGCCATCCGAATTTCTTCTGGTGAAAATTCTTTGTTTAGCTCTGTACCGCATTTTCAGCCTGGGATTTGTCTTTAAATTGTCCTACCACGGTCTGGATGACATCCACTTGCTAGGTTTATTGTCTTTTACAGGTCAAGCTTCCAATGTGGTTTCTACAAATTCTTTGCCAAACACGAGTTCACAGAGTTTTCTCCCACTTTTTCTTCAGGAAAGAAACCTGACACTTGGAGAACTGAGATGAGCCATCTGGCTTGATGTAGCCGTGCCGCAGGCCCAGGAGGCAGCGCCGTTTGTCACTGTGCAGCCTACAAGCAGGAACTGGGCTCAGTGATCTTTTGGTGCCGCTTTCCCGGACTCTGCAGTTACCAGTTTTATGACACTATTATTTCCTTATTCATCCGGGCTTTGACATTTGATCAGCGTGCTTCATCTATCATTAATTATAAATATTGTCCTTCTTCTTTGAAATGGTGGTCAGAAGACATGAATTGGAGCTAAACTTTGGTAATCATTCACACCCCATGCCCTGGAATTGAGTGTAATTTTAAAAGTAAAGATCATATCTTTTAGACAAAGATTATTTTAAAGAGTTTAAGTAAAAAAATAGGTATAGGGTGCTAAGCAAGTGTCTCTGTTCCATTTTCCTGAATTCTTACTTAGGAAACAAGAGCTGTGGCACAGGTCTGACCGGTGTGGAGGAAAAGGGCACAGTGTCCGGAGAAGAGGATCCTGCAGAGCTGGGTTGGCCATGGGAAATTACTGGGGTTTTATTATCAGATAGCTGGGGGCTGGTACTTGGGGGACAGTGAACATGGAAATGATCATGTCCAACTTTAAATGAAAAGGAAGGAAATGACCACACTGTTATCTCTGTCATTGCAGAAAAGGCGTGGCATGGAGTCACAGCCACTGTGGTGGTCTGGACCACTGGTAAGAGAGAGTCGGCCAGGTGCGCCACAGGGAAGGGGTTGGGTGTCAGGTGTGAGATGTATGAGTAGGAAGGGGGTATACCTCTGGCTGGCACTGTCTCTGCGACACCCACCCATTTCTGTGTGTGACTTTTTTTTTTTTTATCTCCCTTGGCTTGTCCTGTCTTGCTTTTTAGTTCACCTCGGGTCTCTTCAGCGCTCTGACATATTCTACTTCTTCTGGCCCCTGTTCTTCCAAAGAAAACAGCCATTTCACTTGTGAGAGCTCAGCTTCTCACATGTAGATTGCCACGCCTCTCACGGGCACCATTTTATTCTGCATCTTTACTTCTCTATCCACCCACAACGAGAGAACAATACATAAGACACTGACATAGAAGAATAATGTTGGCCATTAGACTCCTAATAACTGGCACAGGAGGGGAAAGGCTGGCCGAATGTGAAATAAAGCCATGATAACCAAATTCGGCTAATGTAACCCATGAACAAGAACTTGTTTGTCATAACACAGGTGAGGTGCCGAGTTAGAATTTTCCCTAGACTCAGCCTGGGGCTAACCTTCCACATGGTGGCAAGCTGTCCTCCTGAACCGTGGCTGTGGCAACAGAGAGGTGGGAGCCGAAAAGCAGGGTTTAGCTATGTTCACTTCATAGAGTACCATCCCCTCTCAAAGATAAGCAGGCACTATTGAGAAAATTCAAGAAGACCTTCAGCGGCCCCTCCGTGGACCACAAGCTGATAAACACCAGACTGCTCCAAAAAGGGTCAAGAAAAATGAAGACGACTCCTCCACGATTTAAATCTTGGGAAAGCTCGCTCGGAAACCCAAAGAATGGACAGTGCTGAATTATCTGTGTGCAGGAGGGGATTTCACTGAAAGCACTAAATGTAGTTTAGCAATTGCCACCCCACCTATTTGATTGTGTAATTTTTCTGAAAGAATTACTTAGCCCAGACACACTCTACATTTGTCTTTGCTGTTCCACGGACAGGACAAGCCACAGATAATTAAGGGTGAAATTATGTATGCATCATTGGTAAAAAAAAAAATTAAAGAAAAACCTATAGTCTTAAAGCTTACCATTAAGTCTCATTTCATCTCAGAGTTCACCAGTAAATTGAATGTATGAAACACCTCTCACACCGAAAATCAGAGAGCAAAGCACCAAAGCAAAACAAATACCGAGATTAAGGGCAACTGAAAGCCGTGGCAGGAACACAAGTCTTTAGTTCACGTTTTAGTGTGGGAATGGAACTGCAAATAACTGGAACTGTGCAGGTGATTTTAAAAACCAGGGACCCATGACTCCAGCTGCATAAGTAGCAGAGGATGGCCTTGTTGGACATCAAAGGGAGGAGAGGCCCTTGGTCCTGAGAAGGCTTGATGCTCTAGTGTAGGGGAATGCCAGGACAGGGAATCGGGAGTGGGTGGTTTAGTGAGTAGGGGGAGGAGAGTGGGTTAGGGGTTTTCAGAGGGAAGCTGTGAAAGGGGATAACATTTGAAATGTAAATAAATAAAACATCTAATAAATAAAAAATACTCATGAAAAGAGGATTAAGAAATTCTGAAATAAATAAGAATTCTCAATACAAAAAACCCAAAACAAACAAAAAAACAAAAACTAAAAAACAAAAACAAGCTCGTTATGATCCCCGGATTTCTCATCACAAATCTCAGCCATCATTTTGGCTTTGTTTTAAACATTTTCTTAATTTATTTCATCAGACCTTGAAAGTCACACCACTGCTTTGGTATTTCTTAGATGGACAGACTCTTCTTAAGTGATTTTTATCAGAAATAACCAGAATAGGTCTTGACTGACCTAAGAAGCTATGCAATTTTCTGGAAGTTTCCTGTCTTCCTGATGTGAGAGGATGACTTGGGGGACCCCAGAGAGAATATTGTATTCTTCCCTGAAAGACGTAACAATGACTTTGTAGATTTGTGACTGGGCCATGCAGCAGAAGGGCCACTGGAACACATGAACACTGATTTCGTGGTGGGTGGTACTGTCCTAGCATAATCCCGAGTCTCCCAGAATGCTTGAAAGGATCTTTTGGCCGATGTGTATTTGCAGAAGCAAGGAACAAACAGAAACGGTAGTTCTTTCTTTCTGCCTGGAATTGTTTTCCTCCGCAGAGATGCTGACAGATGACTGTTGATCTTGAGGAGTCAGCACCAAGGGTCCGGTAGAAGTTGTAGATGTAACTGATCAACAGTGGCTTCCCCCTCCATCCCCGGCTCTGCTGCTGCTCTCCATTTCTCCTCTTTGCTCCTTCTTTTCTCAATACCCAGCCCTTCTGTCGGGAATCACTAATGTGGGATGGCTGGGGTCAGGGTTGAGAATTTCTGCATTTAAGGGGCAGTAGGAGATTGCCTCAAGGTTTCAAGTGTAGCCCAGAATCACACCACCCTCGGTACATAGCCAAAGCAGTTCTTGAACTCCAGATCTTTCTACCACTTCCTTCTCAGACCACACACACACACACACACACACACACACACACACAATTAATTTGTAATAATTCAGTTGTAAATAACCATTTTATCCACCACAAAATGTACATAGTTCCCCCCAAGATTTGTTTATTGGCTTCTTTGAGACAAGATCTTTATATGCCTAGACTGGCCTCTGAATTATCATGTAGCTGAGGAGAGCCTTGGAGCCCTGGACGAACACCCACCAGTGGTTTCCAACTGTATTTGGTTGGCTTGAAAATGCAGAAAACAATTTCCCTTCCCTGGGTCCTATATCAAACTGATATAACCAAGAGCCCTGGGGGCCAGGAATTGGGATATTTCCCAAGAATACTTTGATAGCTGTAATGTGCATCTAAAGCCGAAACTAGTTACCTTCAGGGTTCAGCTTCTGGAAAAACTGGTAGAACAAACACTTCTTAAAATAAAGATTCTACATTTGAGTCCAGGTTCAACTCAGAGCATTTCTGTCTGGGATGGACATCGCGTTGGGTCAGTTTAGGTGCACATTTCTGAAACTTGGGGGATGGAATAAATTCATCTTCTGTCCTTTTCAAGAACCCAATGATTTACTTGGGATTTGATTCTGTCTAACTCGCTGTAGGAACGCTTAAGCATCACACCGTGAAAGAGATAGAATGTAAATTATCGAGTAAAGTAAGTAGAAAAAAAAAGGGAAGAGCGATTTGAAGCTGGCGTTGGAAGGCTTTAAAATTACGGCCATGAACAGATTTAATTTTCCACCATCCTTTGGCTTCCAGAAAAAACCCCTGCTCAGGTGCACTCACTTACATTATCTTCAGAGTGCTGGCTTCAAACTCCGTGCCTCAGAACCCAGAAATCCCTGAAATAGATGGGTTCTGATCTGGGTACGTACGTACGTGCACCAGGACGCTGGCAGATCTCGACTTGAGAGAGCTTCAGCTTTACGCTTCCCGTGAGGTGCGGCGCAGCGGAAGACTGTTCCAGATGGCGCTTTTGGATAGGAGTGGGTTTCTCCACGACATTTGGCAACCTTACTTGGAATCAATGTTTTCAATTGCTAAAACTTGCAGTCTATATTGCTTACCAGGATCGCTGGGACGCTTTGGGTGGTATAGAGCACCGGCACAACTCACTGAAGATCTCACAGCGATGCACATCTGACATCTGTGCGGAAGGCAGTGCTAAACGCAGACTTCAGTTCTTAGACACTTAAGTGGCGCGTTGTCTTTTGAAAGGGATGAAAGTTGAAGTCGACTTTTTTTTTTTTCATGTTTGCAACATTTAAGGTTTTCTTTTTCTTTTGTGGCACTGGTAATAGAACCCGGGGACTCATGAATACTGGGCAACCATTCTACCCCTGAACTATAACCTCAGACCATTAGGTGATTTTTGGACTTTGAGAAAACCATAGAATTAACGGACAGTCCATTATAACGATGGCTGCCTTTCAAATGGGTTTTCTTTCCTAGCAAAAAGGATAAGGATAGCTATAATATGTTCGATGTTCAATAATAATAACAACAGCTATTAAGATTAAAATGCCAATTGTATGTTAGGATACTCTGTGTATGAGGAACGACACGTCCCTCTGGGGTATTCCCATGCTGTGACTGGGAAACCCAGGTCCCCGCAAGCCACCAACCTTGCTGGAAGCCATAGACCTCCCAAGTCAAAGTCCATAATTCTGCCAGCCAGTTGCCCGCCAGCCAGTAGAGTATCTGTCCATCTTGCTACCAACCCACTCAGAATGTTCTAGAACAGATTTTTTCATTTGTGTCATTTTTCTCTACAAACTTTATAACATAGATGATGATTAAAATGTGTGCTGTAGTTTGGTATTTAAGGCAAGAACTCAAGCAAACCCCAAACAATTGAAGTCCTGCCTTAAGTAAGCCCAGCAGGCAGTGTTTCATCACACTAAGAGTGAAAGTGTGCTTCGTCTACTTTTGTAGACTCTCGTGTCTTCAGGCTCCAGAGAGACAGCACTTGATTATTCTCTTCAGAGATTTTAATGAAATTAGACAATAATAAAAGGTACTTGCTAAATGTGTTGTTCCCGAACCCGGCCTGGCTCCTCCCAGCCCCCCAAATTCATTGTTTCCCGGTCCCCATCCTCTTACCCAAACCCCTAAAGTACAAATCCACTGGGAGTCCTCTCAGTTTCCCAGAGAAAGTAGTTCATTCATAGAATGTCCCCTTTGTAATCAACACTGAGAAATGTCACTTTGATTAAACACAACCCTGAATGACTAAAACCACAGTACAATAAAGTCTCTGGAGCTATCTTTCAGAACAACTGATCGCTCTCCAGTCCTAATCCTCCGGAGCCTTATTTAATCAAAATGATGTTGCTAATTAAGGATTAAAACTTCTGAATAGAATGAAAAAGGATTTCTTTCTCCTTCGGGCAGGTCAAGGAGGCAAAATTTCCTACCAGGGAGTGAGCGTCCTATCTCCTTTTGATAAACTGCATCCTTCCCTGACATTAGGACCTGATCCAAAATAAGCCTCAGTGTTTTGTAATATTAGTATGAGAGAGAGAGAGAGAGAGAGAGAGAGAGAGAGAGAGAGAGAAAGAGAGAAGGAGGAGGAGGAAGAGGAGGAATTCACTTGTATAGTTGCATACATAGATAACATTGACTCTAAACATTTTTCCTTAGTGCAGTTTTTACAAATGTGCAGGTGTTTGCCTCCATGTCTGTATGAACCTCGCGCCTGCATGGTCCCTCCCTCATCCAGAAGAGGATGTCAAATGCCCTGAAGTAGAGTCATTAGTAGCTTTTAGCCATGTGTGGGTGTTAGTAGCAACTGGACTTGAGTCCTTCAGAAGAGCCGCAAGTAATTTTAACCACTGGGTCATCTCTCCAGCCCCTCATTTAATGTTTTTAAGACTATTTTTTTCAACATTTTTGTCTGGGTGCTGGTGTCTGCCATAATTTAATATGAAGTAACAGTGGTGGAGAGGTAGCTATTCTTGACAATGTTGGGAACCTGATTTACACACACACACACACACACACACTCAGACACACACACAAAGAACAAACCAAACCAACCATAACCAAAATAAAGCAACAACAAAAAACCCAAACAGACAAACAAACCCAGAGTAAACACAATGCTTCCATGGTTGCTTTCAGTTGTTGTGAAAAAAAAAATGTGTGCGCTAATGTGTCCTTCAAAAGCGGACAGTGTGATTTCATAGCTCCTAGGATTTTAGCAAGTCCTTGGTGGCTGACCCATTGTGTTAGAGCCTCTGGTGAGGCAACACTTTACTATGGCCATGGCTGGAAACAAATGCCCAAACAGAGCTCCTCACCTAGAGGTAACCAAGAAGCAAGTAGAACAAGAGGAGAGAGCCAGGATTCCAGAATCTCCTTCAAAACCATCACTTGTTTTTTATGAGGCTCTGCTGTGTAAAGGGCCTCTGTGGAACAATAGGTTAGGTTGAGGACCAAACCATCCGTACATGGACCTTTGGGGAGACATTTTGGATCTAAATGGCACTTTCCCAAACAGTAACTAATCCATCTTCTAGGTGAAAGGGCTCATAGATGTTTGACACCCACTAATGAGATGTGGAGACCCAAAAGAAATCCCACACACTAAGCTATGAACAGTGAGTCTTCATTAACTTCACATGTCAATAGTTTTGTTTTTTGTTTTTGTTTTTTGAACTTCTATTTCATAATAGTGTTGTTCCGGAACATGGCCTGGCTCCTCCAAGTCCCCAAAATTCCTTGTTCCCCAGTTCCCATCCTCTTATCCAAACCCATAAAGCACTGGGAGTCCTCTCCGTTTCCCAAAGAAAGTAGTTCATTCATATAATGTCCCCTTTGTAATCAACCGCCAGAGAAATAGTTTGCTTGTCCTAAATCTTAAACTCTTCAGGTGTTGGGGTGATGTGGATGAGAAATAAGGATCCTGGCAGATATCTAACATGCCCGAAACACTCTTTTCTCTGCTGCCAACTCCTCTTTACACTGGCCTGTGAACTCGCCAGCCTTGCCTGTCTGGTCTGTAGCAATGTCAGCATAACTAGTTTAGCTACCATTCTTTGAGCACCGGCAGCTCTAGCACCAAGTTCTCTGTCTGCAGCAGTCATATCTGAGAAAGTGCTGGTGCTGCCTTGAGATAGGAGTAAACTAGAGAGGAAACGACCTGGTCGATAATAACCTCTTACTTGGAGAATAAATTAATTAGCTTTTCTTGGGCGATTGCCGAACCTGGTTTATGCCTGATCATGATTGTTTTTGGACTTATTTTAGTGTGTGTGTGTGTGTGTGTGTGTGTGTGTGTGTGTGTGAATACCTGTATGCACAGACATGTGTATGACTGCAGAGGCCAGAAGAGGCCACTGGATCTGGAGTTACAGGCAGCTGTGAATCACTTGAGCTGGGTGCTGAGAACCAAATTGCGGTCCTCTGGAAGAGCACCAACCTCCTGGGCCACGTCCCAACCTTGACCATGACTATTGACTGACCCATCATCACAGATGTCACCACACTGTCACTCACCCAGCCCAGCTAATGACAAAGGCCAAACAGAAAACCCAAACAAGGACTCAATGCTGTAATCCTGTCTTCGGTCCCAACAAATGCCACTTACCAGTTACAAAATGACATTGGCTTCTTTGATTCCCGTTCCTGACGGCCACGCCCATCCGGCCGACAGACGACAGCCCTTATTCCTCCTGTGCCCAGGCAGAGGGTCAGCAGTGCTCCATGAAACAGCGTAGCCCGCCCTTCCACGGACGTGCTGTTAAACACAGGATGAGCGCCTCTGTAGACATCCTCTAAGGGAAAAGCGAGCACGGATAACAAGGCAGTGCCTGTTGGCAGAGAGAAAAGGACGCTGCTTGTGGCACAGATGCAGGATCGCCGGAGCATATCCTAAGTAAGCGCTTTACTCCGGAAGGCTCATGGCTGTATGGGTGTCTTACTAGCATACTTAATGTTGATCTTTGCAATTTCAGGGATGGCTTGAATCCCCTAAGCGGCTCAGTGGTTCAGAGCTTGCTCTGCTCTCATGAGAGGACTCAGGCTCAGTTCTGTGGTGTGGGCGTCTGATGCCCTCTTTCGGTCTTTGTGGCTTCACTCCGATGCACATACCACACTCTCCCACACACATAATTGAAAATTAAATAACAAACTTGCAAAATGTTTGGTTCATTTGTAATGGACTCATATATAAAGAAATTATATCAAAAGAATTCTCTTTATTGCACGTTTCAACTAGCCCAAGGTTCTGGGTTTTGTCCCCACTCCATCCCATGCTTCCAGTTTAAACCATCTTTCCTCTAAAAATGTATAAAGAAATCATGTCAATTTTTTTTAAGAATGTTAAAACAATTCAGAATCGTTTCATGTGAAAATTAAGACCTTTGTTGTGGCAGGTATACCAGTAGTCCTAGCTCTCTCGGGAGGAGGGAAAGGTCAGGAGTTTAAGGACATCCTCTGGGCCTGTATGTCCTTGTTTCCCAGTTTTCTCACACAGCTTCCTGAAGCCTTCCTGGCATACACAGAGAGAAGAGAACCCGGGGACAGGGGCAGGAGTGTGTCCTGGGTCGTGCAGACCAGTGAGGAAGAGGAGGGAGGGCACAGAGTGACAGGGAAGCTTGGGTAACATCCCCGCTTTTACCTTGTGGTCCCTGGCTGGGTGACTCTGCTCACCAAATGGGAACCGCTGAACTGCTCCCTCATTTGCTAAGTGGGCCATTCCTTGCCAAGCATTTTCATAGGCTAGATTGCTTCCTCTTGAAACTAACCTTGGGATGTCAGCTGATAGAGCTCCTTCTTCCTGTCCCCTTGCCCCTCCCTCCCTCCCTTCTTCTCTCCCTCCTTCTTTCCCTTCCTCCTTCCCTCCCTCTCTCCCTTCTACCCTCCTTCCTCCTTTCTTCTTCCTCTTTCCCCTTTCTTCCTCTGCCCTCCCTTCCTGAGGTACTAGGGCCAGACTCCAGACTCTCCTATATGTTAGGCATGCTCTCTGTCACTGTCCTTAACACTATGTAACTATGTAACTCTGTCATATCCTTAACACTATTAATGTCATTTAGTCCATTTGAATTACTTTTGTTCCGTTCAGTTATTCTGACAATACCACTTTTGGTATGAAATTTTGCAAAGCCGTTGTGGGTGGCTAGTTCTCGATGACACAAGAAGTCCTACAGAAATACAAATTTAACATGTTTATTTAACATTTAACATATTCTTCACATGGCTTTACCACGTGATGAACGTTTGCCTTTGATTGTTACTCAGCAGCGGCAGCGGGCTGATTGACTGCGAGGGTGGACCCTGTGAGTTATTGGCTTTGAAATGTTTTCTTTCAAGGTCAGCCAGATGTGAATCAATATGTTTCTCTGGTATTTGATCATCTTCCCCAGAAGTATGATGTGAGGTTTGGCAGTACCAAGTTATCCAAGAGCATGCTCAGTCCAGCTGGTCCACCCAGGAGCCATCTATTCAAGGACAATCTATTCCAGACCGCATGGTACCCCTGTATATGTCACAAAGATGTTCTACCTGTATCCTTTGGGAAAATGTCACAACACTCTGATTTCATTACAGCAACACTTCACTTCTATCTTCAGTAAAACTGATGTGTGATAAAAATGCAAATAAATCTGCAATACATTTGATAAGAATTTATCTCTTTGATGTGAGGCATTGTGTCCTACATAAGGTATCTGCCTGTATCTGTAAGCTCTGTGAAAAGGGGTTCTGCTGTATCTTATGGGAGGTCACGGGGGAACAATTCAGGAGTGAGTGGGTATGTCAGAAAGGCAGACACACAGAAAGCAGTTGCATGCAGAAAGGTAAGTGTGCTTATTGCATGTAGAGGCCAGGGGACTTGGGGGGGTATCTCTCAGGTGCCACCCACTTTGATTTTGGAGATGGGGGCCTCTAAATGGCCTGGTGCTTGTCAAGTAGGCTAGTGATGTGTAGTGGTTTCCTCTGAATTGGAACATTCTTTCCAGGAAAGAGAGAAGGTCAGGAGATCTAGGAGGTAACTTAAACTCACATGTCCAGGGGAAGGGTGAAATTTTGAAGATTCCCCAAGTCCCCTTCCCAGAGTCAAAGAGGCAAAAAACAGGTGCTGAAGGAGGAGATGGACCACCTGAGACGCAGAGAGGGGAGTCCTGACCCTGGAGCTGTCTGAAAGGCATGGAAAGAGCTCTAGAGACATCGGCTTCAAGTCCTTGCACATGTTGGAGAGTGGTGGTGCCCCTGTTTGGAGTCCTCCCCACTTCTATAAATAATCCTTCGCCCACATTCCTGTGAGTAACCCCAGTGAAAAGTCACTGGTTCACCAAATTGAATTTTGATGTAGCTATTACTTTGGTTTGTCATAGGTTCTCTATCTGGAGTGAGTAGATGTGTGTGTGTGTGTGTGTGTGTGTGTGTGTGTGTGTGTGTGTGTGAGAGAGAGAGAGAGAGAGAGAGAGAGAGAGAGAGAGAGAGAGAGAGAGAGTTAGTGTTTCCTAAGAGAGGCCTCTTACACAATAGGAGGCAGCCTGTCTTCATCCCCGTAGTGTTGCTAAACGTGGGTAACACCACATCCTGTATTTGATGGACATTGACTCTGGGGGTGAACTCGGTTGACATTACTCACTGAGCCATCTCCCTCCACAGCCCATGCAATTGCCTCCGTCTGATAACAGCATGGCTAAACTCAGAAATTAGCAACAAGCAGAGGTCTTGACAAAATAGCAGGAGGTTTCACAAATCTCAGGTACAGAAGGAATGCTGGAAGGAGTTAACTCTTTCAGGGAGAGAGGGAAACGAACAGGAAAGGGAAAAGTAGGGATGTAGCTAGGGTCCCAGTGTCACCGGGGGTGAGCATAGACCCTTCCAGAGGAACACATGTCATATCAATGATAAAGGTTCTGAGATGCTCAATTTGAACTTATTTTTAGTTAATAGAAACAATGTGGGTAAACATGAAGCAATATGTATTCATTCTCTTCAGGAAGTCGTATTGGTAAAATGTTATATGGGCTGGAGCTGGACAGATGGCCGGTCGCCCAGTGGATAGGCCCTGGTCAAGGAGAACACTGTATTTCAGGCAGAAGCTGTAACTTTAGTTGGACTCTCTAATATTTAGGAATGGCTTGCAGTGTCATGGCAGTGAGTGGAAAGATCAGGGTGTGACTTATAGTAAGAAAACAAAGCCAAACTCAGCACCATGGGAGACTCAGGTAGGCTGACTGCAGTTTCACGGCCTGATAGAGCCACACAGGGTCCGTCTGGGCTGCTTAGAAAGACCCTGTGTCAAAATAAGAAGGGGAAAAGGGAGGACATGTAGCTCAGTGGTGGAGGGTTTGTGTAGCATGGAGCCTGGCTTCAATACTGTGTGTGTGTGTGTGTGTGTATGTGTGTGAGAGAGAGAGACAGAGACAGAGACACAGAGAGATAGAGAGACAGAGACACAGAGAGATAGAGAGACAGAGACACAGAGAGACAGATCAGAGACACAGAGACAGAGACAGATCCAGAGAGACAGAGAGACAGAGAAAGACAGAGACAGAGAGACAGATCAGAGACACAGAGACAAAGACAGACCCAGAGAGACAGAGAAAGACAGAGAGACAGAGAGACACAGAGACAGAGACAGACCCAGAGAGACAGAGAGACAGAAGAAAACCAACTAACCTACTAAGAACAAGAGCACATGGTGGGGGGGATCAATCTGGTTCTTTTTGCTTGGAAAAATTCCAAAGTTAAGATCTCCATTTTCTATCCCAGTGTGTGATTCATCCAGGAGTTCAGACTTGTAGAAATAGCAACAGTGAACAAGAAAATGACCTAATGCCTGTGGTGTGCCATGCTGTCCAGTCAAGGAGAATTCATCTTTCCTTATCTTGTTTTGTCTTTCTCCTTATCAGACTGTTCTCTGACACCAAGGAGCAGGCCTGCCAGGGCGGCCTCGCCCAGGTCTGCCTGTCTTATCCTTACTGCCGCTTCCTTACTGGGAGCCTCTTCACCAGGAGATTCTCCCTGCAACAGCCCCTGCCCAGGCTCTTCAGCTCAGAACCTTGGAGGTCATCTCAAATCCTCCCTCACACTAAGGCCTTTCTGGAAACAGTCGTCACGGTCTCACTGTCTTGATCGTTACTCTTGCTTAAACCACCATGCGGGACCCTTGGAGGTCTCCATTTAAGCAGTCTTGGTGGCTGCACGTGCTGTTTGTTGAGGTAAATGACTCACAGCTGCTGTTTCCATCTCCTCTTGGCAGCTGCTTGTCTAGGAAGGGTGACTGCATGGTGTAGCATATGGATGTGGACCAGAGGCAGGAAAGATGGGTCAGTGGGTAAAAGTGCTTATCATGCAAACTGACAGCCCCCAAAGCGCTGTAAGATGCTAGATGTGGTAGCACACACCCTGAGCTCCTGCACTCCTAGGGTAAGGTAGGAGGCAGAGGTGGGAGACCTGTCTGGAGTCTCATGGGCAGGCTGCTCTGGAATATGTGTCTCTCTCTTGCAGAAACAAGAGAGACTGTCTTAGGGTTTCTATTCTTGCGCAAACATCGTGACCAAGTAGCAAGTTGGGGAGGAAAGGGTTTATTCAGCTTATATTTCCACATTGCTGTTCATCACCAAAAGAAGTTAGGATTGGAACTCAAGCAGGTCAGGAAGCAGGAGCTGATGCAGAGGCCATGTAGGGATGTTTCTTACTGGCTTGCTTCCCTTGGCTTGCTCAACTTGCTTTCTTATAGAACCCAAGAATACCAGCCCAGGGATGGCACCACCCACAAGGGGCCCTACCCCCTTGATCACTAATTGAGAAAATGCCCCACAGCTGGATCTCACGGAGGCACTTCCTCGAGGGAGGCTCCTTTCTCTGTGATTACTTCAGCTTGTGTCAAATTGACTCACAAAACCAGCCAGTGCAGAGACTCTGCCTCAAACAAGATGAAAGGTAAAAACCTACTTCCAAAAGTTGTCCTCTGACCTAAACACAAGTGTGTGTGTGTGTGTGTGTGTGTGTGTGCCAAGTGCACTCGTGCACACCACACACACATACACATGCATACACACACACATACACATGCATACACACACACACACATGCACACGCACACTCACACACACACGCACACGCACACTTGTAGAGTATCAGCCAGCTTCCTCTTCATACCTCCTCAAGCATTCCCAAGCTTCTCTAGCGTGTGCATTTCTCTTTGTGTAAACAATCACACTGTCCTGTCTGAATTCACTTATTTTTAAATCATATCACTGGATCTTAAAATCCAGAAATCATATCTTTCTATGAACCCTAATTACCATAGGATTAATTATAAAAGCCAAACACTTCTGAGTTATTCTACCTGAACTTCCACAACCTTTTCAGCATATTTCTCCCAGTTGTGAAGCAAATGAGTTCCAGGTTTCATATAGGATCTGCCACAAATTTGAGTTAAAGCACAAAGAGGCAGGTGGGGGCATTGCTAGGCATACAGGAGATTGACATGCGAAGACATAATTAGTATAAAATATAGTAATCACAATGCTCTAAGTATTAAAAATCCTGGAACACTCAATAGACACATTTACTAACAGCCTAAACAATACAAAGTATGAAATAAATTGAAATGACATATCTTATTATATTTTATGCTATATTTATATGCTTATTGTATTTATATTAAGGACCAGGTGGGAGCAAAATTAAAATATCTTAACAAAAGCATATGCATCTATGCGTCCTCCCCCAAATACTATTAGTAGGGGCCACTCACCTAGGAAATGCAGAGCTAAGGATATGTACACCAGTCTGTTCCTTCCGAAGTACTCATCCGCAAGCCATCTCATGAACACGGGGGTAAGGACTGAGGCTCCAATAAAGCCCAAGTTGAGCATGGCGGCCTGGTGGTTGGAGCAGCCAAGTCTCTCTGTGCAAAAGGGGATCATGTTGCAGACGACTTCGAAGAAAGTAAACCTCTCACACAGCTCCACCAGAAGCAAGCAGATTCCAACTCGGAAGCACCCCAAATGTCCCACTGTCTTCCGCTGCTCAGCGCCACCAATGTAAGGGTAAGGGTGTTTTTTCATCATTTATGATGAAGTCTGTAATGGACATGACTGCTTTTCCTTGACTACTACTTATGTGAGTCGCTTGGACTTAGTGTCGTTGTTTTGTTTTGTTTTGTTTTTTTAAAAAAACCTATTCCTCTAATGAAAAAAATAAAAACATGGCTGCCTAGAATTTCACATCTCCATGCTAAAAATTCTTGAGCTCTCTTGCACTTGAATGCTGTTTATTTTGATGATCTGGAAGCCCAAGAGAGAAGACCTGAGCGTTTAAACACTCAAAGCTCAGCACAGCCACATCTGATTTGTTTGTTTCATTACTTAGAGAGCAAATTAGACGCTTCGTCCAAAATTATGTTGAATCACGTGAATCCAGTTGCGTATGTATGGAAGCTCATCTGCCTCACGAAGATAAAGGTTTAAATATGGACACAGAAGAAGCAGTTTTTCAGGGGAATTTGAGCACTAGATCAAGAAATAATTTGAGTCTAATAATTTCTGATATTTTAATTAAAGAAGCCAGAACAAAGCCAAGAGATAAAGCACAGAAGGAAATGTGTTTTGAGGGGGCAGGGTACGTTATCACGATTGCATTTCTTGTTATTTTTGGTTGGGATTCTGATAAGAAAGTTAATTAAGAAACAAAAGTGCTAGTACATTTAGGTAACAAGCAGAGTTTACAAGGAAGTAATTTAAACCCACTAATGAAAGGAGAAAATATTGAATAAACTCTGCTTCCTTTAGGTTGACCCCATAGTTGTCGAACAGCCTCTCTGAGGAAATGAGATTCAGAAGGCGCCATTTGCCTCACTGGTTAGTAATCAATGGTCAGGGACCCAGCAGCCAGCCTACACATGCTCTGGTGAATGGGAGCGTGGAGTCGAGGATTATTCTGACTCTGTAGCTGAGAAAATAGTAGTGGGCATTGTATGCTGGAAAGCAAGAGGGAACCAATCAGACTCACAAAGCCAGCAGTGGATGAGAATAGCTCACCATTTGGGGGGTTTAACTACTGGGCGACCGCAGTGGATGGAACTACTGGATCAGGTTGTAAAACGTTAACAAGCAAGATTCCTTTCCTTTTCTTTCCTTTTTCATTTCCCCTTTCCTTTCCCCTTTCCTTTCCTTTCCTTTCCTTTCCTTTCCTTTCCTTTCCTTTCCTTTCCTTTCCTTTCCTTTCCTTTCCTTTCCTTTCCTTTCCTTTCCTTCTCTTCTCTTCTCTTCTCTTCTCTTCTCTTCTCTTCTCTTCTCTTCTCTTCTCTTCTCTTCTCTTCTCTTCTCTCTCTCTCTCTCTCTCTCTCTCTCTCTCTCTCTCTCTCTCTCTCTTTACAAAAGTTTATTACAATGTACAACAACAGCCTCTAGGATAACACTTCATTCTAGCTATTCGGTGGCAAAGATGTTATGTCAGGGAATGCAGATGTTTACATAGGAATGGAAGAGGAGGATTACCATCACCTCAGATGTGAGGAACAGTTTACTTTTTTGCCAGATTTCTTAATTCTGTGGCCAGGGGTTCCTTCCCCACAGTCTTGGCTTTTAGCTTCTCCACTTTCTTCCGTTATTCCTTCTGTTTCTGCCTGAAAGCCTTCCCTTCCTCAGCCATCTCCTTGGCCTGCTTCTTGGGCTGTTTCGGGGGGCTCCTTTTTGCCACCTTCCCAGCCCAACGTGGTGCCTCCAGCCCCTTCACCAGACCCTGCAAGATTTATTTTTCATGTTGGAGTATAAAACCGAGGGTTGACCAAGGCTGTGGACTTGGGTTCTTATTTGTCCCATTAGGACAGAGTGAAATGTGTTGATTTGACCTCTAATGGCTGTCTCCACAGACAGGTTGATGTTCTGATCTGCCCAGCCTTTGCCCCTTGCTTGGTGGTGATAGCTGCCGTGGGTTGAGCATGAATGCCGCATGGGCTCATGTGTTTAATATTCAGCACCTCTGGGAAGATTATAGAACCTTTAGGAGGCAGAGCCTTGATGAAGAAGGAGTTTGCTGGGACGTTGAGGAGACACTGGGGTGTTGTTTTCTCTTTCTCCTCTGTGCAGGTGCAATGTGACCAACCGTCTTCCTTCTCACACCACCGCGCCTTCCCTGTCTGTTGCCAAGTCTTCCTCTCCTTCTGCCCTCTAGACCTGCAAACCAAAATAAACCATTTCCTCTTCGGTTTCTTTTTATCAAGTCATTTTAATCACAGTAATGGGAGAGAAACTAACATTATGCCCTATGTTGGTTTGTGTAGGATGGTCACACAGTGCATCGCTTGAACTCGGGCACTTTTGTGAGATAACAGTGAAGTTCTGTATTGTGTATTTATTACTGTAAAATGGATATACATGAAGCCTGCCTGGGGCACAGCCCAGCCTGTGATGGAGAATGGCTCTCATCTGTTACAGGAGGTCACTGTGGGCCTGACAACTAGAGAATCCCTGTACAAAAGAGGAGCTGAGTCTACTGACTGTAAGCAGGTCACTGGGGGGGGGGCATCCACGAAGGCTATATATACAGTCCACAGCCACAGCCATGGCCACAGTCACAGTCACGGCCACAGCCACAGTCACAGCCACGGCCATAGCCTCTCAGAATATTTAAACGCTTGGTTAAGGAATTGTTCAGGTCAGATTGACCTGCAGGCATGTCTGGGAGAGTGTCTTGGATATTAATTGATCAAGAAGGGTCCAGTCAATTGTGGGCGGTACCATCCCTGAAGACTGTGGTTCTGGGTTACACATCAAAGTTAGCTAAATAAGGGCCCGTGTGAAAGACAGAGTCAATTAAGGCAGAAAACAAACCAAATTATAAACCAGATTGCAAGTCAGAGAGTAAGCCAGGCAGCAGGGTTCCTCTGGCTCTCTGTTTCAAGTTTTGGCTTAAAGTTCCTGCCCCAATTTCCCTCAAGGATAGACTAACCTGGAAGTATACGCCACATACACCATTCCTTCCCTTAAGTTGCTGTTGGTCAAAGGTTTTTGTCACAGCAAAAGAAATAAAACTGGGACAGTGGACAGTGATGGATCAAAACAAATGGAATGAATTAAAACCTTTTCGTCTGCAATAAAATCCATGTCCCTTTGCTGTGAGTTGAATTTTTATTTCAACAGCCTTTAGTCCAACAATGATGGGGTAAAAGTCTATCACAGAACCTTGCCCTTTGACTTAAAAAATAAAAATTGTAGTTAGCCTGCCAAACTCAGAACTAGTCAGATGTACAGTGTTGGGGGAATCTGGTTTTAGGTTGTTGTGAGCCACAAAACCTCACTTCACGCGTCGCTCTGCTTCCTGTGGTGAGTAGAGATTGCGGACTGGCTGGTATTTAAGACTCACTATCTGAATCTAATTTCCCCTGCTAAAGACTGGGAAATTATAAGAAATATATCTTTTTCCACAGTCCTGATAGACCCATCTGTCTATAAATTCTACTCTTCATATTCATAAACTAAGCACAGGGTGTAAGTAAGATTTAACTATTTTTAAAAATGCAATTATCATAGTTCTGTCTAGATGACTATCTTTTCAATACTGTCCCTGTGGGTACAGTCGTAAGCAGAGGAAGAGATATTACTTCTCTATCTTCCTGGAGGCCACAGCTAAAAAAAATTCCTGGCTTTTCAAAATATATATAGAAGAAAGAACAGAAAATTTTAAAATATACAGTTATAAATAGCTCTTTAGTCCTGGTTTTATTGTTTCTTTAAACTCTGAAAATTTTATTCCAGGGTCTTTATTGAAATACACGTAATTACCTAAGTGTTGAGGTTTTTCATACTTATAGGGCCCCTACATTATTGCACCTGTGTGGCAGCATTATAATTCAGTGGTAATTGAACAGCAATTATTTTTCACGACACATGTACATTTTTATATCAGATTGTTGGCAGATATTCTTTCGATGATGTCGTCCTCACTAATGAGAAAATTAGAACAGAGAGTGAGGCGTCTCTCGCTAACTCCTTGCCTAGCTCCTGACACAGATTTCAGAAATAGACTTCTGTACTGGAAAGCGACATGCACAAATAGGCACAGTGTCTTCTCTACAGCTGGGGGACTGTGGGAGCCATAGAGAGCTGTTTCACAGGCCTGGGAAGGCCCTGCCTTTCTGGCCAATATGATGGATTTTATAGCAACGTTGCACAGAGTTTTGTGTATATGTTTATATCATAAAATTCTAAAAGAACTCCAAGTCCCCTCCTTCCACAATGCATGCATATGCAGTCATTTAGCATGGCTGGCATGGTGGTTGGCATGGTCTTCTGCATCTGCTTAGCATTATTGGCCCAGTTCTTAGCATTAGTGCCCAGTTCTAGGGCTGACCACTGAAGACTGGACAGCCAATATGAAAACCTGTCCCTGGAGAAAACGGATTCTTCCTCCATCAGGAACCATTGACTATCTGCTGCTCTTCCAGGGGCGGGACCATGTAGAATGTCCCCTGCTCATGTTGGCATCTCAACTGGTCTTGTCATTATGCTGGCCTTGCTCAGGCAACCATGCTGTTGAGATTCCATGGCACCTTTGCCCTGTCAAGTAGACACCACCTAGCAACAAGTGTCCTGAGCGTCCGGCTTTTTTCAATCTTCCTGATTCATGGCCCATGATTTGTCCTGAGCCGTTGTTATAAGCTTCTCTTTGTAATAAACTCTCGCAGAGATTTACAACTGGTCGAAATGCAGACTTGAAGCTTTTCATAGTTACTTTTTATGAAATAGATCCTCAAGCAACTTACATAATAATTTGATATAAGACGAGACAGCACAATGCTGGCACGTAGACGCCACACACTTAGGTAACAAATTCCTCCATTTAGACCATTTAGAGGGAATCAAAGTTCAACACACAGAGAGCATCTGCTCCGTGTCAGGCACTCTGCCAGATAGTAAGACGTTAACTTTCCAATTCATTTTAGATATGCCCTATATGCACAAATAGTTGGGAAAAGATTACCTTCAGGGGTGAGGATGTAACTCAGTTGGTAGAGGGATTACCTAGTCTATCAGAGCCAGGTTTCCATTCCCAGTGTCACACAAACTGGGGGTAGTGGCACATTCATGATATCTAGCACTTTGGAAATGTATGCAGGAGGCTCAGAAGAGGCATTGTTTTGCATCTGATGATGAGGAGATGCAGCTGGGCCAGAAAATTAGCCAAGTTGCCCTTTGCAGACAGTAGAAGGAGCTACAGGAGTGGCCGTGGCCACAAGGGGCAGGGAGCAGCGTGGATGCGAGGTGGTGTTGATGAGGGACCAGGGGGCATGGTGGGATTTGGGGTAGAGAGGGAGTGAGAAAAGGAAACCAGAAAAACCTGAAGAGGAAGAATTTTGATATTTAAGATAGAAATTGGAGTTGGTTATTGGGGGAGCTTAGGGAAATAAAAATGCTCTGGGTGGAATGGTTTGAAAGGAACAAGGAGAAAATTTTTTGTTTAGCTCTGTACCCCATATTTTGATAGGGTTATTTGGTTCTTTGGGGTCTAACCTCTTGAGCTCTTTGTATATATTGGATATTAGCCCTCTGTTGGATGTGGGGTTGGTGAAGATCTTTTCCCACGTTGTTGGTTGCTGATTTGTCCTTCTGACAGTGTCCTTTGCCTTACAGAAACTTTATAATTTTATGAGGTCCCATTTGTCAATTCTTGATCTTAGAGCATAAGCTATTGGTGTTCTGTTCAGGAACTTTCCCCCTGTGCCCATGTCCTCCAGAGTCTTCCCCAGTTTCTTTTCTATTAGTTTCAGTGTGTCTGGTTTTATGTGGAGGTCCTTGATCCACTTGGAGTTGATCTTAGTACAAGGAGATAAGAGTGGGTCAATTTACCTTCTTCTGCATGTTGACCTCCAGTTGAACCAGCACCATTTGTTGAAAAGGCTATCTTTTTTCCACTGGATGGATGTAGCTCCTTTATCAAAGATCAAGTGACCATAAGTCTTTGGGTTCATTTCTGGGTCTTCAGTTCTATTCCACTGATCTACTTGCCTGTCGCTGTACCAATACCATGCAGTTTTTAGCACAATTGCTCTGTAGTACTGTTTGAGGTCAGGGATATTGATTCCCCCAGAAGTCCTTTTATTATTGAGAATAGTTTTAGCTATCCTGGGTTTTTTGTTACTCCAGATGAATTTGAGAATTGCTCTTTCTAGATCTATGAAGAATTGATTTGGGATTTTGATGGGGATTGCATTGAATCTGTAGATTGCTTTTGGCAAGATGGTCATTTTTACTATATTGATCCTGCCAATCCAAGAGCATGGAATATTTTTCCATCTCCTGAGGTCTTCTTCGATTTCTTTCTTCAAGGACTTGAAGTTCCTGTTATACAGTTCTTTCACTTGTTTGGTTAAAGTCACGCCAATATACTTTATATTGTTTGTGGCTATTGTGAAGGGTGTTATTTCCCTAATTTCTTTCTCAGCCTACTTGTCCTTCTTATAGGCTACTGATTTGCTTGAGTTGATTCAGATGGCTGAGAAGCACCTTAAGAGATGTTCAACATCATTAGTCATCAGGGAAATGCAAATCAAAACAACCCTGAGATTCCACCTCACACCAGTCAGAATGGCTAAGATTAAAAACTCAAGGAACAATAGGTGCTGGCAAGGAGGTGGAGAAAAAGGAACACTCCTCCACTGTTGGTGGGATTGCAAGATGGTACAACCGCTCTGGAAATCAGTCTGGTGGTTCCTCAGAAAATTGGGCATGACACTTCCAGAGGACCCTGTCATACCACTCCTGGGCATATGCCCAGTGGAATCCTCTGCATACAATAAAGACACATGCTCCACTATGTTCATAGCAGCCTTATTTATAATAGACAGAAGTTGGAATGAGCCCAGATATCCCTCAAAGGAGGAATGGATATAGAAAATGTGGTATATTTATACAATGGAATACTACTCAGCAATTAAAAATAATGAATTCATGTAATTTGTAGGCAAATGGTTGGATCTGGAAAATATCATTTTAAGTGAGTTAACCCAATCACAAAAGAATACACATGAAATGCAATCACTGATAAGTGGATATTAATGAGCCCAAAAGCTCTGAATACTAAAGGCACAATTAGTAAATCAAAAGATTCCCAAGAAGAAGGAAGGAAAGGACCCTGGTCCTGAAAAGACTGGATCCAGATTTGTAGGAGAGTATCAGAACAGAGAAATGGGGGGCGGGGATGTGATTGGGAAATGGGTGGAGGGAAGAGGACTTATGGTGAGGGGGGAACTAGGAAAGGGGAAGGCCTTTGGAATGTAAACAAAGAATATAGAAAATAAAAAAAGAAAAACAAACAAACAAAAAAAAGAAAGAACCAAGGAGTCAGTGCTTCCTGTGCAGAGATGGAGGTGCAGTGGCTTGATTTCCTCACTAATAGCCATTGCTCTGATATCTCTGAGGAGCTGTTTCCCTGATAGCCCGTGCTATGCTGAAGGTGTTTCAAAGAGCGCAGGACAGTAGGAGGATAAGGTCTGAGATTGAGGACACAGTCAGGTGATGTTTTACTGGAGCCAAAAGAAAGCAAGGGACTACCATGTGGGGAAGGCTAAGCCAGGAATCCCACTTACCGCAACATCAAGACTTAAATCTAGAAGCTGATAACCATGGGATGCTAGGCTGGCTCTGTGTCTGAAAATGGCCAGATTCCCTCTTTTCCACCAGGCTGAGGATTTCCCTCTTATTTTTGTTGCTCAGAGTGAGGAAGAAACGAGTGTGTTTCTGAAGCCCCCGTTACCCATTAATTTCTTCTCCAAGGGGCTTTAGAAATAGAGTTCACAGTTCAAACAAAAAGAGAAAAATGACGAAAATAATGGAAATGGACTTGAGACCCAGAAATGCTAAAACCCAAAAGATAAAAGTTCCATTCACATAGATGTTGCTGAATAAATATGTCAGCTCACTGGGATGGGGCCAGAGGGATTTACAAATGCTAACTTTCTTTTCCTGCTGCCTCTCAGCCCACATAGATTCAGGTGAGGGATATTCAACATGGTTGGAGAATTTAGAAGAAAAAGCAGGTTATGGCTGAATATTTAGTTTGAATTTGGATGTTCTAATCACAGTTTCCAATGGGGAAATGAAATAGTGATAGATATTTTGGCCTTGGGCACAAGAATATGAATAGTCATGATCTTCATCTGGGAATCATTAATATCCAGATGATCATTAAAGCCAATGGGACAGTTGAGGTCATCTTGGAAAAGTGTGTGCAATTGGACAAGAATTCTATCAGAGACAAAACCCTATGGCAGACCAAAAGTTCTGGATAGGATTTCTATATTCCTTGGCTTCCGCGATGGTTTGAAATAGAATGGTCCCAGAGGCTCATACACTGGAATGCTTGGTCTCCAGGGAGTGGTACTTTCTAGTGGTACTTGAAAGGATTGGGAAGTGTGACCTTGTTTTGTAATTGTGTTGTAGGAGGTGTGTTATTCCAGTGGGCTTTGCGTTTTCAAAGGCTTAAGCCAGGCCCAGTGTCTCTGTCTTCCTGCTGCCTGTGGAGTCACATGTTGAATTCTCAGCAACTTCTCCAGCTCCATGTCTGCCTGTGCACCGCCATGCTTTCCACAGTGAGGAAAGGTTGTTTTCCTAAAAATATAGTCACGGTGAAGGAATGCTAACTGATTCAAACACAGGATAAGTAGGTAAGTAATGGAAAACCACCAGCTCTTCTAATGTGATGTAAATGTTAGTACTTCTCTTACGAAAGAGCATCATGGGGGTAGGGCCATAGCTCAGTGGGTAAAGTGCTTGCCTTGTAAGCTTGAGAGTCTAAATTGCCCCCAGAACCCATGTAAAGAAAAGTCAGGTGTAGTGGCATGGTTTTGAAGTCCAAGCACTTGAGGCAGAGACAGAAGATTCCTAGGGCTTTCTGGTCAACCAGCCTAGCCTGCTAAGCAAGCTCCAGGCCACTGAGGAGTGACAGACAAGGTGTAGGGTGCTCAAGGAGTGACAGCTGAGCTCTGTCGCTCTGCAGAGGTGCATACACATGAAACAGCAAAGAACTCTGCTGCTTTAAAAACGTAATGTGTGTGTGTGTGTGTGTGTGTGTGTGTGTGCATCTGAGTAAATAAATACCACATACTGTGTGACTTCCCATAGAGGTGGAAAGAAAGGGCTGAGTCCCTCAGTGTTTGAGCTATCGGAGACTGTGAGGTGCAAAAAGACTGGGGGTCAGAGCCCAACTCTGACCTCTGGAAGAGTAGCAAGCCTTTTTTAACCCTTGAGCCATCTCTCTGGCCCACTTAATTATTTTTGAGGCATGATTTCCTTATGCAGCTTTGGCTGTCCTAGAACTAGCACCATAGACCAGGCTGGCCTCTGCCTCCTGAGTGCCAGTATTATAAGATGTGTGCCTCCACCACCCAGCTTTGTTTAATTCTCTATTTGCTGTATTTTTATTTTTCTGATATGAATGAAGCCATAATTGGACTGACTGACTACCATAAGCTCCCCTTCTAGTTTCCAGAGACTTTCTTAAAAAACACTTGCTTGTTTATTTGCAGGTATATCCAGTTAATATGTTTTAAAAAATATCTACTCCAACCTCACTTTGGCCATTTCTGCTGAGACAAATCAGCGACTGTTTCCCAAGAATCTTCGGCTGTGCTGACGTCTCCATTTAACACCCGGACCGCACTTATCACTTAGCTGTTGCATTCCTCACATTTGCGACTCATTTTCTGTGTCAATTCAAGTGGTTGATATTATAAAAATCATTTTAAACCTAGTTTAACTTTTCTTCTTTTACGTTCGGCTTATTCATAATTTTATGAGCTATAAATTTTATTGCATTGCGAATTGCCTTTCCCATCTACAGATAACTCCGAAGAAGTCCTTGGAGGAATTGCTTAGAATAGGATTTTAAAAGAAAAAGAAGAAAGAAAGGGAGAAAAGGGACTTCCATTGAAACTTGCTACATGTTAGGCTACAATGTATCCTTGAGTAGGAAATGACCAAGAAAAAAAGAACTGGCCTTGTCTTTTGGCCTTAGTTATTTGCTCCAGCAGTCAAACATGTAGATTGTATTTACATCATATAAAATGAATATAAATTTAATATGGTTGCAAAGCTTACTAAAACAATCACTCTATTAATTCACACACGGCCCTTCTTGGGCTAAAGTTTTTCATGGGTGCGAATTATCAAGATCACTGTCAACAAAGTTGAGAATAATGAGAATAAAGCTCATTTTTATTTTCCTTGGGAAATGCTGACTTCATCTTGATGCAGATTAAATGAGGACTTACTAAGGTCATACAGAGTGTTCATTGAACATTCTAAGTGCCAGAGCTACGTGTGAGGGAAACCATGCTGATTGCGTTCACTTGGGGCTGGTGATTATTGTCAAAGCTTAAGTGGTATGAGCCAAAGTTCAAAGGATGCAGAAGAAAATCTACAACGGAATTTGAGTCTGAGTCCTCATTTCACTTTTTTGCTGTTGCTTTTCTACATGTTCATAAAATAAATATAATTGTATTTTATATGTTTCCATATGGTTTGAGCCTCTCATTTTTCTTTTCCCAAAATGTATGGCTATGTCCTTGGAGAGTCTGTGGAGGTGCCATAAGGGACAACTGGGAAGCAGATTTGAATTCTCTTGATTCACACCTTACCCTTGAGTGGCAGCTACATCACCAGTGCACACACATCACTCTGCATTGTGGGATCAGATAGAGTCCATCTGTAATCCAGGTCTACTGGGCTCTTTCCCGTCTCATTTCTTGCTGTTCAGAATGCCTCACTCCCAGGTATCTCCATGCCTAGCTTCCTTTTGTACTTTCTACCGAGCCTTTATTGAGGGACTAGGTTCTCAGTTTGCCTTACACTAAATTTCTCGAAAATATCCCACCACATCCCTACTTACTGCTCACGGGTGACCAATTTCCCTTAGCTTGCGGGTTATCTTCTTATTTTAATATCAAACATTCCACACTTATGACCTGCATTGAATGCGATCTCTTAATGATCTCAACGATTTTATCCATTCATCCTTCTACTCATCCATACATCCACCCTCACAACGTGCTCTGATATCTATCTATCTATCTATCTATCTATCTATCTATCTATCTATCATCCATCCACTTATTTATCTATTCATCCATCTATCTGTCTATCTATCTATCATCCATCCATCCATTCATCCACTTATTTATTCATCCATTTATCTGTCTATTTGTCTGTCTGTCCATCATCCATCCATTCATCCTATCTATCTATCTATCTATCTATCTATCTATCTTTCATCTATCCACTTATTTATCTATCCATCCATCTATCATCTATCTATCTATCTATCTATCTATCTATCATCTACCCACCCACTCATCCACCCACCCCCTTTATTTAATTGAACTGAATTACGCTCCACAACTGTACATTTTTGTTTTGTTTTTCTTTTATTCCCTTATCCCCACAGCAGCATTCCTAAGGCACAAAAATAAATCTCAACGAGTATTTGTTAAATGAATGAAAAAAATCTATATGTCAGGGCAGATTAGCAGAAATGAGACTAGAAAGGCCATGTTGACATTGTCCTGTCTGTCCAAACAGCTGCCAAAATTATGTCTTGATCCTTATCATCTTCACACTCTCACAGGTAACCTGCACAGAGTCAGAGATTCTAAACGGCGGCGGGAAATGCAATGTCTTAGACACACACACAGTTTGGACTGAAAATTGAGATTTAGGTAATGAAAATACTGATTCCTATCGTCACAGTCCTGCAGGACGACCAGATTGGGCTCTTTCAGTCCTGTCGCTGGCTGGTGAAGGTGCTGATAGAAACACAAGAACGGGAAATGGTGGGACTGGAAGAATGTTGGGACTGTATGGTGGCAGGCTTCCCATCGGGTATGGGGCACAGCACGGGGAGCCCCCACAGGTACTGTTATCACGTGGAAAAGCCAGTGCCAGCAAAGGAATACAGCAGACTCGAAAGGTTATTAAATGGCATCAAATCGAGGAAGTGAGGATGTTAGGCCAAGCAAGTGACACGACTTCCTGGGGTCATTCACACAGTGCTCGTCACTCTGCGTCATGGTTACAGTTGCATGTTTGTGTTTGTTTGTTGTTGTTGTAGTTTGATTGTGTGTGTGTGTGTGTGTGTGTGTGTGTCCTGTATCTCCCTCAATCACTCAATACCATATTTTCTGAGACAGTGTCTCTCACTGAAACTAGAACTCAGCAATCCTGCCAGACCTTTCTGACTCCGCTGTGCTGGTGACAGGATTACAGGCATATGCCACCATACCCTGTGTTTCTACTTGTGTGCTGGGGATCCCGATAGCCCAGACGATGGCAGGGGATGTGTGCTTCTTCTGACTTTCCATAGCACTATGGTGGGCCTTCGGAACCTCATTATGATCTATTTGTGTGTCTTTCTGCTTCTTCTCCTCCTGTTTTACATGCATGAGCTAACCCTTCCTCCTCATTGGACAGACAGCATCTAGGAAGGGCCTTGGTAATAAAGCACTGTTGACCGAGTGGCTGGTTATGTGATCTTGAATGACTCTACAGGGCTTCACTGTGACTGACACTGCAGCTACAGGCAGACTCATCTCAAACACGAAAACTTGTACTTCACTACGTCAACGCGCTTCTCAGCTATAATGAAAATTTCCATACAGTGCCATGGCCCTGCTCCTGAGGATCCACCCAAAAACTTTTTTTTTTTTTAATTCCCTTTGGATCATGGTAGTGGACTCCTGGCTGCTGCCTCGGCACACAATTAGCAGACTTCCATCCAATTCAACATTGGATCAAATAAGAACGTAACTCTGGTTTTCATGTCATCAAAGTTAGAGATAGAAAATAATTATTAGTTTCACATTGAGTCTGCTCCTCTAGGGAGTTGGGGCAAAATTGTTCCCTTCGGGCATTTCGTCCGCTGACTTTAAGTGAAGAACCAACAGGTTCTCTACTATTTCCTCTGGGAGAACCTTCTGTTGTCAAATAGAAGTAATTTTAAGAAAAAAGAAGTGGAAAAGTCTTCCTTCAGTTTATATTAGGTTTCCCTTATAGTCTCTGCCTGGCTGAATTCTGAAGTGTCTACATACGCTGGAGTGTATTCTGTGGAGGGAAGGGACGTTTTCCTTTGTGACAACCCTTGAAGACACAGCCTTTCTAATGACTTACTCATTTGGAAATGTGTAGCTCCTTTCTTCACACAATCTAAGTTGTGTGAAGACTTACAATCTTTAATGTGAGTCTTGTGTGTGTGTGTGTGCATGTGCAATTTCCTACACAAGTTAATGTGTATACCTCAATCTGACTATATAGGCGTCAGGTCCAAGCAAATGATTTCTGAGGTCTGGGTGCGAATTGCTATATTGATCTATTAAATAGACTTAAAACGTTTGTTGGAATTTGGCAGTCACTTTCAGTCTGCAGCATTCCAGCTGAAGGCTTTGCCTGGGAAAGACTTCAGAGGAGGGATCACAGTGCGTCACATGGTTGATTACAGAGATGGCTATTCAGGAGCGGTCCCGGGTGGCTTTCCTTCCCGGTTCACTACGTGGGTTGATGTCAGCATTCTCCATTAGGATAACCCCCAAGGTTCAGCTGACCTGGGCTGAAGATATGTTTTCCTTGTCTCCCCCTCTTCACAGCAGAGTCAACATGCATTTGAGCTGGGGTTGGGGGCCCTCTTTTAGCACAAAGGAAAGAAAGAAGGTTTGCTAAGAATTGAAGCCAACTGGACTGTAATTCAAAACCTAATCTCCGGGTTTCTACATGGGAAATATCCAAGATGTTCCTTGGCATTTCCAAATCTCGGATTTCTCAATTATTGATGGGAAGTGGTCATGTGATACTTACAAGACTGTAGCCGGGGGATTAACTGTTGTGACGTGTAGTATGTCTTGGTGCACTGTACACACTCAGTAAAATCCATACGTATATGTTTTTCTTTTTACCAAGAAGACTATTGTGGGCAGACTGGAAGTATGTATGAACCTGTAAGGTAAATTGAATATGCTCCTTACGGAGATAGGAAACCAAAGTACATTTAATTATCAATAAATTACTGAATGACATTAAATAGGAAGTCCCACATACGTCCCATCTACACCTGCTGCTGGTAATACTGTTGCCTATTAATCTGTTAAACCCTCCCAACAGCCTCCTCTTGACCTGTACAGACCTTTAGACTTTTTTCTTTCAACGCGCACAACTATATTCTCGAATATTACTTGAGGCACCTCAGCTGTGCCTGCTGTGAGAAGAATATGCAAATGTGGCACACTAGAAAGTATTTCAGACATTCTTGAGGCTTTTGCTTCCCCTCTTGCTTGCAATTAATTGATCAACATTAATTAAGTTCTCAAAGCAACCAAAGTGCATGCGTGTGGAAGGGGTGTAAGTGTTGAGAAAAGGGCTGTGGAAGTGTGGTGCCGTCTGCCTGGATCCAGGCTCTCAAACTCCCATCTTTCTCCAGGATTCTAGCTTCTCCCAGTGTAAGAAAGTGTTTCTTTTAGGTAAATACACATGTTTACATAAGCACACTGTATTATTCTTTTCGTAATAGAAACCACTCTGAAAACAATTTATTTGTCTAGCAAGAAGGATATGTTTAAATAAATTACCATATAAATCATAAATTATCCAAGCTGCATTTTGGGATCTCCAAAGCTTCCTTATTTGGTTTATACTAGTTTATATCCCTCTTTGTTGTGTAAGCAATCAAAGGCACCTGAGTCTCAGGATTTAAGATGTAGATCTGGTAGAGGGTGTGGGCAGGGACAACCAGTGCACATAACCTGGTATAAATTAGTCCTGCAAGAAGTCAGGCTGAAGTGTGTTGTGCACCGATGTCCTCTAGAACCTAATATAAAAACAGGCCTCACAATCCTGATGTATTTCAAGCTGTGCTGTAATTCTAGGCTAAGGAGCCTTCCCTCTTTTCACTAATTTGTTCTTTAAAAAACATTGTCGGCTTAGTGTCATCTTTGTGTTCATATTTTAAAACATGCTAATTCTGATTTTATAATATGTTTTTTAATTGTGGTAAGGTGACATCATTCTCTCTCCTTCTTCCTCCAGCCTCTCTCGTCTCCCTCTCTTTAACCTCCCACAATCCCCCGCACTCATCCATCCCATAATCCCCGGCACTCATGATGACAGCCTTCATTTTTCTCTGCTCACTGCTGTACATATATGTATTTCTTGGAACAACTCTATACAAGAGATTCAAAGCTAATCAGTATTATCTTCAGGGGGTGTCTCCGCGTAACCTAGGCTACCATTAAACTCATGGCGATCCGCATTCGTTCCTTAGCCTCCCATAACCCTCACGTGGTACCGCCATGACTGCAGGAGAGCCCAACCCAGTAAGAGGGGAAAGCTAACTCTGGTTGAAGGACACACACGGGTGGGCTCTGGTCCCTTTAAAAGAAGGATCACAGCGGCATGAATTTGGTTACTTTTACATACATTTGCATTAATATCCATGAAGTCCTTCTCCAGATTATGCAAAATTAAATATCATTAACTAATTAGTGCTCCCTCTGTCAACTTTATTCAGGTTTGTAATGCAAAGTGTGAAAGTGGCTGGATCACGTCAATATATAAGTCAATCGGGGTTTATCCACACTTAGGGGAGATGCGCAGGGGGAGCATCCAGACTCTCATACACAAAGGGGAATGTCAACTATAGATCTCTTTACATTTGAAACAGGAAGTGCGGCCATTTCCCATTTGATCCTACCACAGCCCCCACCCTCACGCTCCATGCAGAAAGCACTCTGTCATGAATAGCATCAAATGCACCTAGGGAGTTCAACCAAAATTCCGTATAGCTTTTTCTTCATAATTAAAGTCACGTTTTCAGATAAGTCCCGATCTCAAAAAAATAGGACACACAATTCAGTGTGGATCTTAGGGAGTAGGAAGAATCAGTGGTGGTGGTGGGATTTGTTTCCAGGGAGTCACTAAAAAGAAAAGATGGCCTTGTTGGACGTCAGTGGGAGGAGCAGCCCTTGGACCTGAGGGTGTTCAGATGCCCCAGTGTAGGGGAGTGCCAGGAATGGAAGGTGGGAGTAGGTGGGTGGGTGGGGTAGCACCTTCATAGAGGCAGGGGGAGGAGAATGGGGTAAGGGGTTTCTGAAGGGGAGACCCGGAAAGGGGAAAGCAACTGAAATGTAAATGAATAAAATATCCAATAAAAAAGAAAGTTAAAAAAATATATTCAAGAACCAAAGAAAGAAAAAAAGAAAGAAAGAAACAAACAAACAAACAATGAAAAAGAAAATACACAAGCATTGGGTTAACATTGGAAAGAACATATAAACAAAGTCTTGGGGCCCATAAGTTTGTGAGATTATAATAAAAATACCCAATTGTTTTATATATAATATGAAATAAATACTTTTTCTTCATTGAAAAAAAAAAGAGGGAAGCAAGAAAGGAGAACAGGAGTTGCTTGCGACTGTGAGGGAAACAGAGGGTGGGAGTGCAGATGCTGCATGGCTGCTCACAAACCTAAGTATGATAATACCTAGAGAAAATGCAAGACAAGGAAGGACAACACTCTGGGGACGGGGGAATGAAATTTAACAGGAAGAAATATCTATAAAGGAGTTTAAAAAGAAGCTTTCCTTCTTCCAAATCTGCTATTTCTTAGTACCAATCTCAGTGTGGAGCACAGCACCCTCTGTCCATGTCTCTGTTTTCAGAGCTCAAGATTTTGGGAAAAAAATTTGGAAGAAATTAATAAGCAGCTTGCATGACATCCACATAACGAGCACTGTCCAGTAGCAGCTAAATTAAGAAAAGTTGATGAATGTATTAACCAGGAAAATGGTTTCAAAATGTTTAATGGGGGAAAAAAAGGGGAGCTTTCAGGCCGACGCAGAATGGCACCACACATGGAAAGATTAAAATATAAAGCTATTATTTTTTATGAAATATCATAAATAGAAAATTCACATTGTAGGGTATCTTTAAGGATATAATAAATGGAATATAATAATGGCATATATCCCTGGGTAGAGATAGGTGGAAGGGAGGAATTTTCTGTTTTGTAGTTTTCTATTACTGTCTTTCTTCTCAGTGAGGAACAGAAAACTTCACATCAGTTTAAAAGCACTCATGGATACCTAGAGATGAGAATTTTTTCAGCCTCCCTTGCAGCTATACATGGTCACATGAATAAATTCTTGTCAAGGCAATGTGTTGAAAGTGTGACATTCCATTTCTTTACAGGAAAGCATTTTTATTTCTCCATTCCTTCTCCTATGTACTAGAATCTGGGTGAACTGCTGGTAGTGCAGTTTCAACACTCAGCCCACGAATGTTATCTGAATAGAATTTAAAAGTCTAACCTATCGTTCCATGGTTTCTTCTTCGCATCCATCCACTAAGCAAATATTTATTGAATATGTATTATATGTTCATGTATGCGTATATATATACATGTGTGTGGGGTCGTGTCTTAGTTAGGGTTTTACTGCTGTGAACAGACACCATGACCAATGCAAGTCTTATAAGGGCAGCATTTAATTGGGACTGGCTTACAGGTTCAGAGGCTAGGTCCATTATCATCAAGGAGCAGGAACATGGCAGCATCCAGGAAGGCATGGTGAAGGCAGAGCTGAGAGTTCTGCATCTTTATCTGAAGGCTGCTAGCAGAATTCTGGCAGCTAGGATGAAGGTCTTATAGCCCACACCCACGGGGTCACTCCAACAAGGCCACACCTACTCCAACAGGGCTACAACTTCTAATAGTGCCATTCCCTGGGCCAAGCATATACAAACCATTACAGGTGGGTATGCATGTGATCATGCACATGAATAGGCACACAGTGTGTGGGTATGAGTGCATGTGTGCACACACACGTGTGGAGTCCTGAGGATGATTTTGGAATTATCCTAGTTGTGCTCCCTCCTTATTCTTGCAAAGATCTTTACAAGATCTCTCAAGCAAATCCAGAGGTCACTGATGTGGCTAGTTCACCTGCCTGCTTCCTCTCGGGATTCCCTGTCTCAAAGCTTCACCTTGTAAGGTTGGAATTACAGGCCAGCTGCCCTGCCCGGTTGGTATTTATGTGGGTTCTGGGAATGCAGAGTTCCCTCCTCATACTTGGAAGGACTTAACCACGGAGTCTTTCCCCAGCCAAGTCTCTGTTTTTATTCTGTACTTCACTAGAGTTGAAAGAACACTGCCGAGGGGCACTGATTTCCAGTGGCTCAACCCAATTAAAACAATTCAGACCGAGGTATTTGAAGAGTACTTCTGGGATTTTTTTTTTCTAAGAGTTTTAAAGTTTGTTCTGATTCCTTAAGAAGGTATTTGATTATCAAGAAGTACATAGCACAAAAAAGTGAGTAAAACTCATCTGAATAAAGAAGAATAAGGAAAGGAACAGCAGGGAGACCCGGAGGGAGGAAGAAGCGAGACATAGGACCTGCCCGCCCTCGTTTTCTCTCATGTCACTTCCCAGTCACCCGGACCATTAGATCCATGAATTGGCTTGTGTAGTAGTAATCGATTAATTTTTACTCTTATGTTTTTATTTCAGTCAGTCGAGCATTGTCTTAGGGGTTCTCTTGCAGTGCTAAACACCATGACTAGAATCACCCTGGGGTGTGGTGGGGTTGGGATTCGTCCCAGCTTACATTTCGCAATCACACAGGATAACTGAACAGAAGTCAGGGCAGGAACTCACCCAGAGGCAGGAGCCACAAGAAAGGCCAGGAGGAGTATTGTTTACTGCCGTGCTCCTCATAGTTTTCTTACACAACTCAGTGAGACGAGCCCAGGGATCACACCACACACAGCAGGCCAGACCCACCCACACCAGTCACCAGGAAAATAGGCCACAGACTTGTCTGTAGGCCAATATTGTGGAGGCATTTTCTCCATGTAGATTTCTACCTTTCAGATAGCTCTAGCTTGTGCGGAGTTAACATGAAGCTAGCCAGCATAGATATATTGTAGTTTATTTATTGCTCTGCTGAGGGGCAGTGAGGGTCACTTTCTGTGTAAGGCAGTTAAGAACAACCTTGTGCACGATCATTTCCCTCACAGGTTAGAGTTTCTTTGGGGTACTTAGGCGGTGGTTCGGAGCTGCACAGCAGCAGCGTGGCATCTGTCTCTGTACAATCTTCCATCCGCATGCCAGGCTAAGCTCTCCCCAGGAGCTACAACACTTTACCGCCACCGGCAGTGTGCAAGAGGTCGTCAACACATTTTGGCTTTGCTAAGATTGTAACATTGCTGTTCAAAATGTCAAAGAACAAGTTTCCCGCCGCCGCCGTGGTTTTAATTTGTGCTTTTATTCTCCTTTTTCTGATCACCATGAGGACAGGCAGCCTTTTACATAAACGGGGTCTCTCGAGGTCATCTATGAGATGCCTCATGCTCTCTGCTTTACAAAATTGTGTGTGTGTGTGTGTGTGTGTGTGTGTGTAGTATATGTTCGCATGTGTGTGCACATACATGGGGAGAGGTCAGAAGAGGGTGCCAGGTGTCTGTTCCCTCCCTCCCTCTCACAGTCATGCCTCTCACTGGAGCTGGGCTGGCAGCCAGCTAACCTCAGGACTGATTCTGTGTCCACAGGCCACAGTGCTGGTGCTGACATCACTCCTGGCTTTTTACACGAGGTTCATAGATTTGCCCTCTGGCCCTTGAGCCCGTGTACCCGATGAGCCAAATCTCCAGCCCTGAAAGATGCCATTTTAATCATGTTTCTGTTGAGTTGTTTTTTTTTTTTTTCTCTTTTCTCTGTGTAGCATTATTTTTAAGAAATATGTATAGCAAATGGTGCCATTCTTGCATTAGGCCTTTTAACTGTGCATTCATATTTTCTTTTAAGTAAGGTGTTTCTTAAATAAACACCAGTTATCATTCCTATTTTTATTTATTTTTTGTATACAGTGTATTTTAACTATATTCCCTCAGCTCCTTCAGTATTTTCTCTACCCACCTAACTTTGTTATCTATCCCCGTGTCTCAAAAACCAAAAACAACAAATTGAAAGTCAAAAGTAACAAAAAGAATGACAGGAAGAAAATTAATATTAAAAACAATTACTAAAAACAAAACAAACGAAACAAAAAGTGCACACATCCTGTGTTGTCTAACTATACCTGGGCTTGGGCCTCCCCTGGAGTGTGGTTGATACATCTAGTGAAATTAGGGGAGAAAACTGATTTTTCCTCTCCCAGCAGGTACCTATTACAAGTAGCTTCTTTGTTGCGGCTGGGGCTTTGTGCCGGCTTCCCCTTCGAAGTGTAGGGGGTTTTGTCTGGTTTGAACTCGAGCAGGTCTTGGGCGTGCTGTCTCTGGGCCTTCACAGGCACAGCAGACATGTTGTGATGAGAAGCCCAGGTCAGTTTTCAACTTTCACATGGTGGCACAACTTCACATTATGGGGCTTAGGTTTCATTGTTAAAATTTTCTTTCTGTACTTAGAGGTTTTAAAGGCAGTCTGTATCTTATCCTACGGTTGCTTAATTTGACCTTTCGTGTGTGTCTTACATCTAAAGGTAGTAACTGATTTTTGTATCTGATAAGGGTTGAGCATTAAACCTGTTTATTGCCTTCTAGATAAGCAGTTATACTTTTCAGAGCAGAAGGGCAGGGAACAGGGAGACCAGGGTTAAACTTTCATGACCCCTCCACTGATCTTTAATTTCTACTTCAAATTATTTCTATGAGATTATTTTAAGCAATGCCAATCAAACATACTCTCACATTATAGGACACATGTGTGTGTGTGTGTGTGTGTGTGTGTGTGTGTATGTCTATGTGTGTAGAACTTATGTGGGTGTGTGCATAAGGGTGTGCATGTGCACTTGTGTGCATGTGTACATGGAAGTAGGCAGAAGGTCAACCTTGGGTGTCATCCAATATGATCTGGGTGGTCACTCAGTTGAGGTTTCCTCTTCTAGATGACCCTAGGTTGTGTCAAGTTGACAATAAAAACTGAGCATACAATCCACCTCTTGTCAAGTTGACAAATAAACACATCCTTGTTAAAGTATAACCTCTCCTCCCCTGTCCTAATTCCTCATGTTAATATTACAAAATAAAACGCAGTCCAACGTTTAAAAGTCTCATCATTTTTATTTACACTTTAAAAGCTGAAGTTCAATTGTAGGCCCCTGTAAAATTAAAAAATATATATATATATACTTTTCATATTCCAAAAAACGAACCAGGGCAAGAAAACACTCAGACTTAAGCAAAAACAATATCCAGCAGTATAAATTAAATTATATAGATTAATGTTCAATATTTTGGACTCACTCTTAATTTTCAGGGCTTCAAAGGGCTTGAGCAGGACCATCTCTTCAAAATTGTCATCCAAAGTTCATGAAATGTATGAACTCCTGCTTCACACTTGCCACAGTGCGTGGGCTGGTGTCTGCCAGGCAAGTGACAGCAAACAAAATATCATTTCTTCTTCTGCCTCTACTCTCTATACTGTCAGCTGGATACAGACTGGGGTCACATGGGAAGGGAGAACCTCAAGAGAAGTGCTGCCCAGACGGCAAGTCTGTGAGCAGTTGTATAGTTTGATAACTGATGTGGGAGGCACTCTGGCCCTTGTGGGAAGTACCATTTTTTTTGACAAAGGAATAAGAGAGCTATCTGAGCATGGGCAAGCCAACCACCGGTGTTCCTCCATGGTACCTGCCTTCACGTCCCTCAACGATGGGCGGTTACCTGGAAGTATAAGATGAAATAAATCCTTCACTACTCTAAGTTGCCTTTGGTGAAACTGTTCCATCACAGCAACATAAGGGAAATAGAGATTGATGTCAGAGGTGGGGTTTTCTGTGGTAAACCTGACCATATTGCTTAAAGAATATGTGTATACATTCTGTACATTTTGGGAAAAGAAATACCATTATATGGAAATGATGGAAATGACAGTCATGAAAGATTGATTTAAGTTGCAAACAGATCCCTTCCCATTTGCATGAAGTGAGGGGAGGCCGAAGGGTCGACCAGCTGGCCCATATTGGTTGGGATGGCTCAGCTACACTCTGGAAGCTCCCTAAGGGAGAGAAAAGGGTGCTCTGGAGGCAAATACCAGAGGTGAGTTCATTATGTAAATACAGTTGCAAGCCAGATGTTTATAACTGGTGTAAATCTTACTTGCCTGAAGCAATTGTACAATATTTTTGAGCTAGTTTTTATATCTTCAGGGGCTTTGCTATCAAGTTCTAAAATTACTCCCTTTCCCCATAACACTGTAGGGGGAAAGAAAATAAACTGTTAGGATAGTCTCATGGTGAGGAAATTTTGGTAAAGTGTGTTCCATAAAAACAAGAAAAGAAAAGCAGGGATTAATCACCCTAGAGCATGACTGTCCTTGAAGGCCAGATAATTTTTTTTTTTTAAAGAGGCAAGATTTTGCTTTCTGGCACTCATACTGAAGTTCATAAAGTACAGAAAGAATACTGGGGAGTACATTTTCAAAAAGTAAGCAGGCTTTCAACTGCTGTGATCCCATAGAAACCAAAGGGACAAATATGACCTAAACTTGCCTTACGGAAGCTAATTTTCAGAATGTGATATTAAAGGTGAGTTTAGGGACACGTGGACATGTGCATAATCCCACAGGCTCTCCGGGATCTGCTACTCACAGGCAGCTTAGTTTTCTGCTTGGGGATTTGGGATCACAATTGCCAACCTGGGAAAACCACATCACTTACATGTGCTTAAGCCGTCGCTAATTAGGTCTTCTGACCCTTCCGTATACCAATAAATGGCCCATTTACAGAACATTAAAACCAAGTTCTTTCCATTAAAAATGAGTTTCTTGCTAGTGAGCATGATCTAGGCTTAATGCACAGTGTTAGTTAGCATGAGGTTGTCCTAATGTACGGCTGCTTTCCAGTATGAAGTGTTTGGGCCTTAATTAGGCTTCCTGGTTCAGTCAATTAACTGAGAGGAAGATGGGCTGCTCTACAGCGATCTAAATATTGCTTGTATTCTTAGTTTGTTTTTGGTCTATTACTTTTTGATCGAAAGAGCTGGAGACTAATGTGAACATGCATAAAGAGGCTTGGAAAATGATGAGCCTAGAGACAGTTTATATCACCTCATCAGGTCAATTTCAAAGTTGTATTTGTATATGCAAATAAGCAAATGCAGTAGCCACTTCTTTTGGATTCTGACACACTCCTCATTCTGCCCAAAGCACTTTGTGCATCCCTTGGTGCACATAGTAGGTGTATCAGGACTTGTCTAAGGAGACAAAATATTTCTAGGGCTGATTGTTGTTGATACAGTACCAGACCTGCTTTACCCAAGAAGGCAAATCACAGAACAGTGGGATAAATAAAGGACAGAAACCTTGCTCATGTGGGGATAGAGAGCCAGGCTCCACTCCTGCTTCCTGAGGATGGAGGTCCAAGGGTGTTTGAGGGGTAAAGAGAAAGGGTGATCTGAGGCATAGGGACTTACAAGTGATAGGAAGCAAGACTGATGTCAACCTGGGGAAGGATCTCTGAGGCCTTTCATAGGAACCACACTCTGAAAGCCCACGCTTAGCATATTCTGTGGGTGACATTTTGGTCTTCAACGTATGAGTGTCTGTCACTGGACGCTTGCACAGGTGCAGGTGATGGGTTGGGCGGTTTCAAATCAGTTTGAATCCCCTTTGAGTTCTTGGAAGCAGTTTAGACAGCCATGGTGTTTGTGACTCCAGACACCTGGAAGTCATTTCCAGCACAGCTAATGGGCCCCCCTAGGTGACCTTTAATATTCTGGATGAAAGTGAGTACCCGAATGCCAGTACTTTCAGACACTTCTAACTTTCCTTTGGTTCCATGTGAATTTTTATTCCTGTGGATTTAAACTCAGAATTCAAATTTTTTGAAATACTATGGCTTTTTCTTTCATCTGGTAGAGATAGAATGTGGGGCCTGAGACACCGTAGGCAAGTCTATTGGCTACATCACCAATCTTTTATTTTTTTATCTCTTATTTTTATTTTGAGAATGGTTCTCACCAACTAGTCTAAGCTGCCCTTGAACTTACTCTAAAGCCTTGGGCAATCTATACATGTGATTCTCCTGCTTCAGCCACCCAAGAGGCTGAAGTGGTAAGCCTTTACCACCTACTCTGATGGGGCATAGAAAAGATATTTTAAAGGTGGCTATATTTTAGATATTTATTTTATTATTCTATTACTATGTATCTTTGTCTGTGTTTGCCTGTGATGAGATGTGTTTACAGATGACTAGGCATCTCTAGATGTGCTAAATCTCCCTGGAATTGATGTACACGCCATTGTGAGCTTCCCAACATGAATTCTGAGAACTGAACTTTGCTCCCTTGGGAAGAAAGGCATATATTCAAAACCATTGAGGCACTGTTAAACCCAACCAGCATTGACAATAGATAATTTAAAACTGTGTTAGATTGCAATGGTCCCAGAGAAATCCAGGCCACATGTCGTTAATCAGGTGCTATCAAGAGACTGAGTAGGAGGTCAAGGAAAACATATTTTTGAGTTTATATGTAGGGATTTTACTCATTAAACTAGTATTTGTGGAATATCTAAGGGCAAAAGCAACCACATTTTTTGCCAAAATATCTCCCAAACACTCTCTAGTCTACATCCTAACATTCCCCTCAGAAATCTTCCCCTCAGAAACTTCTTGAGCTGGGCATCAGTGAAGTGAAATTTCTGATTTCTTTGTAGACTCAGTTGGGTCATGTGACGTTTTTCTAGAAACTGTCTTATGAGAGGATGTTTTGCCGAAACAGACTCATGAGAGAATGTTTTGCTGAAGCAGACATGTCAGAGGGCATACGATGCTTTGCTGGGGTGAACACTGGAACTTCTTTCCACACGATGTTTGGAAAGAACATAAATGTCACCTCACAGACAGTGAGAGGAGGCATTGCATCGGTTTGCTGCAATGCTTCCCTGGTCTTCACTGACAATGCTCTGGATTGGTTCACCTTGTAACACTTTGCTGGTCTTCACCAATCTTCATTGGTTATGACTTCATAGAGAAAAACATGCCAAAGAACTTCCTGTGGTATTCTGGCTGCTTCTTGCTGCTTCCCCAGACTGATTTGGTGGAGCCTCGAGGTTTCTTCTGGATTGAGTCGCTGCTACTGATTCACATTTGGTGTTTGCGGATTGGACTGCCCCTACTGATTCGTGTTTGATTATTCGGACTAGACTGATGGTAACCTGACAATAAAGGTTGGTGTCCCTCAGAGAACTTCTTCTAAACAGGTCCACATATCCCTTGTCCTATTGGCCATCTTTCTCCCCTACATTTGGTCATTGGGCTAGCAGGGAGGGACCCTTATTAAAGTAGGCTTTGGAAAATCAAAGCCTACACATCAGAATAGTTTTCACCCTACTGCTAGAGGAAGCCATAGGAGCTCAGTACTGATGGCCAGCCTGAATGGGCAGTTAAAGCCTCCATCATCTCCACTGGGAACTGAACGGGAGGAGGAAACCATGATAGACAGGTGGGGGGTGGAGCTTCACTGTCCTAGTGAGAGAGAATGGACAACCTCACTAGGTCTGCTCCTTTTCTTGTCTTTTCCTAAGCAGAGTCTTGTGGTAAGAGTCATTGCCTGAGCTTCCTTGCAAGGCTGCAGCCAGTTGAGCAACAGATGATCTTAGTCTTCATTTTTTCCCTTCCTGCCTCTGCTTTATTCCCAACCACTCTTCTCAACGAGGTGTTAGTACTTGCACTTTACATTAAACTCTGATTTTCAGAATACCTTGGCCAAGATACTGTTATTGAGACTTGTTGAAGGCTTGACGCCAGGAGCCCTCAGGTAGACAGTAAAAGGTGGTTGGTAGATGTACAATATTTTCGGGGAGATTTCTATATTCTGTTTGGAGAAGGATCAGAATTGGGGTAAGAGAGGCAAACCTGAGAACACCTACACTTGCTGGTAAGATGGCCAGCGGAGGTTTGTGGTACTAACCCATGCAGCACAGGCTAGTGTGTGCACACAGAGTGCTTCCTAGTTCGGGTAGCTCTGGGCCTCCAGATGCTGACATTCTGAAAGGATGTAGAAATGTGTGCCCTTGGAACTAAGGTGGTGGCATCAGTAAATGAAAGGCTTGGGTCAGATTGCTGCTGTGTAAATTTTTTATACTCAGATTTTTTTTTTATAGCCGCATATCCAGCAGATACATAGGTGTTTTTCAGCAGCGAATGGAACACCTTCTGGAAAATAAATCACCCCGTAGCATTTATTCGAATGTCCCTTGCCCTAAAACATTTTAACAACCCTGTCATTTATTTCTTCCAAATCATCTATCATTTATCCCTTCCTGGCTGAGGCCACATTCATCCACAGGCCTGGCTGTGGTATGCCAGCAGAGGCAACAGCTCAGCAGCTCTGGGTCCTGCAGGGTCTCTCCTGCCTTGCTTACGTTCAGTATTTAGAATGAACTTAGAATGAATTTTCTGTTGTTGAAACAGAAACTGAGTGTTACCCAAATCCTATGGGTGGTTAACAGGTGAGGGAGAGGTGAAGGTAGGGTCTGAGTTAAAAAAGGGATAGGTGAGAGAGAGGAGAGAGGGGGGAGGAGAGGAGAGACGGAGAGGGAGAAGGAGAGGGGGAAGGAGAGGGAGAAAGAAAGGGAGAAGAGAGAGGGAGGGGAGAGGGAGAGGGGGTGGGGGATGGGGTGAGGGAAAGGGAGGGGGAGGGAGGAGGAGGGAGGGAGGGAGAGGGGGAGGGAGAGAGGGAGAGGGAAAGAATGTCTCAAAGCATTATGGGCTCTGGTAATAGCTTAGCTTCTGTGTCCACCACTGAATGTGATCCATGCCCAGCCATGGGCTCTCTGCTTCTGCTTCACCACCCATCTCTGGAAATCCAGTTCACTGAGATCCTTTTTGTTACAGACAGGAAACAGCAGGAGCACAGCAGATTCTTCTAGATGTTCTCTCTCTCTCTCTCTCTCTCTCTCTCTCTCTCTCTCTCTCTCTCTCTGTGTGTGTGTGTGTGTGTGTGTGTGTGTGTGTGTGTGAAGTGAGAAAATAAATGGAAGGTCCTCTCTTTGTGGCAACACTGTTCTTACCCACCTTTCTGTTACTAAACTTGTCTGTTATTTCTTCCACAAGTGTTATGATGCCAGACACCATCTTTCCACCCTGTATCTTTATATTCCAAGTGGTAAAGGACCAGCACGGAGGAGGCACTCAGTACATATTTGTTTATTAGGTGAGTAGATGGCTAGAGATGATTAAATCAGGATATATATCACAGTCATTAACATGTCTACATATCCATGATGAATGGTCAGAGAATGAGGTGACTAAGATAGCTACATGGGAACTGCATGCAAGTTGTTGTGTGTGCCTCCAGGATGTTGACGATTAAGTAAAGCTAAACTACTTTTTCTTATTGCTTTGTTGGTTTACTTTGTTTAATTTATAATTTTATGTTTAATCTATAATTATATTCACAAATAAATTGGTAAATAAATAAATTGAATTATCTATGTAGCTAAGGATAATCTTCGACTTCGGATCCTCTTCCTTCCATCTCTTAAGTGCTGGGATTACAGACATGTGTCACCACACTCTATTAATACAGAGCTGGAGTTTGAATCCAGGGTGCTGAGATGCTACTTAAGTGAGCTACATTCCCTGGCCCAAATATAAGGAGACTGGCCGCTGAATAAGCAGTATATAATAACCATAAAAATGATTTCGCCAAAAAAAATGATTTCGCCCAGGATTAATTCCAAATATTAACTCATTTGGCTCTTAGTATAACACTACAAAGTAGAAACCACTATTAATAGCACATATTTATAAATATAAGTATATCCAATTTATATATAATACAATTTATAATTTACTTTAAAATGTATTATATTATGTGTGCGTGCACACTTGCAAGTGTGTTTTTTGTATGCATGCATGAGTGTGTGTAAGAGAGAGAGAGAGAGAGAGAGAGAGAGAGAGAGAGATCTCATTGGCCTGGACCATGTGCTTTCCATGTCTGTATCCTCTTGCCGTATGACCACTGTGTGGCAAGTGGTATGATACTGAAGTCCCGAGGCTCATGACAGGGCAGGTGAATAAAGAAAGGTCCTGGGCTTAGCAGTAAAATCAACTATTTAGTTGAGAGAATGTGCTAGAGATTAACAAGGGAAAAATCATGGAAATTAAATACAAATAGGGAGCTTTCTGGTAAATCAAAGAAGTAGAATATTTAATCCACATAAATAAAAAAGCAGGTGAAGAGTGAGTGTGTGTTCAGAGAAGGGGCAGCACTCAAAAGCAAGAGGGTCCTCTGACAAGGGAGGGCAAATACACAATTAAACTGGCAAACAGAACCCGCCAGGAAGAGGGTGGACCAGCAAGCGTCGCGGCTGCGTGAGGGTAGCCTCTCTGGGGGCCACGCCATTTCCATTTCTCCGGTTCCATATTTACCCAGCAGCCTTCAAATTTAAATTCAATTTTTCAGTGTTCCCTGACCTGGATAAGGAAGCAGTGAAAACCAACAACAACAATGGAAAAAAAAACCCAAATGCAAATAACCTGCCTGCTTTAAAGCAATAATTTTCACAGAAAACCATTAAATTTGCTCTTTCTGTCTTAAGAAACGCTGCGGGGGTGGACGGGACTGCTACGCAGGGGCCCCTTCCTGCCTCCTCCAAGGATAGCGCAGGAAATGAGCAAAATGACGCGGCTGTCTTCAGCTCTGTCCAAAGTACTGAGGTAGATGGTCTTGTCTTAGCAAGTGGGAGTCTCAATGGGGGCGCCACCTTCCATTGCGAGTCTTGCCAAGATGAAACTGGTCCTCTGTAGACCGTGAGGAGGGCATAAACCACGAGAAAGGTAAAAAACCATCTGAGAGAACTGCATTTCTTGATCTTTCTTCCCCCCTCCCTATCCTGTGAGCTAGCTCTGACCTTGGTGGCTCAGCAGAGAACATTTTTCCCATCGAGGAATGCCTGGCCCTCATGATAGTACTCACTTAGTGCTGGTACTGTAAACCTACAGAATTTTTTAGTTAAAAACTATATATATATATATATATATATATATATATATACAATTATATATAATAATTTCCTGCATAATTACATATAATTATGCATATAAAATTTGTGTATATAATTATTTATTATTTATTATATATAATGTATTTTATAATATATATCAATATTTGTGTGTATGCGAGTGTGCATATATGTATATCAATATCAGTGTGTGTATGTGTGTGTGCTGCATGTGTAGAGATGCCCATGGAAGCCAGAAGAGGGCATCGGATCCCTTAGAACTGGAGTTAGACGTGGTGGTTGTGAACATAGGTGTAGGACCCAAACTCTGGTCCTCTTCGAGAACAGCAAACACTCTTCAATGATGACTTATCTCTCCAGATCCGTAAACCTTTTATGTTGAGGCCTTGGGAAAACTTAGACACTAAGTTTATATGGTCTTGGAAATAACATCAACATGGTTTTAGTTTCATCCACAAAAAAAAAAAAAAAAAAAAAAAAAAAAATTGTAGAGAAAAGAAGCATGTTAAGTTCTCTCTATCAAGGATGATGTAGATAGCCCTTTCTTACACCTCCTATCTCTCTCTCTTCCTCTCCATTTCTCTCTCTCTTTCTCCTGCCTCTCTCTCTCTCTCTCTCTCTCTCTCTCTCTCTCTCTCTCTCACACACACACACACACACAAAGTACTTCCTTCTTCTGCATACCATCCTTGCCTTTCTAAGTTTTTATTTCTCCTATCACAGACTAGAGTCATTTGCACTGTCTGGAGTGAGGATGTGTGGAAGGAATAAAAAGTTAATATGATTACAAAATAAGCCCAAATAAACTTGTTTCCACCTGAATTATTTGCCTTGCTTATAAACTTAAAAAAAAAAAGACTTATTTATTTCTATCTGCCTGTATACCTGTATACCAGAAGAGGGCATCAGATCACATTACAGATGGTTGTGAGTATCATGTGGTTGCTGGGAATTGAACTCAGGACCTCTGGAAGATCACCCAGTATTCTTAACTGCTGAGCCATTTATCCAGCCCTTGCTTACTATCTCTTAATAGGGGAGGGTCTTTGGAATTACCCAATAAGATTTGGTGTATGGGTATCTCCTTGGGTTAGTCTTAAGATGATTAAAAGATCACATAGGTATGCTGGCACATGCCTATTATTCCAATACTCGGAAGACTGAAATAGGAAGGCCATGAGTTCATGGCCAACCTGGGCTATGCAGTGAATTCCAGGCTGAACAGGGGTATATTGTATAAAAATTGTATAGAGCATACATATCAACTATGGAAAAGATAAGATGAACCCTAAAACCAAGAGCATAGAGTTGGTGCAGGGTGCCTCTGAGTATTAGCGAGGAGATGAAGGCTTGCTGGTTGTCACCCTTCTGTGTGATCTTGTAACTCTGACTCTGATCCCCGAGCTTGCTAGGCAAGGCTTTGAAAACTCCTCCAGTCGAGACTGAAATCAGCCTGAAATAAACAGGAAACCTTTTCTTCCAGCCCCTCCCCTCCCCCACGCCACTGCCCGTTCATAGTTAATGTCTACGTGGAACGAACTCACTGCACTGGTTTTCAATTCCTACTCCCCAAAGCCTCCTTCAGAGTCATAAAACCATGAATAAGAGGAATTAGCAAATAGAAAGCCTATGATTTTAGAGTATCTGGGGTAAATGGGAATATAATTAGGCTGGTGCTGGTTCACAATTACGAAAGGGATTATACCAGCCTTTACTCACTATCTACGGAGGTAACCTGGAGAAAGCTGCCTGGTTTGGAGGGGAATTACCGTGTTAGCCCACAGCTCCAGGCCAGCCCCTTGCTCTCCTAGTCAGTGCTAACCTTCCAGGCCCCTTCTCAAAGAAAACTCACCGGTCCCCACCCCTGCTGCCTTCCAAATGCTCTCGTTATTCTGACACAATTGTACTCTTCTCCTAGGGCAACGTTCACTTAGAAATGGGCTTCCAATTGTGTTGACACACCTCATTAGCGGAGCCAGACCTCTTAGGTCAGGGACTCGCATACTGGTATTGAGCATGGCAAGGAAATAAAAAGAGACAAACTAACAATTGGAGAAAGACTTCAGTGTTGGCTCAAAGGAATTCGCATTCTGAGTCTGTTGTTCCAGGTGGTTTTAAGGCTTGTCGCTGTTGTTACTATTTTTCATTTCACTTTGTTTTTCTTCATCTTGGGTTAAGAAGGCATCTATTTGCGGGCAGCAAGGATGCTCTGGCCTCTGAATCAGAGGGAGGAGGCATCCTCTGAGTCAGAGGGAGGAGGCATCTCCTGTTTCTCTCTCTAAGGCTCCTGCCACCATGCCTTTCCTACATCCTCAGGTGTACACGCAGCTAAATCCATTTAAATGTTTTATTTTATCAGCCTCTGCTGTGGCTGTATTTGGCAGCTTATTTTACTTACTGGTTTATCCAGTGAGCCATTTCTCAGTTGTCTGAGGGAATACTTGGGCAAGGAGCCGGAGCAGGTGTTTAAGCCTTTGGCAGGGCTTTGTCACTTGGAAGAGGACCAACCCAGCTTGGGCCATGTCCTATGGTAGTAAATCTCCACCCTCTTGCAGCTTTTTCCTGCCCATCGATGATTTACATAACAGGAGGAATTTCTAGAAGGTTCTATTGAGTCAGATGACTGATGGCCTCAGAACTGTTGAATGAACCAGTTCCCATTAAAAGACCAGACTGGAGACAATCGCTTTTCTTTCTTCCCCTGTTTGCCCTCTGTATTTTCTTCCCCAAGGTCTTTCATACCAAAGAGACTGGCTTCACAAACTTGCTGTGCGCAATTAGTAAGCGATGCTTGGCTTTTTCTAGACACGTTGTTTGATGTTACATGAGTAGTTGTCCCTAACATCAGAAATGGGAGAGAAATGCTGGGAGGGAGAGAGAAGCTGTTGAGAGGATACAGGCAACAGCCCAGGCCGCCAAAGCTTGGGAGAAAAGAACTCCACAGATCAGTGGTGAACGGCAGAGCAGACAGCACCGGGAGGGGTTGCCTCTCCTGGGGGACACTGCACACTTTACTCCTTTTTAGGCTTTTTTTCCCTTATATATTGTTGTTTTGCAAAGTATATCTTAAAGCTCTATTTGGGTAAAATCATAGTTTTTAGTTTGAAGATTTCCCACAGCCAATGCAATCCTCCTCCCTTATATGGAATTATTCTTAGTGTGGCTTTCAGCCTGTCCTTTCCCTTTGTAAACCACCGATGCTTCTTTCTGGTCATTACTGCCTTTAACGATGCTTTGAGATCAGTCAGAGAAAAATTCTCCTTTCGAATTGCACCATTACACCTGAAATAGGCAGCGCAGTAAGTCGCCTACCACCCGAAATGTATGGTCTATTCTGTTCAAAAATGTTTCCTTGTAATCCCGGAATTGTGACAGTCTATAGTTGTTCTTTTAAAATATGGAGATGTTACTTTCTTTGCTAGTTTGTTTCAAATTCCTTGTTGGGGGAAGAGGAGCCCCAGGCATTCTATCCATTGACTTACTATCAGCCCTAGCTAAATAAAAGGAATTTCCCTCTTCCTGACATACAAATAATGACTGAAACGCAGTACCTAACACCTCATGGATATTCAGCATTTTAGTCTTCAGTAGTGAAGTAGAATTTATTTTGATGATGATGATGATGACGATTTTTTTTTTGGTGTTTTTTCAAGACAGGGTTTCTCTGTGTAGCCCTGGCTGTCCTGGAACTCACTCTGTAGACCAGGCTGGCCTCGAACTCAGAAATCCACTTGCCTCTTCCTCCCACGTCCTGGGATTAAAGGTGTGTGCCACCACCACCGCCCGACTGATTTATGGTTTTTATTGCTGGGGGTGAAACCCAAATGTTGCATTGCATTATGCCAGACAATTGTTTCACCATGGAGTCACATCCCAGACCTCACTTCTTTTGTTTCCTTGTTTTAAAATATTTTACCGATGGACTTTGTCACCACAATGAATGCATCCTCATCACTTCTTACCCTCCCCCACCTCTGATCTTTCACCTTCCTGTGAGTGCTTTCCCCACATAGCTGCTTGACTGCTCAGCCTTCAACAGGGCGTATTTTATCTAGTTACTTATTTTACCTATGTGCACACACTTGTGCGGCTATGTGCACACAGGTGAAAGCGCCCTTGAAGGCTAGAGGCGTTGGACTCACCTGGTGAGTCCTGGCACACACCTTTAATCCCAGGACTTGGGAGGCAGAGGCAAGTGGATTTCTGAGTTCGAGGCCAGTCTGGTCTACAGAGTGAGTTCCAGGACAGCCAGGGCTACACAGAGAAACCCTATCTTGAAAAACACACACACACACACAAAAAAAAAACAAAACAAAACAAAACAAAACAAAACAAAACAAAACAAAAAAACTCATCATTTCATTTGAGACCCACTAATTTTATCCTGGACTCTCTGTGTGACCACTGGTTTGGAACTTTCCATTGGAGTCAAGTGGGTTCACTAGGTGGTACACAACTAAAGACGATGGCCATTCTTCCTGCAGAATCCATCTGTAGCCAATAGTTGTTCATCAGGGAAGGGACACCTCCTCCCCGTCCATGATTGACTGCTGGTAAGTCCACTCTTTCGAAGACAAGATCCAGGCAATTACAGATGTTATGATATTACTCTTGGACTAGTGCCCCAAAGACAGCATTTCTTAAAGCTTCCCCCTTCTCCCAGCTTTTACACTCTTTATATGCCTCATCTCCCGAGCTTTAGAGGAATAGCATAAATGTCCTCCTTAGGAGCAGGAGAGATAGCTCGTCAATTAAGGGTGCTTCTGCTTTGGCAGAGGCCCTGAGGTCAGTTCCCAGCAATAATGTCAGGCATCTCCAGACTGCCTACAACCCCACTCCAGGTGAGTCCAATGCCTCTAACCTTCAAGGGCGCCTTCACCTGTGTGCACATAGCCGCACAAGTGTGTGCACATAGGTAAAATGAGTAACTAAATAAAATATGCCCTGCTGAAGGCTGAGCAGTCAAGCAGCCATTCGCAGCCCCTTGAGCAGCTGTTCGCCTCTACATTCACTGTTGGTCACCTCAAAGAGAACTTGTGTAATTAAGCCCAAGACCAGCATTTTTCTGTGAATATCAAATATTTGAAAGGTGACTTGGAGCCATGCCATTTTAACTAAACAATAGTAATACATTTCTCTTTAGGGCCTATGACCGCTCCAGATATGGGTTTTAAAAGCCCATTTTAAAAACCGTGTTATTTGGGTTGTTGGTGTCTAACTTCTTGAGTTCTTTGTAAATTTTGGATATTAGCCCCCTGTGAGATGTAGTGTTGGTGAAGATCCTTTTCCAATCTGTGGGGGGTGCTGATTTGTCCTATTGATAGTGTCTTTTGCCTTATGAAAAGCTTTGCAGTTTCATAAGTTTCCATTTGTCCATTGGCGAACTTAGAGCTTGAACCATTGGTTTTAGGTTCAGGAACTTGTGTCCTGTGCCGATGTGTTCAAGGGTATTTCTCACTTTCTCTTGTATGAGATTTAGTATATTCAGTTCTGTGTTGAGGTTCTTAATCCACTTGGAGAGGCTCCACCTCGCAGCTGACTCAAACAGACACAGACACCTACAGGCAAGCAATGGATGGAGCTCAGGGATTCTTATGGAAGACTAGAAAGAAGAGTTGTGGATCCCAAAGAGGAAGAAACTCCACAGGAAGACCAACAGAGTCAACTAACCTGAACCCTTGGGGCTCAGACACTGAGCCACCAACCAAAGAACATACACAGGCTGGACCTAGGCCTCCCTTCTCATATGTAGACAATGTACAGCCTGTTCTTCATGTAGGTCCTGAATAACTGGAGAAGGGGCTATCCTAAAAGCTGTTGCCTGTACGTGGGATATGTTCTACTAGCTGGGCTGCCTTGTCTGGCCTCAGTGGGAGAGGAAGTGTCTTGCCTGTCAGAGACTTGAGGTACCAGGGTGATGGGATATCCAGGGAAGATCCTACCTGCCCAGAGGAGAAGGGGAAATGATTGTTGAAGGGGTGACTGGGAGGAGGGCAAAGTGAATAAATAAAAAAGTTAAATTAAATTTTAAAAATTTAATTTTTATTAAAAAAAAGGCTTGCATTCTCTCCTAAGGAGCAAGCCTCAAATTCAGTTGGAGAGCAGTTGATTATTTCCATAACAGTTTTGCCACTGTTGCATGGGTGGCCGCATGCTAGCAAGGTGGCACTGAGTTCATCCAGTGTACAGCTTTGTAGAGCTGCTGCTGCCTTTTCTCCTCCAGCAGCCTGCACAGTGCCTTCCAGCACTATAAGCACTCACCACCAGGGAGGAGGAAGCTTCCAGTTCAGTTCTAGCTTGATCTCCCTATTACTACAAGCATGTGGAGTATCTTCAGCAAAAGGGTCTCATCACCTGGTTCTGATGGATGACTAAGCCAGGGCCTTCTAATGACCAACTCCTATGAAGGTATCCCATCTTCTCAACTTCCCTTTAAATTTATATATGGGACATACACCAGAATAGACCAGGATGCCCTCAGAACTTCTAAGATAGAATTAAAAATCCATCATTAATCCACATTCCGCAGTGGAGGAAACAAGACATGAATATAGAAAAGGAATCTGAGATCAGAAGATTATTCAAAGGGAGAATAGATAGTATGTGATCCCAGGTTAAAGATAATGTTACATTCAGAGAACCAAAGAGGCAGATAGTCTATGTTTAAGAATTGATGTAAAGAACCAAGGTGCATAGATGTGATACAAGTCTTGGTTCCTATGGAAAATGTGGACTGGGATGTGGGGAAATAGACTTTTATTTCTAACAGTTTTGGAGGCCAGAAAGTCCAAGAATTTGGTTCATGGCTAGATACCTCCCCTTGATACACACACAGGTATTTTCTTGCTAGATCTTTATCCAGTGGAGTGAGATGTCATGTCTGATGTCTCTTCTTAAGAGGGCACAAATCCCATCTTGACCTAATTATCTCCATCCCAGATACAATCACACTGAGGATTAGGCTTTAACATATAAATTATGTCAAGAGACGAACAGCGCATAGCACACTATATGAGCCTAGGTAATGAAGAAGAGTCAGAACTAGAATACAAGCCCCGGGGAAAATTGGTACATGAGTCAAGTGTCATGGAAAGAAACTTACTGACTTAATTTGGAGATGAAACTTTGTAAATATGTCCACTGGTCCTGGCTGTTTTCACTGTATGATGCAAGTATTAGCCTACAGTTGAGAGTAAGGAGTTAGAGCTCTAACTTTTAATTCAATCAGCATAGGAGAAGTCAAACAAATGTTAGAGATAGTGGGGACGTATTAGGGAAAGAGCCAGGTAACAGTGGGAGGGTGGGTCTAGGAATCAGGAGCAGACTTGGGACAATGACTCTAAGTATGTCTCAGTGCCTTCTCTACACTGTTTCTCTCTGACTATCCCTTTCCTCTCCCATCAACTGCCATCTTCCCTGTAAATGTAACTGTGTGGGAGCATCTCCACGTTGCCCCAGGAAAGGTTACCTCCCTTAGTCAATAGAAACGAAAGGAATTGTAGAAAACTTAACTTTGCAGGGGAAATGCTCTTAAGTAGTGCTAGTGGAATCGTGCGTAAACTTGCCATTGAGCCGCTGCCTGAAGGAAGAGGAATCCAGATGCTGACACCTCTGGAGGACACTGAGCACCACCAGAGCCAAATTTAAGACTACTTTGTGTTTTGTAACCCATAGAGGTATTGATTCTTTCCTGCTACCTTCTATGGGAGCCAGAGATAATTGTAAGAAGACAAGGCTTGGGGCATGTAGAAGAAGGGGCTTCCTGGTGGGTGCAAACGTGGGGGTGGGCCAGAGACCTACAACCTCGGACGGAGTGTCGGGCTCTCTTCCGCAGCCTGCCTCTGATATCCTGTACCGTGGCCATGTTGATATGTCATAATGACCACCCTTTCCTCCATTCTAATATTAGTAAACACCAAAAAGAAGTCACACCAGCTGCCTTCTGGTTGCACTCATTTCTAAATTTTGTGCTAATGAGTGGAGTAATTTACAAGATGGGCTTCTTTGTACTCAGTGGCTTGAATAAGGCAGGTTTATTTCTATCTTTAGATAGTGTCTCGGGTACCCTGTATTCTGAGAACTGTCATGCGGAGCTCAAGAGGGCGCATTCACCCTGGAAAGACACTTCTGCTTCCTGAGTTTAAATTAAATCCTTGACATTATAAAGCATTACTGGGTACATTACCATCGTCAAGTGTGTACTGTTCATACAGAGGGCGTCTTCTTTTAGTATTGCATTATTCAAAATTAAGTTAAAATTTCTTTTCTCTTATTGTGCTTTAATATTTCTCGGATGTGGACAGATCAATATTTCTAGGTTGTGCACACACTCTACCTAACGGCCGTGAATCCTGTTTGCTTTGAAGAAATAGCACTTAAGGACTGTCAGTCAAGTCAGTTGTAAAAAAAAAAAAAAACAGAATTTTTTTAAAAAAAATTATTCTGCCTCCTTCTCACATCTAAATATAGCTAACTGGTTGGAATGCCTGTGAACAATGCCTAAGTGGCACTTACAAATGTTGCAGTTACAATCGATCCGTGCGAAGAAAACGCTCCCGCTTCTTTTTTTTTTTTTCATCTATGTATGTAAACTAGGTCATCTTTATTAGATTGAAAGTTAAATAAGATTATAGGCAAAGGACATGAGTTAGGAAATGGCTGGTGTTCTTAAATTCACTTATATTTCAAAAATAGAAATATTTTAGTTCTAAAACCCTTATACCCTGGTTGACAGGGTATAATTTCTAATCTCAGTTTGGCTGTTGCTTAGCTGAATTCTCTCTCTCTCTCTCTCTCTCTCTCTCTCTCTCTCTCTCTCTCTCTCTGTGTGTGTGTGTGTGTGTGTGTGTGTGTGTGTGTGTATGTGTGATGGGATTACCTACCGTCCAGGATGATCTTAAACTGTTGGGTTTCCTGCTCTTACCTGTAGGATGTTCCGACATGGCCAGCTTCATTACCATTAGTTTAAAACAAATACTCCTGCCCCTACACACACCTCCAAGTCCCCACTGACTTAATCTCTTTCTTTCTAAAGCCTGAGTTCTCTGCCGCTACAGTTTAAAGCCAAAATATTGGGAATCATTTGGACTCTCTGCATCTAGTTCAGGGGCGGAGTGCTTGACTGACATGCCCGGGTCCTGTATTCTATCCCCAGCACCACTAAACCAAAGAATGAAGGACAAACTTGCATACTTGTTTGGTGCATTCCTGAGAAGCCAGAGTTAATATCAACACACAGCTTAAAACAGGAAGAAAAAAAAGAATCCTCCCGTAACGGTGAAACTGACTTGCCTAATTAAAATCTGTTTACTGTTTCTGAAAGTAAATAAAGCAAACGCATTCCTCACACAGCTCATCTACTAATAGCCTAACAACTGTTTATCCAGGGACTACGTGCTTTGGGCTTGTCCCTGTGTGTGTGTATTTGATCTTCTCCATGTACGAGATTTCATTTAACCGTCACATAATTTATATTTACAAAGTGATATTTGGATTCTTCTGGTGCATTACCGGCCAGGAGTGCCACTAAAGGAGTCGTACTGTGCCCTAACATTCACGATGTTCTCTGTATCGCCGTGTAAGGACTTTGTGTCATCAGATGGAACAATGGACTGTACCATTAAATTAGCACCATTTTGCAGCGTTGTCTGACAGAAGCTCGCACTTAATCCGAGAGGTTATTCAACCCTATCCAATATGATTACTCTATAAATATTTGCCCAAGCTCAGCACCCGCCATTAGATCACTAATCACACACAGGTTTGCTATCGTGAAGACCCTGAGTGTCAGCAGTTTGAGAAACAAAGCTAATTAGTTTTGATTTAGGGATGGGAAGAGTTAGGGAGTGGAGGGTAAATCCATTCCCATAGCACAGTGGCTATTTAGAGCACACGTGAATGGAAAATTTGTTATTGTTTGTACAGGAGCTTGAGGAGGAATGGGAAGACTGTTAGGTGACAGATACAGACACGTGGTGTGACAGTCAGTGACTGTAATTAACAAAGGCTGGTGAGATGGGATCAGGGCAGGTGGCACGTAGACATACTACCTTAATAGTGCCACTTGAAATAAATCCCTATCTAAGTAAATATCGACTCCTCTGCCTTGTTTTCTTCTCTCTCTCTCTCTCTCTCTCTCTCTCTCTCTCTCTCTCTCTCTGTGTGTGTGTGTGTGTGTGTGTGTGTGTGTGTGTGTGTGTGTGTTTATTTGAAAGAGGTTCTCAGGCAGCCAGGGCTGTTCTCGAACTCACTTTGCAGCCAAGGATGAGCGTGAACGCCTGTTCTTTGCAGCCTTCCCTCCCACATGTTGGAATGGCATGCATGTGCCCTGTTTTCTCATTCTAACCAGATCATTGTCCCTAAATTCTGACCATAAGGAATTCTGGGGGCAGCACCGGCCTTGACCCAGTAGTATTGATTTGGGAGGAGGGTAACAAAGGAGATCATTACCATTACCTGGACACTGTCATCAATCTTCTGGGACATTTGAATTTGTCTGTTTTAGTCAAACATCTGCATCTTTTACAAACTGTCTACATGCTGTCAGGATTTATATTCCTGCACAAACATCATGACCAAGAAGCAAGTTGGGGAGGAAAGGATTTATTCAGCTTACATTTCCACATTGCTATTCATCACCAAAGGAAGTCAGGACAGGAACTCATGGAGTCAGGAGCTGATGCAGAGGCCATGAAGGGGTGCTGCTTACTGGCTTGCCTCCCCTGGCTTGCTCAGCTTGCTTTCTTATAGAACCCAGGCCTAGCATTCCAGGGATGGCACCACCCACGACGGGCTGGGACCTCCTCCTCTGATGACTAGTTGAGAAAATGCTTTACAGCTGGATCTCTTGGAGGCATTTCTTTAAGGGAGGCTCCTTTCTCTGTAATAACTCCAGCTTGTGTCCAGTTGACACACAAAATCAGCCAATACACTGTCTTGTTTCACAATCCTGCCCTACGCCCTGCCTCCTAGGGAAACAGGACCAACACAATGCCCTCCCGTAGTGACTGTGATTGTTAATGTTTACTGTCAAGTTGATAGGGTCTACAGTCAAAATGGGCAAGGCTCTGGACCTTTCGTGAAGAAGTGTCTGGATTATCTAGACTAGGTCAATGGCCGAGGACGCCTCCACTCCATGGTCATGGGAAGGAGAGAGCCTCTGGAACATCTGAGTTCGTCTGTCTCCACACTGAAGTACGATGTTTTCTTCTCAGGCTCCTGATGCCATGATGACTTGGACCTCCGTGCTGCGATGCACTTCAAACTCTGAGCCAAACTCCATGTTTCTTTGCACTGTTTTTGGAAGGCATTTGATCAGTGCAATAAGGAAAGCAGTTAATAGAATAACAAACAACTTTATAAACGGCTCAAATTAGCCTTGTTCTAGCTTTTGAGAGGAAATGCCTTTCTATGGAATGCTGGCTAGTCGGATTCAGTAAAAAGTAAAAATTAATATTGATTGAACCCCAATGTTTGTGCCAAACAGTGTATTATTGCCCCTTATAATTATGCTTTCATTTAATTTAATACTGACAACGACATCATTTTAGGTCCATTTCTAATGCAAGATGAACCAGAACGGGTTCAGTATTTAAGTGGATTTGTTCTTAAGTGCACTTGATGCTCTTGCAGGGGACTTAGACTTCATTCCCAGTATACACATGGTGGCTCACAGTTGCCTGCCATCTCCACCCCAGACAATCTGGTGCCTTCTTATGGCCTCTACACACACTTGGTGCCCATACATAGATGTAGCCAAAATGTTCACAGACATAAAATAAAAGAAGTCTAAAAATCAAAGAGGCCTCCTTAGGAGCCAGGCTTCTGCAGTCGCATGTGAAACCTTTGGGCAGTCTCCTTTCTCTGGGTCACTCTTCTTTTCTGGAAAGTAGGAGGAGATGACAGGAAAGATCCTCTGAATATTTTGGTTATATAATTGTACGTATGTATGTGTGCATGCATGCATGCATATATGCATGTATGTATGCAGGTGTGTAGCTATGTTTGTATGTATATAGGTATGTAGATATTATGTATAATTCCCCCCTACTAGGAATTAAATATATGGCCTTACACATATTAGATGGATCAGGATTTTCAATGGACACTGCTTTAGAAACTACTAGATTAGACAATAGTACACACAAGTTTTTAAAATCTATGATTCTTGGCGCTCTTTCTCTCTCTCTCTCTCTCTCTCTCTCTCTCTCTCTCTCTCTCTCACACACACACACACACACACACACACACACACATATTTACTGGCACAAATAAATTTAATAGAGAGGATGGAAGACCTGGGGTCTTCCAGGCAAAGAGCCTGTCTGGCATATGTTAAGCCCTAGATTCTATGCCTTGCAACACACACACACACACACACACACACACACACACACACACACACACACAGAGAGAGAGAGAGAGAGAGAGAGAGAGAGAGAGAGAGAGAGATAGTGAGACAGAGATACAGACACAGAGACAGAAAGAGGGCAAGCAAGAAGAGGAAGAGGAGGAGTGGGAAAGCTTAGGAAGGAAAAGAGGGGAGGGGAGGAGAGAAGAGGGGAAGGGGAATGAGAGGAAGCCAGAAAATCCTGGAAAACTTAGACCAAGACAATTTAGCTTGGAAAAAATAAGAGGTCAACAAATGAGGAAGGAGAGTTATGATAAAAAGTATGTTTGCATAATAATTATCAGGTAAAAATAGAGAGATTTGTATTGCTATCCTTGTTTTAAATTTAATCAATTAACTAGTTATTAAAATAACCCCAATAGATGAGTACCGTTGTTCTTACTGGTTTACAGACTGGGAAAATGCAGGACAGAGAGGTCAGGCAACACAAAACCATTCCCAGAAGTGAGGACCAGAAGTGAGAGTCAACCTCAGTCACCTGGTTCTAAAATCAGACAGTGAGAGAACGGAGAATCACAGAGCACAGAGGAGGTTTTAAATATCTGTTAAGCAGCTTGCTATGGACTAAGACTGCCCCTCCATCTTTAAACCGGCTCCCACTTTTCCACTTTAATGTTCATACGAGAGCTGGACTGCCACCCCTAATTCTAGGGGTTAAAATCCCAGTTAGTGTAAGAGACTCGTAGGAATTCCATGTAACTATTTTTAGAGATATCTACCTGATCAAATTGAAATAAATTCCCATCAAGAAGGCTAGTATTACGCTTCTGGGGACAAATGCTTCTCACAAACCTGAGGGGAAATATGGCCTGGAGTGTAGCCAACAGCAAGGGAGCAAGAAGAGAAATGGGAAGAAGACCCGACGTGATTTTATATAACCCCGATTCAGACCCTGAGAGACACGATTCCCAGAGTGAACACCACACTCTGAGTTTGGGTTTGATGTTCTCAGACCTGCTACATGCCAAGTTCAAACCCACAGAGAGATGTGAGGCAGGAGGGAGCTGGACTCTAAGATCAATCTCAGAGTGCAGATAGCCAGCCTGTTCTTTTGTCAAAGGACCAACTGACTATCAGGCGGACCTGAGATAGCACCAAAGATGTCTTCCTGTGCAAGGAAAAGCTTGCCTGCTCTTTCCTGCCGGGTGAAGGGCTGCTTACTTGATGGCTTTGCAAAAGTTCCATCTACTGACTAATGAAGATGAAAAAGGCTCTCGTCCACAATATATCCAATAAAAAAATTAAAAAAAAACAAACAAACTAGAACTGAAGCTGATAACCCCACCGACACCGACTCTCGACACCTTACCAACCATGAATTTCTACAGTCACCACCCACCACACCAAGAAACTCCTCTGATGAGGTCTGAGGACTTCACTAATCCATGAATACAAAGATAGAACTTAGCAGGCTATTGAATACTACATTAGATTAGTGACATAATAGTAGTAGATTCACTCCTGTGACCCGGGGAAGTCACCAGTCTTGGGTTCTTGGTTAGAATCACAATTTGGTATGTTATGTGTTTCCTTCTGCAGAACAGGCCTTAAGTCTAGCCAGAAAGTAATTGGTTGTGCTGTTATCTTTGTGGGCTCATTCCATCCGTAGGTGTATGCTCCCATTCTGGTCATTATTGTGGTTCACAAAGTTCACAATTGAATAATAGACTGTTAATGATGTGATGTTCCTTTGTTTCTTTCTTCCTTTCTTTGTCCCCTTCTCCCTCCCCCTCCCTCCCCCTTTTTCCCCCTCCCTCTGCTCTTCCTTCCTTCCTTCCTTCCTTCCTTTCTCTTTCTCTCTTTTTTCTTCTCTTCTCTTCTCTTCTCTTCTCTTCTCTTCTCTTCTCTTCTCTTCTCTTCTCTTCTCTTCTCTTCTTTTTTGTTCTTTCTTTCTTTCTTCTTTCCCAGCAGCCTATGCGGCACCTTCCAGCACTTTAAAATCTAGCCAGCAAGACGGGGCCTCCCAGGTCAGTACCATGTTGATTTCATCATGTCCCTTAAGCAATCTGCAAGCTGTCCTCATCAGTAGGGTTTTATCATCTGATTGTGGTTGGGGAGCCAAGAGCAATAGCCGTAGTTTGTATTGTTAGGGGCTCCCTAGGACATCTCTGACCAACCAGCAACTCAAGGGAAAACATCTTATTGTGTTTTATATTTGGCAGCCTATGGTTTCTGCAATGAGCATAAACCCCTGTGTAAGACAATTTTAATTAACCTCTTTTATAGAAATTAGTATATTTAGGAATTTTATAATATAGTAGTTTCCATAAAGTTTCTCCAAACATTATTAGTGATATCACTATCCACCATGCCTTCCTCTGCCCTACATTTCTTCTCCCACTTAAACTTCCAGAACTTTATACTATATTTATCTCTTTAAATGTTTGTCTGTCTAAGTTGTTGATTTCTTCTTGGTTTACTTCTGGTGGTTTAGATGTATCTAGAAATTCATTCTTTTTTTCCCCAAGCTTAATGGGCTATAGATTTTTTAAAAGCATTCCCCTGTAATTTTCTGAATTTCTTTAGTGTATGTGGTAATGGTTTTCCATTCTCTAATTTCATATAGTTTGAGTCTTCTCTTTCTTTGGATTAATTCAACCAGGAGCCTGCTAATCTTTCTCATCCTTTCAAGAACTGACTCATTGATTCTTTGTACTAACCAATTTTAACAACCAATTCATTGATTGTTGTTACTTCTTTGATTTTATTTATTTTATTAATTACATACAGGATTATATATTTATCTATGTTATAGCTATAAATATGATATTACATATATATTTCTATAATATACATATATTAAACATATATGATATATAATATTTTCAATACAATATAATATATATATATACACACAAATACACAGACACATGATTTCTTCTGATTTACTGTTTCGAGGGTTGGTGTATTTTTGTTTTTCAAAACACATGAAATGCATCATTATTTTTTGCACTTTGTCTGATTTTTAAGCATTGGTATTGGCTGTTATAAATTTCCCCCTAAGACTGCTTGCAATGAAACCCTAAATTTTGGGTGTGTTGCATCTTCATTTTCATTTATTCCCAGGAAATTTTTATTTCTTCTCTGACCCATTCATCATCCACTAGCGTACATATGTTTGCTTCCCTTCTCTAGATTCTTTTGCTCTTGATTTCTAGCTTTATTTTTTTTTAAAAAAAAGATTTATTTATTTCATTTATATGAGCACACTGTAGTTATCTTCAGACACACCAGAAGAGGGCATCAGATCCCATTACAGATGGTTGTGAGCCACCATGTATTTGCTGGGAATTGAACTCAGGACCTCTGGAAGAGCAGTCAGAGAGTGAGTGCTCTTAACGCTGAGCCATCTCTCAAGCCCCTTGATTTCCAGCTTTATTCCATTGTGGTAGGGTAGGATAAATGAATTATTTCAGTTTCTCTGTACTTTTGAGATTTTGTTTATATCCCAATATATGACCCATGTTAGAGACACTTCAAGGGATGCTTAACAGATTGTGCATCCTGTGATGTGTGGCTGGGATATTCCACAGATGTCTATCAGCCTCATTTGGTGCCATTTTTATTTCCCTGTTTCTCTGTTTATCTTTTGGGGGGCAGATGACCTATCTACTGGAGAAAGCGCAGTTTTGAGATTACCCAATAGTACTTAGTTGGGATTAATTTGTGGCTTGAAATATAGTAGTATGTTTTCTTATTAATGAAATTGGGTGTGGCCAAGTTTGATATTTATGTGTTTAGGGCCCTAATATCATCTTGTTAACTGTTTTATTGACCAGAATGAAGTGTCTTCCTTAATTTTTTTTCTGTAAAGTCAATTTTATTAGTTATTAGGATAGGGACACTTATTTGTTTCCTGGTCCCAACTGACTGAAATTTCTTTTACTTTAGGGTGGCGCTTGTCCATGAATATAAGGTATATTGTTTGGCAATAAGAAAGAGAACTTCAAGTCCTTGAAGAAAGAAATCGAAGAAGACCTCAGAAGATGGAAAAATATTTCTTGCTCCTGGATTGGCAGTATCAATATAGTAAAAATGGCCATCTTGCCAAAACCAATATACAGATTCAATGCGATCCCCATCAAAATCCCAACTCAATTCTTCATAGATCTAGAAAGAGCAATTCTCAAATTCATCTGGAGCAACAAAAAACCCAGGATAGCTAAAACTATTCTCAACAATAAAAGGACTTCTGGGGGAATCAATATCCCTGACCTTAAACAGTACTACAGAGCAATTGGGTTAAAAACTGCATGGTATTGGTACAGCAACAGGCAAGTGGATCAATGGAATAGGATTGAAGACCCAGAAATTAACTCACAGACTTATGGTCACTTGATCTTTGATAAAGGAGCCACAACTATCCAGTGGAATAAAGATAGCCTCTTCAACAAATGGTGCTGGTTCAACTGGAGGTCAATATGCAGAAGAATGCGAATTGACCCACTCTTATCTCTTTGCACTAAGATCAACTCCAAGTGGATCAAGGACCTCCACATAAAACCAGACACACTGAAACTATTAGAAAAGAAACTTGGGAAGACCCTGGAGGACATAGGCACAGGGGGAAAGTTCCTGAACAGAACACCAATAGCTTATGCACTAAGATCAAGAATTGACAAATGGGACCTCATAAAATTACAAAGTTTCTGCAAGGCAAAGGACACTGTCAGAAGGACAAAACGACAACCAACAAAGTGGGAAAAGATCTTCACCAACCCCACATCCGACAGAGGGCTAATATCCAATATATACAAAGAACTCAAGAAGTTAGACCCCAAAGAACCAAATAACCCTATCAAAAAATGGGGTACAGAGCTAAACAAAGAATTTTCACCAGAAGAAATTCGGATGGCCGAGAAACACCTTAAGAGATGTTCAACATCATTAGTTATTAGGGAAATGCAAATCAAAACAACCCTGAGATTCCACCTCATACCAGTCAGAATGGCTAAGATTAAAAACTCAAGAGACAACAAGTGCTGGCTAGGATGTGGAGAAAGAGGAACATTCCTCCACTGTTGGTGAGATTGCAAAATGGTAAAACCGCTCTGGAAATCAGTTTGGCGGTTCCTCAGAAAATTGGGCATGTCACTTCCAGAGGACCCTGGCATACCACTCCTGGGCATATACCCAGAGGATTCCCCTGCATACAATAAAGACACATGCTCCACTATGTTTATAGCAGCCTTGTTTATAATAGCCAGAAATTGGAAGGAGCCCAAATATCCCTCAAAGGAGGAATGGATACAGAAAATGTGGTATATTTATACAATGGAATACTACTCAGCAATGAAAAATAATGAATTCATGCAATTTGTAGGTAAATGGTTAGACCTGAAAAATATCATCCTGAGTGAGCTAACCCAATCACAAAAGAATACACATGAAATGCAATCACTGATAAGTGGATATTAATGAGCCCAGAAGCCCTAAATACTCAAGGCACAATTAGCAAGTCAAATGATTCCCAAGAAGAAGAAAGGAGAGAACCCTGGGCCTGGAAAGATTGGATCCAGTTTTGTAGAGAAACTGTGGCGGGAGGAGGAATGATTGGGGAATAGTTGGGGGGGGAGAGGAATTATGGGACATAGGGAGGGGGGAACTGGGAAAGGGGAAAGCCTTTGGAATGTAAACATAGAATATAGAAAATAAAAATTAAAAAAAAAAGAAAGAGATGGATCTCGTTTCTTAACATAGTCAGCTAAAGTGTATCTTTTGATTGGAGATTCGGTGCCACTGATATTTAAGGTCATTATTTAACATGTATGTGGCTTGCTGTCATTTGATGCTCTTTTGCTGGTGTTTGTTCTTAGTCCCATTTCGTATTTCAGTAATCGTACCTTCAGTGCTATCCATTCTGTTGTGGATGTGCTTGCTTCTCTCTATGGTTCACGTTTTGCTACCACTGTTCTCTGTAGGGCTAGTTTGGTAAACATCACTTCTTTAGTCTGTTTCTATCATGGGGTATTTTTCTTTCTCCTTCAACTATGGCAGATAGTTTTGTTGGGTCAAACAGTTTGGGTTGGCATCTGTAGCCTGTTAGAACCTCAAGTCCAAAGCTCTTCTGGCTTTCCAGGTTTCCATTGTGAAGTCGGCTGCTATTCTGATGGCATTGTCTTTACCTTGTGAGTTGTGGAGTTTTTTTTCCTTGCATTTTGCATACCCTTTCTTTACTCCATGTATTTTCCATTCTAACTATAAAATGATGTGAGGTGCTTCTTCTCCAGACCTGTCTATTTGGTGTCCTTTGTGCATGACATCTGTATGGGGTTGTAATCTGTGAGCCTGTTGAAGATCTAGTCTATCTATGCCATTGATCTGAGATTATTATTTCCATGCTTGTCTACAATTTATCATTTTTCTTTTCCACAAGTTCCTGCATATTCTTTTCATGTATTTTAGTATTTTAAATTTTCTTTGACTGAACAGCCCAATCCTCTGCTTTGTCTTGAGGTGCTGATAGTCTGTCTTCTGCATGACCCAGAGGAAGACTTTTGACCGAGTTTCCAACTTAGTTATCGATTTTCCCCCCAATCCCATCTTCATTTCAGATTAAGTTTTCTTCAATATTGTAATATTTATTGAATTCACTTTTACAATCCTGAGGTTCCTCCTTATTTCCTGGAGTGGCTTGCTTGTTTGTGTTTCCTTGGACCTTAATCTAGGGTTTATTTCTGTTCTCTTTAAGTTCATGCAGGGTTTTGTGACCTCATTAAACTCCCTCAATTTCTGATCATTTTAAACAATGTTATTTGAAATTCTGAGTTCTGAGGTTCACCTGGGTAATTCTCATTGCACAACATTTCTATAGCCCCGGTGGTCTTTGTGCAGTTGCAGATTGCTTCGCTATTTTATATTGTTTGATGAGCTCTGGGCAACTGGAGTTATTTCATTGGCTGTGTGTCTAATATGAGAGCTTCTTGCCCACACATGCTGACTGGGAATCTCATCCTGCGTTTTCTGTCCAAATGTGGCTAATTTGAGGTTTGGAAGGGGAAGTGTGTAATTCACAGTCTTTCAGATAGCTGCTACTGAACATTGGTTGGAGAGGATGGGGTGATTCTAGCTTAATGGTGACTTGTCTATTGCATGGGTTCTAGGTAATAGTTTTCTTGAGTAAGGTCCAACAAAGGTTCTGATGCAGTTCCCAGCTCGGTCTGGGTGTGAAAGGGCTGTGGCAGTGAAGACAAGGGACCAGGCAGAGTCACCAAGAAAGCACACAAATGCCTATTGTGTTTCTTCTTTAATGGCTGCATTAAAACTGGCACCTCATAGTTATTTAAGCTCTGTTCCTCAGTTTCGTAGTCTAGGAGTAGAGGATTGTACTTGTCTCTAAATGTTATTCTGAGGCTCAAAATATCATAAGATGAAACCTGGGAGGCTAAAATGGATGTGCTTTAAAATTTTAAAGGCACGTGGGGAATAGAAATTATTTAAACCTATGTTCCTGAGTGAACCATCTTTGCCAGTGCTTAAAAGAAAAATGACATTTAATTTACATAAAATATACATCCCTTCCTATGAATGTTTGTAATTGGGTGGTGTACTCCCAGGTTTATAACATGCTGGAAAATATGAATATTTGATGCATGAGAAAAATTTTAATTGAGTATAAATGTATAGTTCCATTAAAAAACAACTTTTTTGATTGCAAAGGTTCTGAATGATGGGAGTCAAGCCAGGAGTTCTCAATTTGGGGTGAATTATTCTCTGCTCACCACAAAATTCTCCATACTATTGAATAATCTCAGCGCCTGTCATCTCTTTCTAGCACAGAGGCCGTTCCCTGGTTATTCTTGAAAATCTGTACTGTTGCTACGATGTTTCTTTTTCTAGAAGGAAACAGGCTTTCATTTCCAGGGCTGTCAAGTGAGGGGCTTCCCAGGCACACACAGATCCACTCCATTATTGCACATCAAGAGCTCATGCCTGTAGCTTAAAAATAGAAATCTTTGGTGTAAGCATCTGCCTGTTTGACAGCTCTGTTCGAAATTTCGAAACTTGTGGTACTGTAAAGTGCCTGTCTGACAATGGTGTACCAGAACTTAGTCGTGCAAAATAATTACTATTCACGGTTCCTTAGCTGAAGTCAATAACTCCCTGCAAAACACAACATAATGCACAGATCTAACATTACTAAATCAAAACTGAGAAAAAAGGAAAATTTTAAACAAGCTTGGCAGAGGAAAAACCGGTCTGTATGAGATTTACTAAGTGGTTTATTTTTACCTATGGATAGTTGTAATCTAAGAGGAACTTTTTGATAGAAAAGATGGTCATTTCTGTCAGTACATTTTGGTAATTGTAGACAGTAATCTTATTGCTGTCAAAGTAACAGGTTATTACACAGATAGTAAAAGCTGTGTGCTGCCTGTTTTCTGAATTTGAAATATTTTGTAAATTCAAATATTTGAAAGTCACCAGTACATTGCTGAAGGACATAATTAAATTATCACACAAGTTTTACATATACATATTGCACTAATCAGGGTTCTCTAGGGTCATAGAACTTATGAAATGAATATCTATCTATCATCTAGCTATCTATCGATCTATCTATCATCTATCTATCCATCCTTCTATTTATTATATATAAAGAGAAATTACTGGAATGACTTTCAGTCTGCAGCCCAACTAAACCAACATGAGCAGCTATGGATGGAAAGTCCAAGAATCTAGTAGTTTCTCAGCCCCACAGGCTGAGTGTTTCAGCTGGCCTTCTGAATACACTGGAATCCGGAGAACGAGGCTCCAGTGGTTGTGCTGGCAAGGGAGTGCAAGCAGATGAATTAAAAACAACCCCTTCCTTCTTTCGTTGTCCTTATGTAGACCTCTAGCAGAAGGTGTGTCACAGATTAAAAGTGTGCCTCAAGATCTGGACTCAAGGTATATGCTGATCTGGAACAAAAGTTTGTATCATCAAATCTCAAGATCTGGATCAAAAGCCTATGATTTTACAGCCTCAAGAGCAGGACCAAAGACATGTTGTCTTCTTGCTTTAAGATTTTGATCACAGGTGTTCCCTCCATTTCTGGATTCTACTTCATTCCAGATCTCTCTCTCTCTCTCTCTCTCTCTCTCTCTCTCTCTCTCTCACGCACGCACGCACGCACGCACGCACACACACACACACACACACACACACACTCACCTTTATAACTAACGTTTGTAACATGTATAATTGAAGTTTATACATTTATCAATATATGTGTACACAGAGACCTAATCTTACTTATTTCAGTTTTACCTTCTGTGCTGGAAAGCCTGGCTGCTTTCCTTAATACAGTACAGAAATCAGGAGAACAGTGGGCCTTAGAAAAGTCACTATTGATCCTGTAAATGGTAGCTCTGTCTTGGTGTTGCCTGAAGCCTTTGCCAGAGAATCCTGGCAAGACAGTACTGTTGCTTGATGGCTTGAATAAGAAGAGTAATCTGCAGAACCCCCTGTTACAGCCCTTTAGCATTTTTTTCTTCTTGAAACAGCTATTGGGTCTTTTCACAAACTCCTGTGTGACTGACTCGCCTGTACTCCCTTCTCTGATTTCAATCCGAGGTCAAGGTGACATGAGCCTTGATCAATATGCAACTGTTATGCTCAGAGCTCATTGCTATCTTCTGTAAAGGCCGCAAACTCTTAAGAGCTACTCTTTGTGGTGTAGTTTGCACATAATGAGATGTACCAATTTCAAGTGTCCGAATCACCAAGTTTGATAAATGTGCATCCCTATATACCAAATGCCATCATCTGCTCCATTCTGGAAAGATTCTATGCTCTGCTATGGGTCAGAATACTTGTGTCCCCAAAATTCCTGTTGAAACTCAATTCCCTCTGTGGTGGTATTAAGAAGCCAAGGCTTTGGGAAGTGATTATATCAGAATAGAGTTGGTGTCTTTGTAATAGAGGTAGGAGAGAGCTGCCTTGAGACTGAGTGAGGCTCTGTCTTAACGGGCAGTGCCCATCCCCCATCAACAGATCTGCTTGGCATCAGGGCCTTGGACTTGCCAGTCCCCAGAACCATAAAGTCCAGTTACCTCTAAGTCCACACACCTAAGGCATTTTATCATAAGAACAGACAGACACATTCTTTATTCCCAGCCATTTGCCACGCCCTTTCTAATAAAAACAGCCACTTTCTCATTTCTATTATTGTAAATTAGGTTTCTTTTCTTTAAAGAAAAAACCCTTTCATGTGAATGAAGCCATATGCTTTTGTGCTTGCTCTTCCTATTGTTTAGCATTATAATGAGCTTGAATCACGCCGGCACGTGATCAGCGGCTTATTGCTTTTCCTTATGATGCAGCCAGTAGGATGTTGTATGAATATACCATAATTAGTTTTTCCATTCCTCGGCTCATGGGTTGCTCTTGGATATCTTTCTTTGTGGCCAGTCTTACTTCTCAGGTTAATATCTAGAAATAGTCTTGCTGGGATATAAATTTGTTTATATTTATGAGAAACGTTGAGACAGTTTTCCCAGCTGCATGGGTCTCAATAAGATATTCAATATTCTCCACCACGTTGTGTTTAATTGTGACTATCTTTGTACTTTCCCCCTGTTTATTGTATATAAAGTTTCAGACAGTATGCACAATTCAAAAGAGTAGAGTTAATTATGAACTCTGAGAAAAAGTGTTTCTCTCAAGCAATGGCCATAACAAGCAGGAAACAAACGTACACTAGGGTACAACGGGCATGCATGGCTAGAGAGTGACCATCCCTCTGCATGCTCTAAGTGACACACACACACACACACACACACACACACACACACACACACACAGTTTCTCATAGTCTTGCTGATGAAACCAGACCAGACAGAATCAATTAGAATGTTTTTAAATTCCTGAGAAGGCTGAGAATAGACTTGTTCTACAGCTTGGAACCAAACACCCTACTTACTGCTTGCTCTCTTCAATGAGTTACAGATAGTTTTACAGTCTTAAAGCAAGATCAACAATCTTGGCTCTGTACCCTCAGACTACTGCAGGCGGAGAGGCAGCCTGTTAGCGCTCACATCCATGACAAGCAGGTCTCTTTGGAGGTGCCCGTAGAAATGTTTGGGAGAATAAATCAAGTGATGGATTTTGATTTTCATATATCTGGTGACTAATGACAATGCTTTTTTAATACACATTTTAGCCAGGCATCTCTTTTCTTTTGTGAAGTGTCTGTTCAAATGTTTCTGCCGATTTTCTGTTTAAGTAGTATGCTTTTTGTTTGTTAATAATTAACATATGCATCATTTTGCATGCACTTTCTTTGTCAAATTATTGAAAGTATTTTCTGTGGCTGCTCACATGTCGTCTTCTGATGAACACACCTAAAGCCTAATAATGATCACTATTTATGACGTTTTGAAGTTTTAGGTATGAAGAAAGCTTTTTGAGTCCTGTGTGTAGGCATGTTTGCCTGTACAACATTATAAAGTCAATTTGTGGGTTTTAAAAGAAGGTTTATAAGTATTATGGTACATTTGTGTTTAATTTCTCCGTGTGGTGCGAGGTATTTGTCTTTCATTGGCACATCTGTGTTTAATTTCTCCGTGTGGTGCGAGGTATTTATTTTTCATAGGGCTATTCATTCTGTATCATTTCTCCACTTTGTCCAGGCTTCTCCTGTCTCCATTAAATTGTTTCAGTGTAGGGCATTTGTTGAAAATCAATTGTCCAAATACTCGTGGTTCAATGTCTGGACTCTGGTCTGTTCCTTTGACCCTTTTACCCACCCTCGTGCTCTTCCCTGTTCTCTTGACTGGCTTCAGTTTGTTCTGCCTTTCTCTTGGTGGATGCTTTTTCCTTTCTGTGCGTCTTATAAGCCAGACTGAATATCAGTGTTCATACATTAAACAGGAACAACAAACAAACAAACAAACAAACAAACAAACATCACCAGCCTTTATATGGCTGTTGGCAAAATACACGTTTTTAAAGTATACTGTAGGCTGGGGGCATGGCTCAGTGGTAGAACATCTGCCTAGCTTGCACAAGGCCCTGAGTTTGATCCTCAGTACTGACAAATAGGTATATTATGATTCTATATCATCATTTATACATGTAGAATGTTGCTCGTGCTCCTCTTACACTCTGCTGCCCTCGGGCTTGAAGATATGTTTTCATGCTTGTTTATTCAAATCTCCAGGTGGACCTTCTTAGATGATGGGGTAGAAGGTGGCAAGAATCCTGCTGACTTAAACAAATAGAAACAAAACAAAACCCAAGGCATCTGAAAGGGTGCCCACCACCCTTTCTCCCCATTTGCAGGAGGCCCTGGTTAGCAGCACTGGGAAGCCATTCTCCTGCGCCCTGGTGGGGTTCAAATGCTTAGGAGTACCAGATATCTAATGTTTTGTCTTTCTGGATGTTTCTGGAGCCATCTTTCCTACTGGGGCTTTCTTTCTTTCTTTCTTTCTTTCTTTCTTTTTTCATTACGGCAGAATGATCTTTGTTCTCTCCACCCCCAAATCAAAAGCATTTTAAACTGTTTTACTATTTACCAAAGGTCTATTTGTATTAAAGTTTGGATGGGGTTTCTCTGAGACATTTTTTCCCATTAGGGTTAAAATGGCGATAAGGAGAAAGGTTGAAAATTGGAACCCTTCTTTTTACCCAAACTAAGACAAGCTAAACAATAATCCTCCCCTCTTCAGTCATCTGACGCACACCAGGATGCAAGAGGAAGGGAGAAGTGTGCTTGCTCCTCACGTGGACCCACAAAGCTGTAGCACAAGCCCCCTTTAGCTCTAAATTTTTTCATCAAACCAAGTATCCTGCATTCACTAAGGTATTTGCTGAATTAAATCTGTTACAAGCAAATGCTCATATTATACTAAAGACAGCAGCAGATCTACGTGTAGCCTTTCTGCCGTACGCACACATAAAATCACATTTATCAGATGGCCAATAATTATTAGGGCATTATAGCACAAACCCTTTATATATTGATTAACTAGCTGATAATCTGGACATACCTCGATGAGATCACTACATGGCTGGGATGGTCTTTGTAAACGTGAGTTCTTGCCTTTTCACTGGCTTTCTGAAGATAAAAGTTAAGAATTCTTCTGCACCCTTCTTGGTAGTCATGTCTTCAGGATTTGTGTTGTCCTCCTTGGTGAAAATGAAGAGCTCTTTAAGTCCTTGAGGTACTCAGAGTTCTTAAGGGAATTCAAAATGGCCGCGTTTCCTCTCAAGTTCTGCTCCAATGCAGTCAGTGTTCAGAGCGGCCAGAAGAACTAACTGAACAATGTTTTCAAGCGTAACGAAAAGTTCCACCAGTCTTTTCAGGTGATCTACCAATCACGCCTCTGAAGAAACTGTCTTCAGGACTGACTAACCCCCGCATTGGACAGCAAGCTGCTTCGTAATTTCTTTTAGTTTTTGGAAGGGACATAGCAGAATTGTCTACTAAATCTTGAAAGTCAAAATCAGAGCGGGTCCTCGTGAGAAAATCTTAGTATTGGGGGTGGGGGTGGGGGTGGCTGAGGCAGAAATGGTCACAAGTTTGTGTCCGACTAGACTAGTGTGTACAGCAAGTTCCAGACAGGGCTGAGTAGCAAAATCCTCTCTGAAACCAAACTAAACCGAAGAGGCACACAGATAAAAACCTGGAAATCAAGTGGTACACACTGGAGGAGGAGGAGGAGGAGGAAGAGGAGGAGGAGGAGGAGGAGGAAGAGGAGGAGGAGGAGGAGGAGGAGGAGGAGGAGGAGGAGGAGGAGGAAGAGGAGGAGGAGGAGGAGGAGGAGGGAAAACGAAGAAATAAAAAAGAAATAAAAGCCGGCAGTGGTGGCGCATGCCTTTAATCCCAGCACTTGGGGGGCAAAGGTAGGCGGATTTCTGAGTTGGAGGTCAGCCTGGTCTACAGAGTGACTTCCAGGACAACCAGGGCTACACAGAGAAACCCTGTCTCGAAAAACAAGAGAGAGAGAGAGAGAGAGAGAGAGAGAGAGAGAGAGAAATAGAGAGAGAGAATAAAAAGAAAGAAAAATGCAAAAGAAAGAAGGAAACAAACAAACAAACAAACAAATAAATGTGGATCACTGGTGTAAACTGGTAAAGCCCTTGAGTGAAATAATCCAGATGGGAGCCTATCACCCTTAGAACTTGCTTGGCCGTTACGTTCCTGCGGGGCTGTGTGCAATAACTTTGATGTTGCCCTAAGGACCCTGCCTTCTTGCAACACTTTTCTAAGTCACTGTGAAATCCACACAACGTTAATTGCCTAACAGACTCAGAATTTCTCTGGTTTCACTTTGTGCCCTGAAGGTTGCCACGGCAAGAGAGCCCCTCCCCCGAGATTTAAATTTCCTTAAAACATTTTCTTTTTAGGTTTTCCAAATTCAACACTAAGGCCTTTTGTTTTCAGCTACAGAAAAGTTAGCAAACTCTTCCTTGATCTCCTTCTCCAGAGCGGGAAAAGAACTGCCAAGATCCTTAGCAGAGACAGACCCTCTCCAGCCAAGGCTGCAGTGGCCTTGGGGGATTCAGGGGCGGGGCTTGGCTAACTCAGGAGGCGGGGCTTGGCGAACTCAGGAGGCTGGATAATTAATAGAAAATTAGCCTGAAAGAGGGCGGTGCCAGCGCGGGTCCTCTTGGTGAAAAGTCCCAGAGGTGTGCAGGCTCCACAGGACAGCTTGCAGCGCTTCTCCCTGGATTCAGGTAGGTGCAAGGGGCGGGTGGGTGGCAGGTGTAAGGCTAGAGAGTGGCTGTGCCTATTTGAAAAGCCTTTGTTCTCTTTAGCTGTTTAAATGTCCCTCCCCCGCTTTTTGTGACCTGCTCTAAAAGAGAATTTTGCTTTTCTGTTCCTGCATTAAATTTTCCTTTCTCAAACTCCAAGAAGAAACTTGGGAGCACGTGTCTTTTTTCATGTTTAAGAGATGGTTTTCTTATTTCTTATTTTCAAGCCCAAGTAGCATTCCCTTTGAAAGGGTCTCTTGATCTTGAGGGGAGGGAAAAAAGAAATACATGCAAGTTGTAGCAAGATGAGAAGTCACTGCGGTTTCAGCCGCTTCTGTCCATTCCTGGGGAGTGAAACCGTACAGTGTCCCGGGTGACTGACACATGCAGGCTTTTCAGCTTGTCGAAAAGCCGTTTGCTTTCCTAGATTCTCCTTTGGTAGGCGAGAGAAAGCTCTAGAAGTCTTTCCAATAATACTTTTGATGTCATATGACTTACAGACTTAGTAGAGCATGCTTTGGTGTGACTATAGCCAGATGACCCTAGAGCTGAGGGTGCAGCCCTTGGGAGGCCGCTCCCGGGGCCGCCCTCCCTTGAGTCCGCTGAAGTCCGGCCGCGCTGAGGCTGTCGGGAAGGTGCCTGGGAATCTGATCATGCGTCTATTTCTTTTCTCCCTCTGTCACAGCCCGCTTTGTTTGCTGCTTTCAGTCCATTCAAAATTGAAGAGTCATGGCCTTGTGGCTGTGTGCCCAGATTTCCCAAGTTACACAATACTAGTGCAGAGAGGGCCAGCAGTTTTGAGAAGAAAAGAACTTTGCTTTTCTTGGCCGAGGGCCCATGAGGAGAAAGAGGAGTATTTCTCAACTGGAGATAGCACCGGGGCAAAATATGGCAACAGGTGGTGTGGGAGAAGCTTCCAGAGATGAGATAACAGCATCCCACAATTCCTATCGTGGAGAGGAGAGAGTTCAGGAATTACAGGCCAATGACAGGCTCCAGACTGTAGGGGTCTCTAATCTCTGCTCTATCACCTGGCCTTACTCATACCCTACCCAAGATTCCTTCCTTTCTTCTTTTCTTCTTCATATTTTCCTTTTCTTTTTTTCTTTTTTAATGTTTTTTTTATTGGATATTTTCTTTATTGAAATTTCAAGTGTTATCCCCTTTCCTGGTTACCCACCCTCCTGGAAACCCTCTATCCCACCCTCCCTCCCCCTGTTCCTCCACCCACCCCACTCCCACCTCCCTGCCCTCGATTCCCCTACACTGGGGCATCTATCAAGCCTTCATAGGACCAAGGACTTCTCCTCCCACTGATGCTTCCTTTCCTAAAAGTAGAGGAAAATCATTTCTGTGTTGGAGTCTTTTGTCCCAAGCTGTTTCCACTCAACTGGCATCCCTTTGCTCTCTCCTGATAGGAATCCTGGGTGCGTGAAGAGAACCTTGTGTGGTGGTGGCAGTCCTGGGAGGGCCTAGGGCTTTGAGGGTGGACGAGCAGGCCGGGAGGCACATAGCTACAAAGGCTTTGGAGAGCAGAGCCCCACTGCTTTAGGCTCTCAGGTGAAAGGTTTGGTCATCAGTATCCTGAGACGCGACACCTGGTAGCTGGCTTTTGTTAGCTTCAGTGGTGAGTGTTGTGATCATAAAAAGAGAAAGTGGCATAAGAATATGTTCTCTGGGCGTGTGGGGGAGGGGGTGCCGCAGCGGGCCCACGCCAAGGCATCCTTTCCCCCTGAGGGACCACACGACGATGGGACGATGGTATAGTATAGAATAGAGTTTGTTCAGGGCATGGGGAGGGATGTTAAGAGAGTAGCGGAGGCAGAGGAAGGCAGAGTGAAGGAGAGGGTAGAGAAGTAGAGGCAGGCCATGACCACGTGGAGAGAGGGGGAAAGGGAAGAGCCCCAGAGGGCAAGAGAGAACCAGAAAGCAAGAGGAGATGAGGGAGAGGAGGGGCGAGCAGCCTCTTTTATAGTGGGCCACGCCTACCTGGCTGTTGCCAGGTAACTGTGGGGTGGAGCTTAGACAGAATCCTAACAGAGGTGATGGTAAACTGTGCATGCAGCACTAGGTAGTACCCTCTATTGCTGCATCTTCTACAGGCCTCGAATTCTGGTCCTCTTAGCCCCACAGTAACAGGTGGAAAACTCTAGGGTTGAGGGTAAGAGGGTCCCCAGCCTTGACAGGGGCTAATGTTCTAGCTTCTGGGCTTAGAGTTGGGAGTCTAGAAATTGAACAGCTCCTGACAAGTCTTTCTGGGTTCAGCATCAGAGTTTCTGCCTTTGGCTCTTGTCTTTGTTACCCCGGTTTCATATCATTTCTGCCCCAGTTGCCCCTAGCACCCCTCCACTGGCCTTCTGTGGCTATCTGTGATCTTCCTTGACTTATCCGGCAGGCCACTGTGCTAATGATGAACAGCACATGCAGTCAAGAGACTGGGTGTGGTGATGTAGACTTGTAACCTTAGCCCTTGAGAGGCTGGGGTAGGAGCTTAGTGAATTTGAGGCTAATCTGGGCTACATCGTGAGATTATAAGATCACACATACACACACAATATATAGACAATAAAAGATTACTCAGGGGAAGGCTTTTGATGCTACCACGCCAGTTAGTGCCTCTATATTGGCTTACAAAGTAATTCAGAAAGGGAACATTGGCACAGATCGTAGCAGGCATTCCTAAGGAAGGGAAGGACTGTGCTCACACCCACTGTGGCTCCGCCCCTCATGCAAATGAGAAGCTGCCTTTGCACCAATCACAGCAGTCCACATGCAGAGCTAGGTCTGTTTGCCTGCTAAGCTCCTGTTGGGCTCCACTCTGTGGAAAGGGTGGAAAGGGTGGAAAGGGTGTGACAATTCACCCAGCTTGTGATGACTAAGCATCTGGTGCAGCCATGGCTGCGACGAGGCCTTCAGGAGCCAGAGCGGTGTACATTCGTAGCGAACAGCAGTGGCGCTGGGTTGCTCACTTGAGGTGTCCGTAAAGTACTCAAATGCTGGTGTGGCAGTACTCCTTCTCCTTGAGTGACTGCAGGCAGCCTGGGAAGTCTCCAGCTGCCAGTAGGGTTCAAATCACCCTGCCCACCACCAACACATTCGCTAACATCCAAGAAAATAAATATCAGAAGAAGTGCTTACCGTGGGAACTTACTAAAATTAATAATGATGTTAATAGTCTTTATCAGCGTTTTAATATGCTTAACACCTTCATGGCCCTCGAGGGAGAGGCGGGCCCCTCACTTGGCTTACAGGGAGGTCTGGTATAACAAGCCTTTTGAAACCCCTATCTGATTAGAACCCTGCCAGAGTGGGAGTTTCTATCAAGCACTCACCCAGCACTGGCGATTATTAAAGTCCTTCACAGTCATTTATCGCATTAAAAAAAAAAATCTCCTGGGGTAGGATTGTCCAGTATCATGTTTTAGGGTGTGGTGGTGGTGCACACTGTAATCTGAACTTCAGAGGTTGAGGCAGGAGGATCAGGAGTACAGGGCCAACAGGGGCTACAGAAGGAAGACTTGTTTTACAGGTGTGGTAGCTCAGTTAATTTGTACCTAAGGGGTCTGTTGAAATCTGCCTGGACTCCAGGCTCCTTCCAGAGTCTGTGTGAACTCAGGATCCCTGTGTTCTTTGAGGGCACAGCCAACTCCACACCGCGGGCCTGGGCGTGATGCCAGTCAAGATAAGGACAGTGGGAGGGATGGACGATTACGAGAAAACTCATCCTTATAATTTATGTGTTATTATGTAATTACATCCATGTAATTTATGATCAAATCCCCCCCATCCCCCAATTTTTATCTGTCTACCTATCAGGCAATGTATGATCAAATACACTGACTCCCCACATTTTTATCTGTCTCCAATCCATCATGCAATTTATGATCAAATATTCTGATTCACCAATTTTCTTGTCTATCCATCTATCCATCTATCCATCCATCTATCATCTATCTATCTATCTATCTATCTATCTATCTATCTATCTATCTTCCTACCTACTTACCTACCTATCCTGGACACTTCCCTAACAGCAAGCTTTCAGTGAGTTTGTTTTCTTCGTTACAGAGCCTTGCCATTATTCTGGTTTCAATTAGGCGTAGCAGGCTCAGGACAAAGAGAAAAGATGCAGAATTACACTCCCTTCTTTCATGTGGTCAGTGCTGCCTGCTTCTCAGTGTTCTTACCCTTACTCCCCATGATATGGTTCCCCGATACCTGGGAAATGGGAGACATCTGAGAGAGGAGGCTCATGGGCCCATGCTGTAGTCAGAATAGGGACTCGGTGCTGGCCAGTCTGCCGGAATCACAGGCCTGAGGAGTTAGCCCCTCCCTGGCAACCACGCAACCCCACGCTGTCAGCTTCATGCCTATGATTTGCAGATGTGGAGATCCCTCATTGCCTTTTCTTTCCAACTGCTGACCCCTCTGAATGTCACCACTAACTGTTCTGGAAGGTTCCGGATTTTTCTCTCCTTCTCCACCACTGATTTCCATCATGATGAATAAACCACCACCACCACCACCACCACCACCACCACCACCACCACCTCCATCACCAACACCACCACCACCACCACCACCACCACCACCACCACCTCCACCACCACCACCACCACCACCACCACCATCACTGTCACCTCCACCACCACCATCACTGTCACCTCCACCATCACCTCCACCTCTACCTCCACTACCACCACCACCAGCACCACCAGCACCACCAGCACCACCACCAGCACCACCAGCACCACCAGCACCACCAGCACCACCATCATCACTGTCACCTCCACTATCACCTCCACCTCCACCTCTGCCACCACCACCACCACCACCACCACCACCACCACCACCACCACCACTACCACCAAAACCTTTCTGAACATTTTTATCCAGCGCTAATAAAGTTTTGTTCTGGAGACAATCACAGAGGCTTTTATTTTGAAGGTTATTAAGTAGCAGAATTTTCTACTTGATAAACTTCCTGAGATTTTTTTTTTTTAAATTAAAGTCCTTGCTGTATTTCTTCAGATCTCTGTTCAGAGGCAAGGACCATAGGGATTCTTTATTAAGCTAATTAACTTTACAAGAGCTCTGAAGGATAGGGCATTTTACCATGACTCTTATTCCCCCAGTACCAGAGCAAAAGCAGATATATTAAAAACTACTGAAAGTATTATCTTGCACTGAGATAACACACTATGCTTTCAAGAGCATGAACTCAGAGAAGTGGATCAACTCACTGTCATATGTGGAACTTAACAATAATCTAGGGCACGGTGAACCCTCTATTTCGTGAATTTCATCCAAGTGTAGATAAAAACAGAAAAAAAATGCATCTGTGTTGAACACATACAGAAGGGTTTCTCCTCACTAATTTCTAAATAGTTCTGTGTAGCCATTTGTATGGTATATACGTGGCATCAGGCATTACAAATGATGACAGGACGTATCCTAATGGCGTCCTGTGGCTGCAATGAAACACCCAGACCAAAAACCGATTGGGAAGAAAGGGATTTGCTTAGCCTACATTTTCAGATCACAGTCTATAACTGAGGGAAGTCAGGGCGGGGACTGAAGTAGAAGCCGTAAAGGCACCCCTCTCTGTGTGTCTGTGTCTGTGTCTGCATCTGTGTCTCTGTCTTTGCATCTCTGTCTGTCTCTGTTTGTCTCATTTTTCTTATTCAGCCTATACCTACTAGCTTGAGGACGGGGCTACCTGTAGTGCACTGGGCCCGCCCACGTCGATGAACAGCTCCTCATAGACATGGCCCCAGCTGAGGTTCCCTCTTCCCAGTGAATTTAGGTTTTATCAAGTCCACAATACAAACCATGAGAGGTTCAATGGGAGGCATGCTTAGACAATACCACAGCAGAGACTTGAGCGTCTGTGGGATGTGGTATCCTCAGGAAGCTTCTGAAAGCACAGGACCCCTGGGATGCCTGAGTAGTTTCTGCAAGGAGCACATTTTTATCTTAAGGAGACAATATTCAGAGGTGTCTTAGGAAGCTTCAGTTTCGTTGTCATGAGGACAGCCAAGCACCCAGCACATGATATCTCTAGGAAGAAGAGAGAATGTAAGGGGTGGGGGGTGTGCCCACTAGGCCAGCCACAAGTAGACATCCAATTGTTAGTGGAATTAGGCTAAAACAGAGTTAAGACATCATCGAAAGGCAAATGGGGCAAATCTTCTCAACGAATCAGCACAGTGTATTAGCAGCGTGCAGGAGGAGACATTAGAGACGTGGGTCTGTGTCTCAGCTCCCATATTCTGTCTCTATGAAGTAGATAACAACTTTATATTCATAAACATTATGTAGAGTTTTACAGTAAAGTCTGAGGTATTGCTGGACACAACAAACTCTGACAAAATTAAATATTTGTGGGGATGGGTTCTATCATATGTCCTAACAACACATAGACAACTGCCTGCCCAGCAGGCAGATAGATGTACACTGTAGACTATTGATAAACGAAGGAAGTTTCTGGAGGCTAACCTGTAAAGCTATAGGAAGGAATTTAAAACAGGAATGGGCATCGTGGAGATTAGATGCTGCTTAAGGAGAGTGTGAGAGAAGATGCATGCTTTCCGGAATGGATAAAGGCAGGGGTCAGGGGTCAGAGGTTACCAGAGAAGGGGAGGAGCTCTGATGGTAAACCCTAGACTAAATCCCCATCAGTTTTGATGTAGTCAGTCCTTTCTCCTGAGCACAGTGTACCTTTACCTTCTGGTTCCTTCTGTTTACCACTTACTTTACTTAAATGCTTGCTTGTTTTGTTCATTGTCTGTTTGTCCACTGTTTGTTGTGTGTGCCCTGTGCTTGCACACACTTCCTGATGTGTACGAATGTGTTGGACAGCTTTCAGGAGTTGATTCTCTCCTTCCACCGTATGGGTTCTAATGATTGAACGCGGGTTGTCAGGCTCAGCAGCAAGCACCCTTGCAGACTGAGCCCTCTCTCCAGCCCCTCAGTTTCCTCCTGACAGCTTTTAGATGGATGTGAATACAGAATGGGACATGATGCTATCTGTCCGGCAAAGCTGGTCCCCTTTCCCTGGCTCCTCTTTCCACATGTACAGTTTCTTCATTGTGGGCTCATGGGTCTTGGTACTGGGAAGTCTCCACTCTCCTTTCTCCCTCCACCTGGGCTGCTGTTAGCATGATGATGATGATGAGGGCATCATGAAGTTTACTGAGCCAGGCTCTGTCGCAGGAGCCTGTAGTCTCAGTACTTGTGAGGCAGAGAGTTCATAGTTATTCTCTGTGTGTAGCAAATTAGAGGCCAGCCTATGATATCTGAAAACCATGCCCTCAAATGAACAAATAAATAAAGAATAAAGTCAAAAAGTATGGATTGGCTACTTTTATATTCATTTTCTTTTTTCTTTTGCATTTAAATCCAATAGTAAATTAGTGTTAGATACTATTGATATTTCTAGGATTCTAGATAGAAACCTAGCTAGGTTTCTAAACCACGGTGTTCAGATTTTAGGCATTCCCAGTAACACAGCAGTCCTGCTGTGGGTAGAGCATGGTACTTCCAAAGATCCTGCAGTGAGCACTGAGCTATTGATTAAACCCTTTGTTCTTCCTGGTACAAATCTGTATTTTATTCCATCTTTGGGGCATTTTGACTGTTTTTATGCTTCAATAACCCTTACACTTTCTTTTGTATTTGCTGGGTATTTTCATCTTTAATGATACAGATCTAGAGAAATTATAATTATAATTATATCACCACCACCACCACCACCACCACCACCACCACCACCATCATCATCATCATCATCATCATCATTATTAAATTCTGTTTATTCTGGAAATATTTTTGCTTTTAATTAATGAATTAAATTATTTGAAACAAGATTTCACTCTGTAACCTCTGCTGACCTGAAACTTACAGTGTAGCCTAGGGTGATCTCAAACTCAGAGCAATCATCCTGCTTAGTCTCCCAACAGTTGTGATTACAGGAGTGAACATTGTGAGGATGTAATTGGTTCCCTGGTAAACAGTCCATGATGTAGATGTATTTCAAGAACAATGAAGTTAGTGCTGTGATATCAGGATGCCGAGTGATTATCACCAAGTTACCTGGGGTGTTCCTGTCTCCCCTTCCTTGTCTGTAGTCATTTAAAGACTGAGACCAAGACCGAAAGCATGGGCAACCTCAAGCAGCTCATGGATAACGAGGTGTTGATGGCCTTTGCCTCCTACGCAACCATCATTCTTACCAAGATGATGTTCATGAGCTCTGCGACTGCATTCCAGAGGATAACCAACAAGGTAAGGCTTCAGAGGGGGTGTTTCCTCACTTTCAAGGGTTAAAAGTCTGGAAAACAAGCTGGACAGTTGTGGCAGTGGTTGCACATGCCTTTAATCCCAGCACTTGGGAGGCAGAGGCAGGTGGATTTCTGAGTTTGAGGCCAGCCTGGTCTACAGAGTGAGTTCTGGGACAGCCAGGGCTACAAAGAGAAACCTTGTCTCAAGAAAACAAAACAAAATCCTGGAAAAAAGCCTTGTCAATTTCTATTCTGATCTCTCTCTCTCTCTCTCTCTCTCTCTCTCTCTCTCTCTCTCTTTCTCTCTCTCATCTGTTTGCAATCTATCTACCTATTATCATCTATCTTCTATGTGTCTATCATCTATCTATCTATCTATCTATCTATCTATCTATCTATCTATCATCTATCTATCTAAGCTTTATCTATCTATCATCTATCTGTCTATCTATAATCTACCTATCATCAATCTTTCATCTATGTGTCTATCTAACAAAGCTCTATATCTACCTACCTATCTACCTACCTACCTACCTATCTATCTATCTATCTATCTATCTATCTATCTATCCATCCATCCATCCATCCATCCATCCACCCACCCACCCACCCACCCACCCACCCATCTATCTATCTATCTATCTATCTATCTATCTATCTATCTATCTATTAAAGCTCATTCAGTAGCAAGGTGTGCTGTGTTATGCTGTGAACAGAGTCTGAAATAGGCTGGCCCAAGTGTTTCCCATGACATGAGACAGTGTTGCTTGCAGAATGGCACCACTAATAATGGCATTATTATCAATCTCAGAGAAATAAAGTCTGATCTTAAGGGAAAATGAAAGAGAGGGGACAAGTAGCCATGGAAGCCAATGTGGTCCTCTGATTGACAGTGTGGTCCTCTGTCAATGTGGACCTCTGCTGCTACTGATGTCACAGAAGGGGAGGCTTATATAACAGACATGTATTCCTCATGGCTCTGCAGGGTGGCAAGCCCAAGGTCAAGATGCCAGATCTGATGTCTAGTGAGGACAGACTACTGATCTGCCTGGGCTGCCCTCTGCTTGTGCCCATAGCAGTTGAAAGGAAAAGAAGGAAGCAGAGGGTTGGCTCTTTCTATAAAGGCACTGATCCCAGTCATGAGGGACCCGTTGATATAACCTGATACAAGGGCCATGCCTTAAGACACCATCACACTGGGAGGTAGGCTTCAGCGTGTGCATTTTGTGGGGACAGAAATATTGGTTAATAGCAGTAGCTCAGTCAGCACTGCCTCCCAATGAAGGGCAGACCTGAGGTGGAAACTCACCTTGGGAAATGGAATGTAGCTCAGTGGTAGGGTGTTTGCCTGTAGTGCCCAAGGCCTTGACTTCAATGTCTAGCATACCCCCTCCCCAATTTAAATTGGTTTAACCCCCAACTTTGGGTACATTTCATTGTGTTTCATTTATTTCTTTATTTGAAATTCATGTGTTGGCCATTCAGTGCAGTCCATCCAGTGAGGTCCATCCATTGTGGTCCAGGCACTCATTAGAGGGTACCATGAGGAACAAGACCAACAGACCTGGCTCAGGAGCTGACTCTGTATCATGTCTCTGCTCAGCAGTTCTCTTTAAAATCTCTATTTGTAATAAATACTTATATATTAAGAAAAATATTATAATATTTATGAGATTTTCCAAGCTAAAATCAAAACTACTTTTATAGTTTGTGTTTTTCTTTACTATAAATTATTAAACAGTAAAGCCTACTTAAGTATATCTTAAATGCATATTTCAAGTTCCAGGGAATGGGGGAAATAATTTCAAACAGCATAGTAATTATAAGAAGGAACCCATGAACAGATGCTCCCAAACGTGGCGACCTGGCTGCTCACTGGAATGCACTGCATCTGCTTCTACGTTGCCGTGTTAGTCAACATGAGGGTTCATGCATTATGAGGAGACAGGGCATTTCCACGTCCGTGACCTCAGAAAGCTCTCTCCATCCCTCTCTAATTCCCGCTGCTTGCCTCTTCTGACAGCCTTGGGCAGCAAAGGCATTGCTTGCTGAGAACAGAGTACCTGGGAGGTTGATACATCTGAAGGACAGTGTGTCAACAGCCCTGTGTAAAGGATGCCAGGGTACTGTGTTGATAGTCTGCTGGGGCTGAGGATTATGTCTCTTTTGGGTTTTACTTCCTTGTTAACTATTTTTCTAATTATTTATTTTATCATTATTTGTGTGTGTGTGTGTGTGTGTGTGTGTGTGTGTGTGAGAGAGAGAGAGAGAGAGAGAGAGAGAGAGAGAGAGAGAGAAGCCACCATGTGAAGAAAAATGCAACACAAACTTAGTTCAGAAACAATGGTAACTCAATCTCTGGGTACAACAATGAAAACCTAATCTTGTAAGCCTTATTAAAATCTGATCCCTCTGGTGGTGGATACTTGTGGATCCTCCATGATACTGGGAAAGTCTAGCAGCTACATCTTACCCCTCTGATGTCCCTGGTTCCAAAAGGAGCTAACTCTTTCCTGTTTCCTCTCTTTCTCCATCCAATCAGGAAGTCCTGCCTACTCACCCAGTGATTGGCTCCTATATTCATTAGGGATTTGGTTCACAAGAACAGTATCAGGCCCATCCACAGCAAGTTCTGGAACTTACACTCAGGTGGTCAGGCTTGTGCAGCAAGCTCTTTTACCAACATAGCCTTCTTACTGCTCCCCAGTAAGATTCAGGTTTAAACTGCACTGGTTCCCCTTTCCTCCTCTTGTGTCTGACTTATTGATCTACAGTTTCTTTCTACAAGGGCCAACCAGGATGCACGTGTTTCTTTTATTAAAATTCAAATTACTGGGGCTGGTGATATCTCCCAGTCAGTAAAATGCTTGCCGTGCAAGCATGATTACCTGAGTCCTATCTTCAGTATCCATATTAGAAAAGTCAGATTGGTGGAATAACATCATAATCTCACCAGTGAGGAAGTGGAGACAGGAGGGCCTACCCCTGAGGCTCAATGGCAGACAGGCCAGCCTACTCCAGGAAGCTCTGGGCGCTACTAAGAGGAGCTGTCTCAAAAACAAGGTTAATGGTATTTTTGAAGTGAAATGGGACTTGAATATCCAAGGCTCCGCCTGAACATGCAGCCATGTGTATTTGCATCTGTGCTCACACATGCACCTATACAAACACTCGAATACAGACACACATGCCCAAATGTAAACTAGTAAATAGGTGAATACCCCTCTGCTTTGTCATATTTCACAATATTTGGAATTAGGGCACTCTTTTTGGTTTGTTTATGTTGTTACATTGATGCTAGGTGAGCACAGGGCCTTGAGCTCTATCATCAAGCTATCCCCAGCACAAGTGAAATTTTTTTTTGTTCTTCTTTTTGATATTTGGAATAGGTTTTTGCCAACCCAGAAGATGGTGCTGGCTTCGCCAAGGGAGAGAATGCCAAGAAGTTTGTTCGGACTGACGAGAAGGTCGAGCGTGTGCGCAGGTAAACAGGTGTTTCCGGAAATTCCTCACTCAAGAATCATAGCCATGGAGTCTAGCTAGGATATCAGGGTCTTAGAGAAGAAAAGGGGTGGGGTAGGGAACTCAGTCATTCTCTGTAATAAATGTAACCAACTGCACCAAGTTAGGCACATAGAGTCTCCACATGGCGTTACAGTCGCTCTTGTCACCAATTGTGTTATAATTCTGGACTTCACTGGGTTCAGTGGCTGTATTTTTACAGATACATAAAAATAATAGTGTGTGGGAGGTGGAGTTCAGGCAAGAGATTCTTGTAGATGTATTATTTTTCTCTCAATTCAGATGATCAGTTCACATAAAATGTCAAAGATATTTTGAAGAAGAGTTAAAATATGAAATTTGAAATGAATATGAATATGAAAAATAGGAGGATCTTTCTCCTTTCCACCATTTTATCTGTCATCTGCTTATCTATCAGTCTATCATCTCTCTATCCATCCTGTCTATCTATTATCTATTATCTATCTATCATCTATCTATCCATCCTATCTATCCACCCCTTCTATCTATCTATCTATCTATCTATCTATCTATCCGTCTATCTATCTACCTACCTATTCATATATTATCTATTTATCATCTATCTATCCATCTTATCTATCTATCCATCCTTTCTATCTATCCATCTATTATCTCTCTATCCACCTATTACCTATCTATCCATCTATATCTATCTATCTATCATCTGTCTATCTCTCTATCTATCCATTTATTATCTATCTATCTATCCATATGTCCATCTATTATCTGTCCATCTATTATCTATCTATCTATCTATCTATCCATCCATCCATTCATCTATTATCTATCATCTATCGATATTCCTTTGTCTCTGAATGTAATTTGTAGCTTTTACATTTAATATGTTTCAAACCCAATAGGCACTGACGAAAGATAAACCAGATTCCACCTTCACGGCTCAGCTGTACCCTTAATATACCTATTTCCAAAGCATGTCTATAGGTCTGAAAGTTCCTTCTTAATCTATGTCATGAAGTCATGTAGTGTGCCAGGTTTTTATAGATATTCAACGTGAAATTTAAGTGATAGTTGCCCCCTTTCTATAACAGGTGGACTGTCAGAGCCACATGCTGTCTTCCCGGTCACCATTTTCTAGTGCTCATATGAGCTGTGGAACAGTTCCAGCCGTATTTGAGCCTGTGATGTTACAGAGCTCTAAAGCATCAGGGTCATGTTATAGGCACTTGGCAGTCCTGCGATAGAGACAGAAAAACGTAAATGTAATAGGCACTCGAAGAGATCTCCTCAGTTTGCTGAGCATGGCAATAAAATAGAAATTGAGAGCAAAGAGTTCTCCTCCCGCAATTGGGATGTCAGATGAACGCTCTAGGTCTCGTGAGCAGCGTCCCTTCTTGCTTCTCTGAGAAAGTCTAAAAGCTTCTCAGGAGATCTATGGATTCTCTCAAGCCATGGGGTATATGGTCTCCAGATGATCCCTGGCCCGTGTTCACATGCTCCTGCATGCTCCCAAAGTTTGCATCATGTTATGTTGGATGTAAAACCAACGTATCCCTCAATTCTTCCAACAAATCAATTGAAACACTGTGGACAGAAATAGGATGGAGTCTGTCGAGGCATATGGGGATTTTCACTGTGCACTACAGGCATTTATCAGGCAAGAATATTTTTCTCTGAAGAGGGAGTGAGTGCTTGGTACTTAACTCACTCACTCTGGCTCTGCAGGTCTCGTGCTGGGTAGTCAGTCCTCTTGAGCAAGCCAGTCCTGAAAGAGCCTGTGCCAAGCATTCACACCAGAAATAGTTTCAGGACAGAAGAACCAATGTGAAAACCTCAAATTGTGTCAAGTGTTACAATGAGAGAGAGAGTAAAGTTTAGAGAGAGGTGTCGGGAACTTGGGGGCATTAAACCATTTTTAAGATTTATCGGCTTTTTCTCAGTTTCTCTTTGACAACAGGCAGTTGCATGGTTGATGCTAATCATGACTTTCTACTCTTAGCATGGGGTAAGACTAGAAAACATAACAAGATCACGGCAGCATTATTTGCAAGATGGAGAGGAGCATTCAAGCCTTCTACACAGAAGCTTAAAAAAAAACTATTTTATTTTGAGAGATCAGATTCTCTTTACTGTTTATCCCGTCTGCCATCCTTACCCTCCTGTGGATACCTCTAGAGGAGAAATCTATAATCTAGTCGGATGCTCTTCTTTTCCGACTACAAATAAGTGTTACTGACGTTTAATGCCTTACCTCTGGGTGCCTAGAGGAGGTATAAGGCCAGTGTGCAGCACGCCCCCTGGTGGTCAGAATCTGAACTTCCAGTGTAGCAATAGGCAACCTTCTATAGAGGGGCCAAGGATCCTACTTTCATCCATATGTTTCTAAATTTTTGAGAATCAAATAAAATACCAATAGTACACACATTTTTTAAAAAATTCAGAATCTCCTTTTTCTATTTTAAGGCTTTCCTCCTCATTGTTTCAACATGCAATGTAAAACCTGTTGCTATTTCCATAGTCAAATGACAGGGCCTGAATGTGGCCACCCATGAATGAAAGCCGTCCTCAAAGGTATTCAGAAAATTAATACATGTACATATAGGACAATTAGCCCCGAGCTTAGAGCAGTATGTAGTGGCATATCAAGAAATGTAACTCAGTGCCGGTTACCTGAGTTCCAAACAGACACAAACCAGTGGTAATTGGACAAGACTGGACATTGACTTATCTACTTAGTCCCATTTTGCCTTATTCTGAGAGGAACGCAAGACCACAGTATTATAGGATCGATGAAACCAGAAAGGTCATCAAGAAGGCTAGAAAATAAAGTGAGTTATTCTAAAGAACTTGGGTTTAGTTTTAAGGGACCACAAGGACTCCATAACATACCGTCTTCAGAGGCGGAGAGCACCCTTCCAGCAGAGTGGTCTGCAGACACTGAGTGTCCGAGCGCGAATTCTATCAAGAGTCTGAGCTGTGGATAGAGGCTCAGCTAGACGGCGCCCTCTATGGCCCCAAACAACGCAGCCGCTGGAAGGGTCTTATCTTGAAGGCCCTGCCTTCCTTGGGTTGTGATCAAAGATCTTCAAAGAAGACATGAGATCAACATATGTGTAGGAATCAAACAGTACAGAGGAGTGGTCTGTGCCTGGGATGGGGTGGTGGGATGCAGGAGTAGGTCCCAATGGCCTTTAGAACTATTTCACGAAGGAAGAAATGATGAGAAATTACCTTAATTTGAGAAAACTCCTTGTGAGAATTGAACCGGGCCGCCGTGTGCTTAGAATCGGAGCCCTGTCTGAGCAGAGGGCATCGGATCCATGCGGCTGGACACCCTTCACACACACTGTAGCTGGTCACGCCTTGATAATTCACTTAAAACAATCAGAGCGACTATTTCCAGGTTTCCAGGTCAGGAGGGTGCTGAAAACCATGAGAGTCTTAGCTGAGAGCCTGTGGCCTCCAGAGTGTGGGGGGAGGTCTGCCACGGCCTGGGGCACCACTCGTAAAGGCCGTGGGAATCAAACTAAGCAGAAAGTGGTCATTCCTGGGAGGAGGTGCAGCCCTGACCTGGTAAGAGGGCCCAGGAGCTGCCTATAAGCTGTGCTGACAAAATGAACCCGGCAGGTTGGGCAGACTGTCACAACAGAGGAGCCAGTGCAAGGGCTGTGTAATAACCGCATATCGCCAGGGCCTGCAGTGTGCATGGCACCCGGGCGGGGTTTACATGCAGACCCGGAAGTCTCTTCATAGCAGCAAGTATTATCTGTGAAGACTTCCTGGAGGAGAATAGGATGGGGGATTAAATTGGAGTGAGAAGAGAGTTAGGGTCATTCCAGTCAGTTCCCCACTCTACTTCTTTCTCTCCATCCCCAATTTCCTCACACTGAGTCTGACTCTGCATTAGTATTGCATTGCTTGGTACCCACTGACTGTAGGTTCAGAAAGAGGTGCTGTAATATTGCATTGTTTGGACTGCAGATTTGGAAGGAGGTGCTGTAATTAGCTGCAGGATCTTCCTTTTATAGCTTCTTCCCCGACTTTAAATCTTTCTCTCCTCTTAAAATATCGGGAAGGAAACCCTGACATGCTCCGCAGTGGAGGTGGAGGGCTGGGGAGATGGATTACTCGGCACCAGGAGTAGAGTCACTCTCTAGAAACCAAATAAGGGGGGGCTGGGGTTGTGGGGTGTGGAGCACTCTCATGGGCCCAGGGTTGGGGAGGCAGACATAGGCAGATGCCTGGGAGTTCACTGGCCAGTCAGCCTAACTGACCCTGTGAGTTCCAGTCCAAGGCACCTTGTCCTAATTTCAAAAAAGTGTGAGCTGAGGGTCTCTGAAGGGCAACCGCAGAGCTTTTCCATTGGTCTCCTTGTGCACCAGTATTTACCCTGCACTCCCGAGCAGCATCTAAGAAGGACCGGAGCAGGAATCAGCCCTCCATTCCCCCAGCTTGTCTCCTGAGAGAAGAGGGGTGCCCACATCTAGGTCTTCTCCAGATCTCTGTTGCCTTCCTTCTAGCCTGATGTTGTCATGGTTTTTGCCTTGAGCTCTTAGGGAAGGCAAGAAGAGAGGGAAAGGAGATATTAGGGAGACGTCGCTGTGCATTTATGTCAAAACAGGGCAATGACATGACAAACAAAACCTTCCCTTTCTGAGATGTGTAGCAATAGTTGTTGTCTCTACCAAATTCTAGGTTAGGTTGTAAGTCAATCACTCATTCTGTGCTAATAAAGGATACTGAATTTAATAATCAGTCACTTAAGACTTGTCAGGTCAACAGAAGAAGTATTGTTCATAACACTCCAAGTCAGAAAAGCCTATGGTGCCACAAGCCAGAAGGAAAATTCTCAGTAAAATATGTTTTCTCTTTTCTTCTCATGATAGTGCACAGATAGACATTAAGGAATTGTATTCTTCCACTTCCTTTTCTCTTCTCTTTTTTTCTGTCACACTCTCTCATTCCTTCTGTGGTTTGAATAGAATATAGAATGTCTGACATCTCACCCAGATCTAGGAGGATAGTTCTGCGTTTTATCTGGATCTGAAAGGATATGAGACTCGATGCTGGCTTGTACTAAGAAATTTCTACACAACCACTCTGAAGTGAAGGAGGAGTTTTGATACAGATCATAAAAAAGGAGCATTCTTTCTTTGGGAAGAAAAATTTTCATTGCAAGAAACTTGAATTGCAAAAATGATATTTGTACTTATGAAAATGATGTATGTTTTTCTTGGCTAGATGCTATTTAGATATTCTAGAAACCACAAACTGCCTTTTTCAAGATAAAAAAAAATCAAAATCAAAATGCTCTAAATAGAAACAGTGTTAGTAAAAAAGCAAGGGAGCTGGGAAGACAATGGGGAGTCATCCTTCATGCTGTGAAGATCCACTAGCCTTGCTAGGTGTGGGGGTGCCATGCCTGAAATCATAGCACTTGTAGGAAGACAAAGGGGGGCTGTGAGTCTGGGGAGAGTCTGGCTATATAGCAAGTTTCAAGCCACCCTTAGGTAACCTTGACTGAAACCCAATCCAACCTAACCAAGACGTTCATCAAGACTGTATTTTGCTTTGTAAGAGAGAGAAGGATCCATGCATTCCCACTGATTTTGAAACTCATGATGTCATCTTCTCTCACAGAGCCCACCTGAACGATCTTGAAAACATCGTTCCCTTCCTTGGGATCGGCCTCCTGTACTCCCTGAGTGGACCAGATCTCTCTACAGCCCTCATGCACTTCAGAATCTTTGTTGGTGCTCGAATCTACCACACCATCGCCTACTTGACGCCCCTTCCTCAGCCAAACAGGGGCCTGGCGTTTTTTGTTGGCTACGGAGTTACTTTGTCCATGGCTTACAGGCTGCTAAGGAGCAGGCTGTACTTGTAAGGAGAATTGTGATCTTCACCATCTGATTGATTTTTTTAAAGGAATTTTATATTTCCAATGCATTCAAATACTTTCTAAGATCTTATGTATGAAAGGAGCAGAGAAATTGGGAATTGGGGAAAATTCAATTTAAAGAAGAGCATCAATCGGCTCTATTCTTTTGTATTTGGGTTAGACATCCAATATAATCAGCCTTAACTATGTTGTCTAACTCCTAAAGTACTTTGTTATAAGTCTTGATTGTGTCATAATTTGTTGCATTTGTCTACATTTCCTGTTGTTCATCTATAAAAGAGTGCTCACTCCTATGTGAAGCCTGGGTCCCATTATAGCTGAAGTAGGACCGTGAATTAAAAATAAATCTTGTTTGTTTTTTTCCTCTTTTATTAATGTGTATACATGTGTGTCTGTGTATGCATGGAGTGTGTGTCCTTGCAGGTATCCACAGAAGCCCCTGGATCTGAAGTTGTTGAAAACTGACCTCAGGTACTCCAGAAGAGCAGTAGGTACTCTTACCTGTTGAGCCATCTGTCCACCCCACATTTGGTTTTAATGTTACTATTTTTCAACAACAACAACAACAACAACAACAACAACAACAACACCAATCACACAATCTATGGAAATGTTGAAAAACTGAATAGTGAACCTCTCCATGCCTTTCATATTGAGTCACTGGTTTTTTTTAACATTTTGTCTCCTGTGGTTTGGCCATTTCTCAGGTTGTATTTTTGGACCACAGGAATGTAGGTTGCAGATACCAGGCTATTTCTTCCTAACCTAGATGCTTCTTCAGTGAAGTAGGCTGTAATATTTAATATCAATTTGTAGGTAATAGGAAAAAGGGATACTAAATTTTGTATCCTTTGAGATCTGAAAACTATGTATAAATGAAGAACCCACTTAAGGAGTGATAAAGAGCTCAAGATTACCTATTTCAGGTTCCAAATTTAACTAATAGTGGCATGTAAGTTCAGAAGTTTCTAATTTTTCAATTCACAGGAGGAGCTGTATGTAAAAGTAATGTGTATGCCCCAGAGGTAATTGTTTTCTTGGAGTATTGCTGCTGAATAAGCTCACCCTTTCTAATTCTTTCTGTGTTCAGATAGCTGGCTGTTTCAACTCAGCCATTTGCAGTCAAACTCCTCTGCAAGCTGACCAATTCAGTCTGGCTTCCCTCAGCTTCTCACTAATTGATTTGCTTGGTCTCAAGCTAACTCAGGTAATTTGTTCTAAACTGGCTCCTTCTTATCCTCTGCCTTAACTGCCTTTGCTGGCCCACACTGATTGACATTAACCCAGGAGTTAACTCAGCTTTATTTCACTGCTGTCATTGCACTGACTCCCAACTCACAACACTGACTTTGTCCCTATACAGCTCTTACATTGATGACTACTTCTGTCAAATCTTTCTCTGCTTCATCACATTGTCTGCCCCTCAATTTAATGTCATTTTCAAACATGGCTGCTTCCTTCTAAAAACTAATCTTACCTCAAAGATGTAATCTAAGGGTGTGTGTGTGTGTGTGTGTGTGTGTGTGTGTTTTCCAAGCAGAGGAATTAAATATGTGTGGTGTGTCTGCATTCCTGCTTGATCACACAGACTTAGGTCTTTGGCTGTGATCCCTTGCCAAAGCAGCCATATTTCTGGATTAAAATTCTTCTATAGCTGTGCAGTGTTGAGAGATTTATTCGAGAAACTGCTTTTATCTGGAAGGAGGACAGATGGTGTGTGTGTGTGTGTGTGTGTGTGTGTGTGTGTGTGAATATTTACTGATCTTGCCTTTCCTGTCTCAAGGAATTCCCATCTAGCCAAATGACCTCATTTTGTCTACATTTGTGGTTGGTGACTAACCTGTGGTGAGAAACTGAGAGACCACATTAAAATGTAATATATACCTATGAAGGATGTTATGGTGCCAATCAAGAATGCCCCTGAAAGGTTCATATGTGTAAACTGGACACTAGGAGGCAAGTCCTGTGAAGGTGCTGAAACCTTTAGGAAGAGGACTCTAGTGGAGGAATGTAAGTTTTTGCAGGTATCCCTTAAGGAGAATATTTGTTCCTTAACTCCTTTCTCTCTTCTTTCCTGCTACTATGATGTGCACAGAGGAGACTTCTTAGATCTAGCTGACCAGAGAGCCAGTATCTTATCTGTGTTTGGTTGTCTAGTCATTTGTCAAAGTATAATTGAACAACCTGTGGCCCCCTGTCATTAGAGGAATCTCTTAAAACTCCAAAGAACTACTAAGAACTAGATCCATGATCAAACATTCTCTGATTCTACATTTGGAAGTTTCTCTAGGCAGCAAGCAGAAGAGGAGTTTCTGGCCCCCAGTGTATTACACTTGCACCCAAAGGACCAGTCCTGGGGGGGGTCTTGTTTTGCTTTTGTGAACCATTAATCCAAGGGCTCTGCTTTATAATTTATAATTTAATAAGTGTGTTTTGGGGGGTTGCATAGCTATCACACTGACTTTTAGCCCCTTGCTCTGGGAGTTTCCAACAATCCATTTAGAAAGAGCAACACAAAAATCCTCTGATCATTTCCCCCCTGCCTGCCTGAAATGTCAGCCCTGTGGGACATTGATAGGTGTTCCTGCTATGAGGAAAAGCATTACTGCTGCCCGCATGCCTTTCAGGGTCCTTGATTCACTGTAAATCCCATGTAAACTGTTGGATTTGACAAGGAGGAGTTGTTGAAGGGAGACTACTGGGAAGGGTCGATGTTGGGTTGAATTTGGCACCAATCTCTCATCTGTGACAGCTCAAGTGGAAGATGGTGGATGAGCTATAGGACCCATGAGCCTCCTCAGTCAGCAAATGCAGGCCCCGAGTCACATTTAATTCAGAAAACTCTGACAGCCCCGCATAAAGTGTGAGCTGTAAAAATGGAGAGATTGAGACTGTGTGCACGAGTGAGCCATTATTTCCTTTCTCTGGACTTTAGGAAAATACAAAACGGGACAATATGGACTCTGGAACATCACCAAGAGATCGGCATTAGTGACTTTGGGAAAATATTCCTGGCATATTTATTCCAAGGCCACATGATTTTAATGATTAAAAGTTAAGAGGAAAATTAATGCAGAGTAGGAAGATGCTTAAAATTCTACATCATTAAGCTTAAATGACACACATCTACATCTGAATACAAACAAGATAAACTACCTACAATTAAGAAAAATGTTGGGCTGACAAGATGGCTCAGCAGGTTTTAGGCACCTACCAGTAAGGCTGATGGCCTGAGTTCATTCCCTGGAACTCAAGTAGCAGTAGGAGAAGAAAACAGACTCTTTTTTTTTGGGACCGCCACATGTGCACACATGTGTCAAACATGTATGTACACACATACACACACAATAAATATTAAAATCTCTAAATATGAAAAGTATTAAGGCCAGAAAGTGGTAGCACATATTTTTAATCTCAGCACTAAGATGAGAGATCTCTTTGAGTTTGGGACTGGACTTATTTGCATTACAGAGTGAGTTCCAGGACATAAACTACATAAAGAAACCCTGTCTTGAAAAACCAAACAACCACCCCCCACCAAATGTTGAGTATTGAAATAGTTTGGAATGTAAATAGAATCCTGGGTTTGTATAGTGTCTTTATGTCAGTCATGGTCCTGAGACTTTATTGAGCCTAAGATATTGTTTGATGGCATCTTAAGCCCTATTTATAATTCTAAACATATTGGTACATGGCCTATTGTGTTAGTGGTTGATTGGTACACCTCAGTGGCTTTCACAAAGGTCTCTGTGAGGTTGAGGGGCCTTGGATGAATCAGTTCCTGTGTCTGTAAGTTGCTTGTTGTTCAAGAAGTTATGTGTGTCTGAGCACATCCACATTTTGGGAATCAGCTAAAGCCAGAATGAGCTGATCCAGAAAGATCTCAAGGAAAACCATTGGAATCAGTTTGGAGCTACACAGTGTCTCTTCCTCCATAACAGGGCTTGGTAAAGGCTGGCCTCTGGGCTAAAGCTAGCTATTGATGGCAGTTGGAAATGGTGTGTTCTTGGAGCACAGCTGTGTTTATTTATTTTAATATCTTCTCAAACTACTTTGTTGCCACAGTGGCAGAATCAAGTAAGCTGCTGTAATGGAAAACTCCATAGCACACAAAACAGGCATATTTACTCTCTGATCATTCATAGAGCAAGTTGACCCAGTCATCTGGCCTAGACATTATCAGGACCGTGATAAAAATACAAGGGAGGAAACGGAGTCCTCTGGCTACCTTTCATCATGCCTGCTAACATACAGACAGACAAAGAAAGTCACATGTCATACAATTGACCTCAGAATCAAAGTGCTGAAACTCAAGTTCCCAAGTGAGAACAACCTCAGCATCCCAAGTCACAGAGTAGGTGTGCATGGAGGAATGATTGACCGGAAAAATCGTTCCCACCCACTCTGTGTGGGCTATAATGCCGTGAGGAAGTTCAACCCAGACATAGTAGGAACATTCTCTTAAATTTAAAACTTCATGCTTTGAAAGCAGCCTTGGTCCTAGTGTGTCGGTAGTCATTTTGTCAGATTAGCTGTAACCCATGGTAAGCTCTGTGTGATAACAATGGTTACAACTAAGCTGGAAAAATGTGAGCATATGAATTTGGCCTTCTCCCTCTCATTTGCAGCATGCTGCCTTAGGAAGACAGATGGGATAAGAACAAATATTTGGATAGCCTTATCGCCTCTATAACCAAGTTGGTCCCCAAACTGTGCCCCCGTCTGTTGTCTTGAAATTATAATCTGCCCCTGCTCCCAACCAAGCACTTCATAAAATTTAATGCTTTCTATTATTGGTGTAGTTATTGTGGATCAGAGAATGTTACTCGCCTAAATGTGGACTGACCATGCTGGTGTTTGCCGAAATGATTAATACCAGTCCATGGCTTATATTAATCATGACAACAAGTGCTACATTAAATTTTTGTGTTATTCAATCTATAAGCTTAATAGCTAATGGGATAGCATTTTCCCTTGATAACTTGTCATTTGTAACATTATATTTAGAGGTTGGATCCAAGAATTTATTCTAATGATGTCTCTCTCACTGACCTACCTTAAAGCCGCATGAATTCCCTCAATCTCTCTTCAGTATTTCACATTTAAAATGAAGACATGAAGTAGATGATTGAAAGAATCCATGGCTGAAAATTCTGTTTGTTCTGGAGGCAGGTGTTCTACTCGTTTCTAGTGATAGACTGTGAGCACCAATATGCAGGAGCAATTACAGAAGACAACCCATAACCTCGTTAATGGGGTCAAAGATGATTGGTGAGATAAATAGCAATTTGTGGCTTTCATGTCTTAGAATAATAATGCTTAAATTAATTTTCCCTGAGTCACTAATGTCATGTCACCAAAACAACATGAACATTCACAAACATTAAAAAAATATTGAGTTTTCCCCATTTTAAGATTTCCTCTCAATGTTTTTCTTCAAATGAGAGCATACTGTCACTTGAGTAGACCAATTATTGATAGGTATTAGTGTTGGGATAGGATGGACAGAATGGCCAGAAGCAAATTCCTTGCTCTATTCATTCTGCGTTCTTAAAATTCTTGATCCTGAGAATTAAAGTCCTGTAGGCCAAAATCTCAATACACAGAATAGAAGGAATGCTTAATTCTTTATGAAACTATCTACTAAGGATCTCCCGTGTGATATGTGTCTTATGTACATCACTGAAGAGACACATTTGTAAAGAAATGAAAAGAGCTCATTGAAACAACTGAAGTCAAACTGTAGTGGGATCCTCTGGCAGAAATCAATTCACTATATAGTCTGTTGGTTAAATCTGCCTTGGCATGCTTTAGTAGAGACTACAGGGTAAAAAGATGTTTCACTGATGAACATTTGTAATCAGTTTAGTGTCTGAGGGCATTTATAACGAACCAAGAATAGAGTTATATCTGCAGAATTGAAGTTACCATTTTCTTATTAGTAGACATAAATTAAGAATGAGAGAGGGGGGCAGAGAGAGGGAGAGAGGGGGAGAGAGAGAGAGAGAGAGAGAGAGAGAGAGAGAGAGAGAGAGAGAGAAGAAGAAGGAGGAGGAGGAGGAGGAGGAGGAAGAGGAGAAGGAGAAGGAGAGGAAGAGGAAGGAGGAGGGAAGAAGGAGGGGGAAGAAGAGAAGAGAAAGAAGAAGGAGGAGAAGAAGGAAGAAGAAGAGGAAGAGGAGGAGGAAGAGGAGGAGAAGAGGCAGACTGACTATTTTCAGGCCACCTTCATCTATGTACATAGTGAGTTTCAAGGTAGCCAGGGGTATAAAATGAGTGAGACAGAGTCTTGATAAACTAAAAAAAGAAAGAATGCAAGGAGAGAAGGATGGAAGAAAGGAAGGAAGGGAAGAAGGAAGGAAAGAGGGGGAGGAAGGAAGGAGGGAGGGAGGGGAAGGAAGGAAGGAGTGAAGGAGGAAGGAGGAAGGAAAGAAGGAAGGAAGGAAGGGGAGAAGGAAGGAAGGAGGGAGGAGGGCATCATTATTACCGTTGCACTGAAGCACACGGTGCCATCTTAGCCATTGGTCTCTTGTTTTCTGGGTCCCTTTGTGACACACTGTTTTCTGTCTCTTGACTCATAAAGTCTGAAATGTTTATTTGGGCTTTTTACAACACATGTCGACCTGTGACCCTCACAATTGCCTTAAGATGCTAATAGGATAGTGAGTTCTCTAGTCATTTGGCTCCTACTAACTTGTCTTAAGATTTAATCAAAGCAATTACAGTAATAGAAAAAAAATTTCCCCCCTCCAAAATAAGAGTAACTTCAAGTATAGAACCCGAAGCCATTTATTTTATGACATTGCAAAGCTGGGCATGTACCTAGGGAAAAGGAAAGAATAGCTATTGTGATAATTTAGGGGGAAGTGTGATTTTCATAGTTCCTGTTCTCGAAGAATTCTGCTCTCTTTCTGCCATGTTTTGTTCTTTAGGGAGTTACAGTCTCTCTTGCTTGAATTCCATAGTCTCTATTCCAAATTTCTCATCCAACTGCACTTGAGATCTCCCCGTGCTCCTGATATGTGGGCCCCGTCACATAAGAGAGTGCCTCTGACATTTTAGCTATAATAAAATGAAAACACTAAGGCAAGAAGTTACTGGCTACTAGCTAGGAAAGACAGGTCCTAGTGATTCTTGTTTATCTGTACTTTGTTGATGAGTGCTAAATGTATACCATACAAAAAAATGGACCTTCAGGGCGAGTGAGATAACTCAGCGTTTAAAGCCGCTTGCCACCAAAATTGGCTGTATGATTTCCTGCACTGCTAAAAATAAACACATTGTTTCTATACACATCTTTTTCTATTTTAACTCAAATTATTTGTTTCTGCTCTATATAATTATACATTATATAGTATGGAAAGATGTTAGACTATGTCATGATTTCTAAGCATTTGTCTAAGTGTTCAAAAACAATGAGAGAGAGAGAGAGAGAGAGAGAGAGAGAGAGAGAGAGAGAGAGAGAGATTCCAGGCTGGGGAGATGAGTTGGTTCAAAGTGTTTGCCTGAATTTTATCCCTTAAAATACACATTTAAACAAATCTGAGTATGGTGGCACACACTTGTAGTCCAAGCACTGGGAAGTTGGAAACAGGCAGATCCCTGGGACTCATTAGTCAGCCAATGTAGCCTATGTGACAAGCATCAGGCCAACAAAACGATTGCTTCATTAGGAATGGGATCCAAAGTATCCCCTAGAGTGTGTGTGTGTATGTGTGTGTGGGGGTATGAGAGAGAGAATACACACACACACACACACTCACACACACACACACACACACACACACACACATACACACACACACACACTCACACACACAAAGACAACATTTATTTTCTTTGTGGGAGTGGATTTCTCACCAGAGTCTGAACTTTGGTTTGCTCCCCCTGGTGGTTGAGTTTTCATGCCAGGATGAGGGCTCTCTGATGAAAACTGGAGTTTTATTTAATGCGTGGCTGTCAAGGTTTATGTTTGCTCATAGTAAAGATACAGAAATCATGACACCTCCAGTGTAAGGCAGCCAAATCACCCCCTTTTCATAAGTGATAGTTTAAAGCACTAATGTTCAATCACATCATATGGCAGGTTATAATGTCAACAGAGCAGACACACTAGGATGAAGGGACACCAAGCAGATGCTCAGAAAGAGCCCACACTATCTACGACTAATTTAACGTTGGCCATAGTGACAGTGTGATACCTCTCACTTCAATGCCATCACAGTGATGACTTCTAAACACTGGGCCTAGTTTCTTTGAGAAGTTTATCTTACTGCTTTTTAAAGGGAAAGTGATCGGTGGTCCCACTTGGGGCATCACGTCTTCTCACAGCTCTGCCACAGAAACAGGTTCTGAATCCATGAATTCAGCAGGCTACCCCCAAATCCCTCTACTCAAAACAAAATCAGTAACCATTACGAGTAGAATCCTGATTAGAGTGTGAGATAGATTTCTAAGTAGGAAAAAAAATGACATGATTGCTGCTTTTAGGGACTTATCCCAAAATGAAATACTGGAAAAACTATGAAAATGATTGCAAATAATATTTATTGTGGTGCCATTTACTGCAGCAAAGCACTACAACTCTTCAAAATATTCTTAGGACAGAGATCTGAGGACTCACACATTGAATTATCCTGTGGTCATAACAAGGAGAAGACCTTGTATTTGCTATTATGTCTCCCATGAAGTTAGATGAAGGATACAAGAAGATTCTGATGCATGCATGCATGCATGCTTACATTAGGAATGAGAAACAAAGCGAGTTTTCTTAATGTCTCCTTTGAGAGCTATGACCTTCTGAAGCGCACGTTGCAAAGTAATTAGATATTGTTCCATAGTCATTAATTACAATATAGGTAGCCATTCATATACAACAGTGCAAGTTAAAGGAAGAAGACTTCATGGAGTGCCCTGCTGGTGACGTGACGTCCATCAAAAGCCCGTCCCAGGTGACTTTAAAATAAAACGTTCCACTTGGAAAACAACAATAAAAGAGGAAGAATATCAACAACAGTTGTGGCAGCATCATTTTGAGACTAGACTATGTGATGCAGAATGAAAGAAAAGAGTAATTCAACTAGAGTTATTAAAATCAGAATTGGAGGCAGGGCATAAATGGGTTATAGAAATGGACTTGAATAGGTAAAATAAACGGGATCAGCATTCCTAAATTTGACATGGAAGGATTAGTGTGAACTGATGTTGTGCTTTATGGTGTGTGTGTGTGTGTGTGTGTGTGTGTGTGTGTGTATGTGTGTGTGTGTGTGTGTGTGTGTGAGAGAGAGAGAGAGATTGTGTGTGTAGTCTGTCTGTGTGTCTTTGTGTCTGTGGTGTGTGTATGTGTGTGTGTGAGAGTGGTTGTGTGTGTTGTGTGTGCATTTGTGTGTGTGTGTTGGTAGTGCATTTATGTATTAGAGAGAGCTATTGGCTAGATGCAAGGAACACAGGATGCAGTGGTATGACCTGTCATATAAAAAAACAAGAATTCTTTTCTGATTTCTGGTAGCATGTCAAAAGCACTCGAGTGAAAAATATGGCCTCCATGCCAATAAACTATCATATGACGAAGACCTTTAAACCTTATGTCTATATCTATTTATCTACATATGTTATACATGCATGTTATATATGCATGTAGATACATATATATAATATATGTACATACATACAACTATACACATATACATATATAGCTATATATCTATACATCTGAAAAGATATATAGACTTTTTGAAGACTTGGAAATCTTACTTTTTTTGAAAACCCTCCAAGAATCTCTCCTACTTTTCCTATATAAACCAAACCTCTACATGACCAATAGTTGTTGAGAGGGAAATGTTTCTTTGTAGAAGCCAAGCAGCTAATAATTGAAGAAATAATTTATCTTTTCAACACCTAATGAGATAATGGATTTAAGCAAAGATTATCAATGGCTGTTAACATAAGATAGCCAGAAGTTATTTATTCCGGAGAGACTCACACAATATCATCCATAAAACTATGTGGCGAAAAGGCCAGGAAAACGCCACTGAAGTCTCTAATTTTTTTATTTAACTTTTTATTGATTCCTTGTGAATTCCACATCATGCTTCCCAATCCCACTCATTTCCCCATCTTCTTATAACCACCCTGTTCCCCCTTGAAAAGAAAAAAAAGTTATCGTATTGTGTCACAGTGTGGCCCACGATATTCCATTTTGTCCACACTTCTTTGCATGCAAATGTTCATGGCAATGAGTCATTGGTCTGGTTTGAGGCCTCTGGCTTCTGCTACTCTATCAATAGTGGACCCTAACTGGGACCTCTCAGACATCCTGTTGTTTTCCTGTGTCATAGAGGATTCACTTTGGATCTGTGCCTACCAGAGCAGAGCTCTCCTGCTCTCATAGCCAGCTCTCCCACCTGCCCCAACCCCTCCTCCCATCCTCTGACACCAGGACCAACTAGTTCTACCATGCACCTCAAGTGCAGGTCCCAATCGGAGTGCTGCAACAGGTGAGGAGCAGGGACAGCTCTCCTGCTCTCCGACCCTATGGTCAGCTCTCCTGACTGACTTCTGCAGGTGGGCAGGGGCAAGAGGAGGAGAGGCCTCTTTCCCTCACCTTCCCTCTGCCAGCACACAGCAGATGAGTGCAGGGTTAGCCCACCCACGCTCAAACCCTCAGGCTGGCTCATCTTCAACCCCTGCAACCAGGGTCAGCTCTGTTGTGCTTGCTGGGCTGGGTGCAGCCTGCTTTCCTCTGAACTGTAGCTGGGGAGGAGTGGGATGGCTCTCCTGTTCGCACACCTTTGGGGCCAGCTCTCCCATGATGCCTGATCGAGGAGTGAGGCCAGTTCTGCATAGCTCTCTGACATCGACATGGCCTCAGGTGGCACCCCAGACCAAGGATGTCCACCTGACTCTTGGTGGTAACAGACTCCTGCTGCTGCAGGGCCGTGCAGACATGTCCCTGAGTGGCAGCAATGGCCAGGTCCATGGTAGCAGAATCAGCTGTTCACAACAAGCTGTTCCCTACCCCCTTCCACTTCCCCGTTCTTTCTCTCTTCATTGTGCACATACCTTTCCGATTCTTCTTTTTTATCTTTCTACCACTTGCTTGCTCATTTTAGTGTCCCTGGGGGCCTCTGGATATCTGAGGTCATCTCAGGACTGGTCTCAGGGATGCTATGCTCTGGCCCTGCCATGTGACACAGGGCAGAGGTCATCTCTGGCTTGTTCCCTGCCTAGCTCTGTGGCACGGGACAGGTGGTCGTCTCCTGAAGTCTCTAATTAGGGATGTGAGATTTATTGGAGATCCAAGTGGGGCCAAACACCATGAAGGCAGAGATGATCATACTGAGAAAAACTGCCCAGGAATAAAATATTGTGGAGAGAAGATAGGGAGAGAGAGGGATGTATAGAAAAAATCCTACAGAGGAAAAGAAATGAGACAAAGTATGAATGTTGTTTGAATTCTAATCCCAAAACAAAACTATGAAAATATATGAACTGGTATTAAAATTTTGATATTAATTACTTAAGTATTTTCTGTAAGTATGGGAGAGGCATGCATGCCTGTGCACAAGAAGGAAGCAAGTATCTTCTGTCACTCTCCATCTATGCCTTTGAGGCAGCATCTCTCTCTCTCTCTCTCTCTCTCTCTCTCTCTCTCTCTCTGCCTGTGCTCTAGGAGACTGGAGACAGCAAGCACCAGCAATCCTGTCTGTTTCACAGACACAAGAAATATATCTGGGTTTCCTGGGTATACAGAAAGCACACTTAGCTGCTAAGCCATCTCTCTCTAGACCTAATTTTGTTTGTTAGGCAATGTCTCAGGTAACTCAGGGTGAACAAATACTGTGGCTACAGCCAATGCTGACCTTGAACTCCTGATCCTCCTGCCTCCACCAACTGAGATGTGCGAGTATAGGCAAGCACCACAGCTCTTGGTTAATGTGGTCTTGGCAGTTTACCCCAGAGCTTCTAACTGAGCACATCCACAGCTGAGCTATATCCTCATCTCCAGGAGGTCTAACTTTACAAGCTTCCTGTGATGCTTAGAGCTCATATAAGCCATGAGAACCTTGAGGGCCACAGATCAGGTCTAGAACAGAGTCTGGGTGAGTGTGTGGACACAGTGAGGAGAGGCATGGCTTCTTCCTTGCTGACTGCAAGTGATCAGCACAGAGAGAATAGTCTTCTGCTTCTTATTCATGCTTGAAATGTCCTGGGAAGAACGTTAAGACATAGAAGGAAAAGACGAGTGATTTCCTTAAAGGTCTAGCACTATGATTTTTCTAAACCTGCTGAATCAATTTTTATAAAACATTCCTTATCCCACAAAGGAAGGTTTTCTCTCACCCTGAGTTGGTTTCAGCTGGTGCTGGTGATTAGCATTTGTCTGCAGAGCTTCACACTTTCCCATGGCTCTGTTGTTTCTCTTACAGTTTGTAGAGGTCATATGGGGTGGATATTGCAGTATATTATATTCTGTGTGTTTCCACATGAATAGCAGAGATCGTATCTTTGAAACAGATTCACCTGGTAATATAATGGCTGTCTTGAACTTCTCTGGATACTATTTATTTATTTATTTATTTATTTATGTATGTATGTATGTATGTATGTATTTATTTATTTATGTCAATGTTATGCACCAAGACTTTAATAACTCCGAGGAAGAGGAGACTATGACCTTTGAGAATCAAAAGTTCATAAGTCAAAGCGAATGGGCGTGGGACAGATGTAAGTTCCTTGTTTACAAAACACAAGAGTGCTTGCCATTGGTAAAGTGTTTGCCATTGAAATTCCTGGTGATGAGCTCCTGATGTTGCCTGGTGTTGAGCCCCTGAAACCAACATAAAACCATGGTACAGTATTTGCACTTGTAATCCCAGCACTGAAGAGGCAGAGACAAGTGGATCTCTGGGTTCTCCTTGTCAGCCAATCTAGACAAATCTGCCAACTCCAGCTGCAGGGAGAGACGGTGTCTCACAAACATGGGTGGAGAGTGATAGAAAAGGACATCCATCATTGGTCTTAATGCACTAGGTAGTCCCAGGGTCCACTGAGGACCCTTGCCTTTGTCAGTATGTAGAGATTTCCCACCGGTCAGGGCTGTGCCTGTATGTGATTGTGTGGTAGTGCTGTTCACCCGGTTATGACTCCTGGGATCTATGTATGTGATGCTGTATAGAACAAGTATTTTAGAAGGTGTGATTGGAGATTTGCAGAAGAGACTGGGACAGGCTGTAAATTCGGTGGTAAATCTTAAGAGAAGAGACCAGCAAGAGGCTAAGAAAGTTGGACAAGCAGAGAAGGCAGCAAGTTGGAGTTGGGCAGCCTTTAAGCTAAGGAAGAGCAAGAGCTTTCAGCTGGCCAAAAGACAGAACTTGCAGGGGATTCTTCCTCAAAACACAGGCAGAACTAACCCTATCAACTGCAGTTTTAGTTTTCTGGCCGCCAGTACTCAAAGAGAACAAATTTCTGTTTTAAGCCACCAAGTCCATGGCACTGTGTTCTGAGGAGATAGGGAATGCCACTGCCTCACTTCTCTTAGCTCACGCTGGGAGGGCCCATCTCACAAAGTCTCTCTGAGCTGGTTGTCATCTTGACTGAAGTGAAACACCACGGAAAAATACCTGTGGGTATGTCTAGGGGTTTGTTTCCAGGATGGCTTACGGAAGGGAGAAGATCCACCATGAATGTGGGGTCAGCATCCCATAGGATGGGTTTTTGATCCAATAAAACTGAGGAAAATAAGCCAAGCATCAGGGTCCACATTCCTTCATCTGCTTCCTGACTGCACTTGCAATGTTGCCAGCGGTCTCAGGCTCCTGATGCCTCTGCCTTCTCTCTATAATGGACCATGGACTCTCCTAAATCATGCACCCCATCCCTGATGGGATCTGTCTTCTTTAACTATTTTTGTTGAGTATTTATTGCAAAAAGGGGGGAAAGTCACTAATACAGACCCCAGATATGAGGATCGCCAGAGTATAGTAACAGCAAAAGGGTGGGTGGGGAGGACAGGTCGGACGACCACAAGCACATCTTTACTGGTTCTCTTACAGATGCTTTCCTGGGGACCAAGGATGATCTTTAGGGGATTCATGAGACAGCTGGTGTCAGAGGACCAGCAAGGACTGCCCTAGCCATCTGGATTGAGGTATAATCTTTATGAAGGTTTCAGGGGAAATTGTAAGTGGATATGGCCAGTAAAGGTAGAGACCAGGGAGGGACCAGGTTGGGGAGAAGGGGGAGATAGACCCAGGACTTAAATATACTGAAAGAACTGGCCATGGGTTTCCCCAGCCCTGGACTTGTTAGAATAAAATTAGGTGTCATCGTGGCTGTGGCCAGAGGACTAGAAATGAGTTATTGGTCCTCAGAGAAACAGAAGTCAGAGGAGAAATTGAACACGAGGACTTCAGACAAGCCCCTCTCCAGGGGAAGCTTCTTCTTGCATCCCCAGTTCATATTAAAGAGAAGAACTTCAAAGGGTAAAATGTCCTGGGCAGTGCACAGTGCAGTAAGACCCAAAGCAGTGAACGGCAACGACGAGGAGAGAGTCAATCACAGGAACGGGTGAAGTGGAGAACTTTCTGGTGACATTAAAGTAGAGTTAGTGTTGGAGTTCTGGGATGGGAGACTTGAGATTACATCAGTTAGAAATGCCTTAAAACTCCCCCTATGGGGATCTGGCAAAATGGCCGTGCAGGTAAGCATGCTTACAACAAAGTCTGATGCCCTGGATTCTATCCCTGAAACCTATATTGTTAAAAGTTATTCAAGTTCTCTTCGGACCTTCACATGGATCCTGTGGTGGACACAGAGAGACAGACAGACAGACAGACACACACACACACGTGCACACACACAGACAGACGCACACAAACATGCACATGCGCACACATACACACACACATACATGAAAGAGAAGGGGAATGTAATCAATGTAAAAATTCCCTCCCTTTAGGAACATGAACTGTGATACATGTTTGATCCCGTGGTGCCTAAAGATAGCACCGAGATAGAGTTAGAGACTCTCACTACTATTCTTAAACAAAATCGATTATGATTTTATAGTTAATTTAGACCTGACTTCTTTTCCATCTGTTTTCCTGTGAAAGAGCCAAGTTCAGGCTGTTGCCACTGGATCGAAAGCAGCTTCCACTTCTCCAGCGAAATCCGGCAGAAGCCTGAACACTGGGTGACCACTTTCGCTGGGTTTTGATTGCTGCTGAAAAATTTCACAGTCACTCTTCTTAGGAAGAGTTTTGGGGATACTGATGCCAAGGTCAGGATACATGGAGGGGGGGCTGCTTTTAAAATGTGCAGTGCATTTTGGAGCTTTGCAGCTCACAAATTCCATGTCTTCACGTAGCTTACTAAGAAGAGGATAAACAGGGGCGTGTGCACAGTGAGGGCCCTCTACATGGGCCCTCTCTCAGTACGCATTTCCGGAAGTTCTGCTTTCTGCCCTTACTCTCTGACTTCCTTGGCTATTCAGTGCATGGGAGAGAAGGGTTCTTGGGCCAGGAAGTTGACTCTGTTTCCCTCAGGCATTTTCCAGCCTTCAAATGCAGCGACATAAGCGCTGGAGTGTGTGGCGAAGTTCAAGAAATGCATCTAAAGCACTCTAGCAGCAGCTAGCAGGGCAGAAATTCCCGAGCACTTTTGGAGCCGACTGGTGACTTCCCACTGCCACTAGATGTCCCTCTGTGGCTTTTCTTTTGGACATCAGTGCTATGCACAGGGCAAGTTATTTCTGCTCTGCTGGATAGAAGAGAGTGCCCTGCAGACTCCGAGAAGCAGTTTACACTGGGATGTTACCCAAGCTGGGACCCGCCACGCTGGCATAGCCCTCGTGCATGCCTGGGAAGGACAAGGCTTTATGATGCAAAGATCGGGACACTCTTACGGAGGTCAGGAAAAGCTTTCCAACTTTCACGTACTAACTTGCTCAGCCTAAGTGTCTAAAACCATCTTATGTGAATAACTAGATTTGTGTTTGTATATGCCAGGGTGTGTGTGCAGGTTTGTGTATATGTAGGGTTGTGTGTGTGTGTGTGTGTGTGTGTGTGTGTGTTGTTGAGTGTGGATGCCAGAGGTCAACCTCTAGTATCGCTCCTCAGGAGCCATCCACCTTGGTTTGCAGATAGTCTCTCAGTGGGACCCGAGGCTCACTGATTAGGCTGGAGACCTGTCTGATTTTCTCTCCCCAGCTCTGGGGTAATGAGCTTGTACAACCACAGCAGGCTTTGGGTGTGCTCGCTGGGAACTGAACTCAGGCTATCGGAGTGTGTAGGGTACATATTTTATTGCAGAATCCTACTTCTACCAGAATTTCTGCCCCCCCCCCCCGTAGTTAGTTCAGCACAGGAGCTTGACTTCTCCCTCAACAGGTTTCCTTATTCATCAACCCCGCCCACTAATTCTGCTCTTAGAGTTTTGCACTGCTTGCTTCTCCTTTTGCTGTGACCTGACAGTTAGGCTTATTTGGGTTGTAATTTGGGGCTTGTTCAGCTGATTGGGAGGATGTGTGTGAGTTGATGATGGATATGAGTTGAGGTGTGTGGAGTGTTTGGACACATTACATCCGCCTCCAGAAATCAGAGGTGGGGCGACATGAAGTGGGGTGGCTTATGAACTCTCATGGCATACCGTCATGGACCTCTCATGAGGCTCCACCTTTTAAAAGTGTCTCATCTTCCCAAAATAACCAACAATAACCAAGTATTGGCAGGTGCTTTGCCGGGGTCCTTCAAATTCAAACACCAACAATCCAGCCACGGCAGCTTCCAAAGTATTAAATATCCACCTACAAGTTTGCTGTTCATTTTGTTGCAGACGGGCTAGAGAGTCACACGTAGAGTGGTGCCAACCTGGGCTGATTCGACATCTTTGGAGAACAACCATTGGCCAGTGAGGAACCAGAGGAGCTTCAAGAGAGCTTGGGACTCAGATGGTGAGGGCATGCACTGCAGCTTCTGTGCCCAGGCCAGGCCTGGTCCTTCTGCCAGGCCACTGGACTGCTTATTTGGCCAATGACGGTAAGCAACCACAGTTGACAAATGAGATTTTGTTTCTCAGTTTCTGGGCCTTCTGGAGGAAAGTACGTGAATCTTTTGAACATCACCCTGCATGCTTGAAAAGATAAAGGTGGCAGAGGAGGGGATGCCACACAGTTGGATCCATTTTAATAATTGGTTCTAGTCAAAATTTTAGAATTTTATAGAAGCGTTCTATTTTTTTTTCAGGCTAGTCATAGGTGAAGTGACCCTCCTCTGAGCTTCCTTGCTCTGGTAGGGATGGCAGTATGCTGTTTGTTCCTCGCAGGTGCAGCTATCATAGTGGCAATGGTTTTTTATCATAGATAGAGATTCCTTATGGAATATATATGTGAATGTATAGAATATAGATGATGTGAATATATATATGATTATATACATGGATAATATGACTATGTACATACAGATGTATATATATTTCTTAGAGGATATATATATATATGTATATATATATATATATATGGGTGTGTGTGTGTGTGTGTGTGTGTGTGTAGGATATAAGAATATATATACAAAATAATACATACATTTCTATAGTCCCATAAGAACCATCTTAACACCAAGTCTTAAGTAATCTATAAAAATAAATTTCCTGGTAATCAATGGTCACTTTTTTCTTTAGAAACTGCTTAAGAAAAATATACATCACAAATAACAACCAGGACTCACATCTGCAGAGACTTTATGTGTTTAAATGAAAAGCACAAAGACTATAAAAGATGAATGTCCAGTGACTGAGGAGATCTTTCCGTGTGTAAAGTACTTGCCTTACAAGGTGTGGAACTGAGCTCAGTCCCAGAGCCCATCAAGAACAAAACCAAACAAAGCAAGCAGGCGAACAATAATGGGTTATGGTAGTTCATGTTTGTAATCCCTGGGGCATAGCGTTAGAGTACAGAAAGGGCTACTTGGTGAGTTCCAGGCCAGCGAGACAGGCTATATCAACAGACGGTGGATGATTCATAGGAATGAAACATGAGCAGGTCTTGGTCTTACACACACACACACACACACACACACACACACACACACACATGAATATGCACTTACCAATGGAAGAAGTACTGACATCTAGTGGATTTAAAAACTAAGTGATAAGGTTGAGTTCAGTTGCAGTCAAGATAATATGGTTGTAGACAAAGGCACAGTGCTAGTTTGAAATGACGTGTAGATAATTTAAACTCTGAAAAAAGCTAACATTACTGTCTAACCCACTGAGTCCAATTAGTGTTGTCCATACATGAATAGGTTTGAGGGTCATCTAATGGGGCATGGGGACCTACCAGTGGCCATACCCCAAAGAGAAAAACATCACTCATCAAGATGCCATCAATTTCCTACAGCACTTCAGCTAGCGTAGGATTTTCTGGCACACTGAAAGCTCTCCCATGGGAAGAGAATTTACTTAGGGAGCTAAAATGGGATAGTGATGGGTGACTATTATCAATACACATTGAAGACTAGTATGAATATTTCAAAGAATAGATAAATACATACATAAAATAAGGTAGAAAGGCAAGGATGAACATCCAAAGGCTGTCCTCTGCCTTCCAGTTGTGTGCTATGAACAAACTTCACTCTCACACATAAATAAGCACACACACACACACACACACACACACACACACAGAGAGAGTAACAATGAACTGAGGATATATGCACATTAAGCAATAACATTAATTAAAAACAATCTCCTCTAACTCTTGGCCACCACCATTTTACTTTGTCTTTGTGATTTTGGGTACTCTATGTGAATGGAAGCATACAGAATTATTTTCTGTCTGTGTGACTGGCTCATTTCACTTAACATTATGTTCTCAATGGTGTTAGCCTGTCTTGAGGTATGTGTCAGAATTTTCTTCATTGTAAAGGTGGACTAATATTCTTTTTACATTTATACCACATTCTGCCTGTCCTCTCTATGTTCAAATGGCTGCCCCTACATTATAGCTATTACACATTAATTACAAAAAGTCTTCTTTTCAAAACCTAGCTTTAAACTCTTTCAAGTACATACCAAGATTATTGTATTTATAACTTTTAAAGGTTATTCCACTGTTTTCACAATGGCTTTTCCTTTCACCTTATCAAAAGTGCAGAAGAATTCTTTCTCCATAGCCTCGCCTGCCTTTGTTATTTTCTGTTCTGTTTTACAACAGTAGCCAAGGTCCTGCTGTGAAGTGATTCTTCACCTCAGCTTCTATTTGTATTTTCCCAATGAGTGCTGAGGCTGAATGGGTGTTTGCATGAGTGTGGCTCTTTCTTATATCTTCCTCAGGCAGATGCCTTTTGGATTCTTCCCCTTTTGAGTGGAGCTGTTTTTGATGATTGCAATTAAGGACACTCTTTGGATACTTACCACTATAAGATAGCAATCTATGATCTGAGATCTTATGATCTGTAGATTAGTTTTTACTTTATTGGTGTCTTAGTAAGGGTTTCTATTCCTGCACAAAAACCATGACAAAGAAGAAAGTTGGGGAGGAAAGCTTTATTCAGCTTACACTTTCCACATTGCTGTTGATCACCAAAGGAAGTCAGGACTGGAACTCAAGCAGGTCAGAAGCAGGAGCTGATGCAGAGGCCATGGAGGGATGTTACTTACTGGCTTGCTTCCCCTGGTTTGTTCAGCCTGCTCTCTTATAGAAACCAGGACTACCAGCCCAGAGATGGTACCACCCACAAGGGGCCCTCCCCACTTGATGACCAATTGAGAAAATGTCCCATAGCGGGATCTCATGGAGGCACTTCCCAACTGAAGCTCCTTTCTCTGTGATAACTTGAGCCTATGTCAAGTTGACAGACAAAACCAGCCAGTACAATTGATAATGTCTTTTAATTCACAAATTTAAAAATTCCACATATTCAATTATGAAGTGTAGGTAAATTAAGGTTATGATTGTAGGTGCACTGGGTTGAGGTAAGTTGCACCATGTGATGGCCAGTCTTCTATGTCAGCTTGACAGAGTTTGGAGACGCACAACTGCACGTTTGTGAGGACATTCCCAGGGATATTTACTTTGGGGGAATGCCTGTCTCTCAGTATGGATGGCACCACCTCAGGGGCTACAGTCCCAGACTGGGTGGAAAGAGAACAGGAGGCCCAGAAGTTGTGAAGAGGGGCAAGAAAAAGAAAGGATTTCCTACATCTGACAGCATAGCAGATAAGGCTTTTGCACATATGTTGTGCAAGACACCATGTCACAGATATAAGACTTCCATAAAATCTAAACTAATATAAAGTTTTATAAAAAAAAGTCAGAGGGAAGGCCAAACTAAGGAGAAACCTGGAAGCCTGGTACTTTGCAGGAAGAACACTTAGGATAAGGCGACCCTTGGACTAGCGTGAATGGAAGCGAGGAGACTTGAATGACAAAAGTATCTCTAAGTTCATCGAAGCTCTCAGCAATGAGAAAGTTATTTTTTAAAGACAAAGACAGAGACTGTCATGAATGGAAGTAAATACAACAATGGCGACTATATGAAAAGCCATTTGACTTTGGAGACAAACGGTCCTCAAATATCAATCAAAATGACTAAATAATAAGGAGAATAGGGTAATTCTGCAATCATGGTTGGGAATTGTAATATATGATATTTAAAAACCTGGTAATTTATAGTATCATTAAACTTTGGTGTATGCATATATATCCATATCACATCAAGATCTACAATGCCCATATTCTTTTAAACACAAAGAGTACATTTGTTCAGCTGGCTATCCATTGATTCATGAAGAAAATGTAAACATACTAAAGGGATGAAATCATAATAAGGAGTCTAGTCTCTAGTGTGCTTAACTAAAATCAAGGCAAGAAAACAATGAGAAATAGTTTCATTTGTTTAAGATTTAATGAACACGCTTCTTCATTTACTCCGGTCTAAAGAAGAGATTATAATGAAGGTTTAAAACATTTTAATTGAATGATAATAAGGACTCTAAGTTCTGGAGCTTGTAGTATCAACTAAAGCTATACTTTTAGACTTAAATATTTATATAAGAAACTTACAGACTTAAATATTTACTTAAGAAAGCTGAAAAAATAAAAGTATTAGATTACAATATTTTACTTGCAGTGTACAAGGGTTCACATGGAGATGCTTAACTGGTCAAGGCACCAAGAGTAAAACACTTTCCTAACTAGATCAAATATCCCATACTTCTTCCTTCCAAGAATTAAGGATCCCCGTGGAAGAGGGAACTAAAAGAGTGTAAGAGCCAGAGGTGATGGGGTGGGGACCATGCAAGGAAACAGCATCTTTTAGATACCACAGGGCAGCTGCACATCCAAACTCACATTGGTTGTGACATCGTTATGCACAAACCTATGCAAATCCAAGCCAGAACAAATCCTAGCATGGAGGGGAAGTTGGACATGAAACTCCACTACTAGCATGGGGGTTGTCAACTGTTAGCTACTGGAAAATAGGAAGAAAGAAAGAAAGAAAGAAAGAAAGAAAGAAAGAAAGGAAGGAAGGAAGGAAGGAAGGAAGGAAGGAAGGAAGGAAGAAAGAGAAGGAAAATAGGTATGGGATAAATATAAGATAGAGATAAAGAGAGACTAGAGAGATAGAGATAGATAGTACACACAGACACACAATCTCGAACAATTTGTAAATATCTTATTAGACAAATCTAGCAAAAGCTCAGCTGGACAAGTGTCAGGAAATGCAGCATAACCAATTGCATCCATAAGATCTAAACTTGTCTTGAGACTAAAAGGATTAGCCTTTTGTTTTTAAATCACATACACTGTGTAGAATGGCTAGAGGCATGTGTTGGGGATCAGGTGTAGCTGCACACTCACATAAAAACTTTACAATCTTTGGAAAGCCACAGAAATCTAGTAAGTCCCAGTCGGTTTGGATGCTAAGTGGAAATTACCCACATCAACTCATAAGATCATATGAATCACATGAATCAAACCGTATGAAGTACATAGTGCCTGGCGCCTAGAAGACTGTTAATACATGTCATTCATTATTATTACTTCATGACATGGTCTTTGAATGCTTAAATTAACAGGTAATATACTTATAATATTGAAATTGGGGCCCTAGTCTGTCTGTCTGTCTGCTCTCCTTCCTCTCTCTCATTTCTCCTTTTCTTCTTTCTTTCTTTCTTTCTTTCTTTCTTCCTTCCTTCCTTCCTTCCTTTCTCTTTCCTTCCTTCCTTTCTTTCTTTCCTTCTTTCTTTCTTTCCTTCCTTCCTTCCCCTTCTTTCCTTCCTTCCTTCCTTCCTTCCTTCCTTCCTCCTTTCTTTCTTTCTTTCTTTCTTTCTTTCTTTCTTTCTATCTTTGTCTTTTTCTTCTTTCTTTCTGTCTTCCTTCCTTTATTTATTTCTTCCTTTCTATCTTTGTCTTTTTATTCTCTCTGTCTCTGTCTCTCTTTCTTTCCTTCCCCCTTCCTTTCCTTTCCTTTCCTTTCCTTTCCTTTCCTTTCCTTTCCTTTCCTTTCCTTTCCTTTCCTTTCCTTCTCTCTCTCTCTCTCTCTCTCTCTCTCTCTCTCTCTCTCTCTCTCTCTTTCTCATTAGACAGAAGACTTCCATTTGGATTTACCCAACTAAGATCATGGATGTAACTTGTATCATAGCATCCTTAGTAAGCATCTTTCGACTTTTTGGGAATCACATTGTGATAGCTAATCTTCATTGTCAGCTTGTCTGGATTTAGAATCATCTATGAGACACAATCTGGGCAAATGACTCTGATGACTTTTCCAGATAGAATTACATAGGGTGGGCAAGACCTGTCTTGAATGTGGGCACCACCATCTATGGCACTGAGCTCTTAGAATGAGTCGGAAGAGGAAAGGAGAAAGCTCAGCATTCCTCTGGCTCTCCCTTCTGGGCTGTGGTGTGAGCTGAGACGCAGGTGAAGGCTGCTCCTGCCACCATGCTTTCCCAAGCTGTACGCTCAGCCTGCGAGCCAAATGCCTCCTTCCCTCTCTGAGTTCTGTTTTGCTGGTGCTTTGTCACAGCCATGTTCCTAATGCAACCTGCAAGTGGTTGTGTGTAGTTTGACAGGAGAGACAGCACCCAGAATCTGATCCCAGTGGGAAGGACAGTGACCACACTCTCCTCATGTGGTAACCTCTTTCCTCCCTCTCCAGGCCCAGTAAGTGACTTTTTACACACTCTTATAAATAAATCTCAGGTGACCCATTACCCTTGTTCTGTGTACACATCTCCTCCCCTGTTTTGGGTAGAACTGTTGTATCCCACATCATAGCACTTGTTATAGATTGTTGCCAATATTTGTTGACACTTGTTTTAATTCCTAAACTATGTAATTAATAGTGTTATTTAATCTTGGCATTGCTAGCATATAATTTCTGGCACATCAGAAGCTCTCACTAATTGCCAAACAAATAAATGTGTATTATCATAACATATTCAGATACCGTATTATGTTTGTCAACATATTATTAAAATGTATTCTCTATAGAGTTTGTTGAATTTGAGTGAGTGTACACTTTCTAGAGACCGTAGGGTCAACAGGTAAATGTTCTAATGCTGTACTGTGCCGATTTGGTTTTATATAAACAGTGTGGGGCACTTCCTATGTAGTATTCTCTTTGCTATGCTTTTGCCTTTGGAAGTCTCTTTTTGACTTAATGGACTTCAATATCTAAGACCCCTGAGACGCTCACATGCTTACTGTTGTGCGGCTTTTCCTGAGGAGATATGAACACCTGTCTGTTCTCTCTAGACAGGGTAATGACGACAGACTCATGCAACAGTTCTGCCCAAGTCTTGACTCTTGAGCTTACTGGGTTACTTACGGGAGCATGGGCACCAGGAAGTACTGCATCACTACAAGGCATGTTTCCGAGAGGATGCTGCGTCTTGGAAGCTGCTGCATCCCTCATCATGCTGCCCAGGGTTGCAAACATTCCACCACAGCCTCCTCCCTCACAGCAGCTGCTTGCTGCCGCTCCTGGACCTGGCGGGAGGGGCTCTGGAACTGTGTACTTTTCTGAGCCTCCTTAGATGTAAGGACTCGTTTTTCCCCTTCAGGAGGGAGATAGGACGGGGTACCAGCACAACACTAATTTTTCAAATAGGAAGGCATGCAGTTGCCCATGGACTGAAGCTCCAGTCAGAGGCCGTAGGTGAGAGAGGGGCTGCTGGCAAGCAAGTGGAGAAAACCACAGATTTCAAAGCGAACACTGAGCTAGCTGAGGCTCGGCCGCGGGGTCTACTGACTCCCAAGTTAGCATAAAATCAGACAAAAGCGTTAGAATAATTTATTTAAAATAGCACGATTTTATAACTCTAATTACACCTCATTTTGTTAAAGCCATGAAATATTTGTACTGAAGCAGTACTTGTCTATACATCTTGTAGCTCATATACATACCCTCCTTTTTATAACTAAAGAACACTTTTCCGAGACCCGCATTTACACTGCCCACAGTATTATAGGTTTGTTCTGGAACTTTCCTTTATCATGTGTGTCCTGTAGGCCCATGATCAGTCGAAGTCTAGGCCTAAACATCCCTGGAAGCTGGCAGAGAAGAAAGCCAGGGGGTACAAAGATGAGTAAACAGGCTGGGGGCATGCCTGCTCAGAGGTTTACATTGTGAACAGCTTTAAGAAATCTTTGTTTTTTTCCAGACAGGGTCTAGCAATGTAATCTTGGATAGCCTGGAATTTACCATAACCTTCCTGCCTCTGTCATCCAAGCGGTTACAGGTGTGCACCACCAGGCCCAGCCCTTCTTGACAAACAGTAACTATATTTACATTAATTTCAAATATTGTCCAGATATTGGAGTTACTTTGGGCTTATATTTATAAATTCCTTGCCATTTGAGATGGTATTTCTGTAGGCTGGAGAGGTCCTAAAATGAATTCTGATCATTTTATCTAGATGCACACTAAATGCACAACACACACACACACACACACACACACACACGCATGTGCACATGCATACATGCACATACACATATACACACACACAAAGGGACCCTTTAAATGTCTATATTCACCATATTGCTACTCTCCATAGATGCCCATTTAGCTACTGTCTTTTGCATACACAGACCAATGGTTCTCTAGCCAACTCATATATACTCTATGAGTATGGAATTCAAGTGATTAGGTCGATAAAACATTTGATTTCAACCATTGACCTGATATGAAGGGGTTATGTCTTCCTCTGTATAATCTTTTTCTAGACCTCAATAGAGTTGTTATAAAATATTTCCAGTGATCATTACATGCTGGAATGTCACAAAGAAAACTTGTATTTCATAGCTGTCATACATTTTCTAAAATTATACATCATTAAGATTTTCGATGTGGGTCGTGGGCCCGCTGGAAGATACTAAACCAGGCGCTGCCTGAGGCCCCGCTGCTCTGGGACCATGGTCAGCACTATAATGAACACATAGATGGTGGATAGGTGGGAAAGACAGAAAAATCAGAGCCGTGTGTGTGCTGAGGCGAGGGTCAGAACTGGAGATGTGATAGTGGCCAGGGGGTAGAGACAAGGCTATCATTGCCCAGGAGGGTCTGCGGAACGATATATAACAGCCCGGAGCTTGTGTAGATAGACGCAAAGGTGGTTCTTGGCAGGGATTGACGTCCAAGATGAGCAAAGGTTCACTTTCTGAATTGGACCTCCTTGAAGGGCCACTGTGGTCCATGATACCATCAGACAATATGTTGATGTCGGTGGTCCATGCTGCTTCCCAGACTGATAAAACCTGGAAGCCCTGTGGACTTCTGCAGTCTGTGCCACTGATGGATGCCTTGGTGATGTCCTTGGGCTTTTCTGTCTTGGGAAGCCATTTTGATGGGAGTGGCTTGTATAACTACTTGAGGCCATGCTGAGGTTTGTGGTCCGTGCAGCCCGTGACGGCCATGACTGGGTCCGTGCAACTGATATAGCCAAAGGTCATGATGTCTGAGGCCTGTGTTACTACAGAAGCCCATATGGATGCCTGGGTTCGGGGTTGTGGCCTGTAGTCATATTAATTAATGTGCATGGATATAGGGGAGGAGGCCTCGCTCCTCGGCGGCCCCGCCCCTCGGCGGCCCCGCCCCTCGGCGGCCCCGCCCCTCGGCGGCCCCGCCCCTCGGCGGCCCCGCCCCTCGGCGGCCCCCAATTTGTGCCTTGTGGGAAAGCAGGCCCTCCCAGCACCAGCTGATACACTGGGAAGTGGTGTGGTCACAGGAAAGCCTGCCTCACCTCTGGTGGGCGAGCTGGCCCCTCACCTCACCAGCCCACAGCACTGAGCTATAAATAGTAGTATGGGCAGGGGAGAGCCAGCACCACCCTGCTTTGGTTCTCCTCAGCTATGGTGTCTGGTGCAGATGTAGGTCATTTTTCCTTGTGGGGCAAACCACTAGGAATTTGACCATGTTCCAGTGAATATATGGCCCACACAAAATGGATTGGGGTGGGGGAGGGTCATGGAGGAAGTGGGGAAAACATGGGAAGACTGTGATGTGAGCAGAAATCAGGGCTCACACTCTAAGATTTCTAAATAGTCATTAAGAAATAATTTAAAGAAAAAATTTGGATGTCTTTTATTCCCCCGCCTTTTTGAGGCTAGGTTTCTAGGCTATTCTCTAACTCACTAACATAGTCCAGGCTGTCCTTGAACTCACAACAGTCCTCCTGCCTTAGCTACCCAGATTGTAGAAATCTTACTGTACTCTTCGTTAATTTCTTGCCACTTTCTTGTTTGAATATGAACATAAAAACGTTGCTAAGCCATTTTGGAGCTTATAATGTTTAAAAAGTTATATACAGCCTTAACTGATTATCAATTAATTTGGTGGATTCAAATCACAGTAAGGTGGGATGCGTTCTGCACCACACAGTCGTGCAGACATCTGGCTGCTTCCTCACCAGACTCACTCGAGCCTGAACAAAACTTGTCTGGCCCCAGAATGGCAGAGAAGCAGAATTCTCAGTGGCGAGGACTGGCTGCCTGTCTATTCTTTAACAGCAGTTATGGAAAACGTACAGACAAATGTCCGTATTTTAAAATGAATCTTTGTAACCATATTCAAGGAATAACCTTGAAATTAATTCCTGGTACAGAGTTTTTAATCACAAATAATGCTGTATGATTAGCAGCCATTTCCAAGAGTGTTTGCATGTATGTGTTTACATACAGAGTCAGTTGCACAGACCCAGTCATGGCCGTCAGGGGCTGCATGGACCATGAGCCTCAGCGTGGCCTCAAGTGGTTACACAAGCCACTTACATCAGCATGGCTTCCCAAGACAGCAGAGCCCGAGGTCATCACCAAGGCATTGGTCATAGGCACAGACTGATGCCCTGGATGCCTGCAGGGGACTGGGTACCAGACTCTGCAGTTGCTCAAGTGGTACATGTTTGCACATACCCTACTCAGACCCCTTTTCACCTTTAGGCCTGTCCAAACTCTTGGCTCTGAAACACAATGCTGTTACGTCTCTGAAAGTTCTCCTCACTCCAGAACCTCAAAAGTGAGGCACAAAAGAAAAATCTTATAACATTTTAAGTGACTTTCTGATTTGTGCTGAGTCACAGTCTTATCTTTCCTGGGTATCCATGACCCTCGGGTGACAAGTTGGACATAATTGAACCATCATTTTCCAGATGACTTAAAATTCAGTCAGCTGAATTCACAGATACAGAAGATGCAGACACAGACCTAGTCACAGTAACTGAATAGTTACCTTCTCTGTATAACAAGGCCAATGGGAGCTACTGCACTTATTAGATGACCTACATATCTATCAGGGAACAGTGTGTAAAAGGAAACTGTGAAGAAGGAACTTCATAGTTATAGATTCCTTGAAGTCAAACCAGTGACGCTGGAAAATGGTACACATGCGCACACATGCACACACACACACACACACACACACACACATTCATACAAATAAATAAAATTTAATGAATTTAAAAAAATAGCATGGAAACTGAGGAAGGGATTTGACATTAAACTCCAATTTCCAAAGTTGATATGAGGCCTAAAGAAGCCACTTGACACTGAATTCTTGGCTCCATACAATTGTGCACACAAATTCATGTGAATCCACAGGCATAGGGAAACAACCCCTTCCTCCACACCACACATACACACACACAGACCATAAAAATATGCACATAGTACCTACTGTACAGTAGCCAACTGAAAAGGAACCCAGTTGCCTAGCCTATAACTCTTAAATTAATTGATTATTAAATTGACCAATAAATTATTTAACTCAATAAGCCTTTTGTGATTTTTGCTTTGTTCCATGTACTCTGGTGACCTCTGAGGGTAATCTGCGGACTCTGCTAGATTTCTATAGGAATGAATGTGAATGAAATTGTCCTCCCCTCTGGGGTTGAGCAAGCTCTTTGGCCAAGGTCCTGCTGATAAGGACTAAAGTAGTGAGGGGAGAATCAGGGAGTTCCTCTCCCAGATCTGACCTTCCTGGGTAGCCCCATTCTTAGTTTAATTTTGCTCAACACTACAAAGAATGTCTAACACGCAATTTCATCTTATAGAGCCAATGAAGTTATTGAGGTTTTCTAACATGAGCACAATTGACTCCCAGATAGCTATATGTTCAGGAAGTCCTCTGTTTAACTTATGGTCAACTACACTAGCAAAAAGTCCTATGTTCAGTTACCACTCACCTCTTATGGACCCCCAAAGTGGAACTGGGCAGATGTTACCCCAAGGTTTCTGCTCTATGTTGTGTGTGTCACCAATCTCTAAGGGTTTGAGCACATGTTGAATGGAAGAAAATATATCCACTGGTGGTGAAGGGGACAGAAGGGAAGGGTTAATTGAGATTTTTGTCTAATTGACAAGCACATCTTCAATGTATTATATAGGTAAGTAAAGATCTAGATTTTTAAGACTATTTAAATCAAACTTGCAGAATTTGAGGAAAGGGGCTGTAAACCACCCTCACCCCCAGTATTGATCAAATTTAAAATCTGAGAAATAAGATTTTCAATTCAAGCACCCAGACTTCAAAGCTGTTGGTCTGACAAAAGCATTAAAGCAAGTGTTTAAAGGATCAAGACAAGTATTCAGATGTAATTGAGGTCCTGCTTAATTACTTAATTAAGACACAGCTACAAGGGGAGGATGAGGACTCTGCAATTCCCAGCCCAAACAGCAATTTTGCTTCTCGCTGTAGGGATTAACTTTAAAACTCGGTGGCTGATTGCACACGCGTCCCTTCATCAGGAAAATGAAGTCCGAAGAGGGCAAATAGAACCCTTAGATACTGAGTGTGGTCCAGAGGCCCTGAGTTTATTGACAATATGCCTTTTAGCCATTAGAACAACATTGTATGGTGGAGAAGATGAGCCTCATTTGCTGACAGCTAAAATCAAATGCTTTAAGACTATGGACAAGAATACACAATGTGTGAGTGGTAGAACCTGCCAGTGAAACTGGGCAGATGTTACCCCAAGGTTTCTGCTCTATGTTGTGTGTGTCACCAATCTCTAAGGGTTTGAGCACATGTTGAATGGAAGAAAATATATCCACTGGTGGTGAAGGGGACAGAAGGGAAGGGTTAATTGAGATTTTTGTCTAATTGACAAGCACATCATACAGGAGTCTAGATGAAATTTACTCTTTAGTCTCTGAAAAAGAAATCACTTCCAGCAATTATTGATTATTGTCTTTTTCTGAGCACACACACATACACACATATGTATGTATGTATGTATGTATGCATGTATAGAGTCTATATCTATTTGACTCAGATAGGGATGGCAACAAATGTCTAAAAAAAATTCTGTGCAATTTCATCTTATAGAGCCAATGAAGTTATTGAGGTTTTCTAACATGAGCACAATTGACTCCCAGATAGCTATATGTTCAGGAAGTCCTCTGTTTAACTTATGGTCAACTACACTGGCAAAAAGTCCTATGTTCAGTTACCACTCACCTCTTATGGACCCCCAAAGAGAAGAAAGACCATGTAAGGACCAGCTCTTTGGGCTTTGTGAGCCTTAAACTCCCCATTGATGACCACACATGCTTTTCTCAAAGGAAGCAGTGGCCATGTCCACCCTAGAGGAAAGAGCTACACAACAGCAACAGCATGCTATTTCTCACTCATATCTATCTACCCAGGAGAGAAGACCACTGTCATTCTAGAGAGTCTTCTAGGAGACTCTGAATTCCTAGAGAAATTCTTAGAAAGAGAACTCAGAGCTCCAAAGGTTCATAGTCTGTGTTGAAGTTCCTCCATTTGCCAACTAGATGTATTTGGAAAAATCAGTTCCCAGCATCCACATCCACGTTGGCTACTTCACAATTTCCTGTAACTAGTTTTAGAAGATTGGATGACCTTGTACCCTCTTCTTATCTTTGTAGGCACTGCGTGCATGGGGTGCACATATGAGGAAGCAGGTACATGTACATGTAAATTAAAAATGAATGTAAAAAAATCACAGTTTGTAAGCTATCCCAGAGAAGACTGAGAAGAGGACCTTTCTTTTAAAGGCTCACCCTCTAATCAAGATAACAAGAGATGGTCAGGACCTCTGAGCTTCCTGGAATTTCCATCAGAACTACGAACATTCATGCAGTAATTTGAAACCTGACAATTTTAACCAAGAGCTAATTTGGAGAGTGACAGCTCAGCCTGGAGATATATGTTGATGGCCACAATCTTTTGTCATTCTGCTTCAGTGGCATGGAGATGGACCAGATGTGGGTGTCAGGGAATCTCCCTAGCTGATTAGGTTGCTGTAGACACACAAAGGCCATACTCTGAATTAGCTCCGAGGATCTAATCAGACTGAACAGACTACTTGAGTCTGTGATGGAGACATATTGGCAGCTGATGAAGGCTGTCTGGAGGTATTTTGGTGAAAAACCAAAGTATATTAATGCTGAAAGCAGTTTGATTCCAGGGTACAAATTAAGGGTAATTCAAATGGAAATGGTTAGGCTAAAAATTCACTGATTTCTTGACTTATATTTTCTTTAAAGTTTACCTTTATAGGTATGAATCATTTAAAATAACTTCTCAACTCACAAGTGACAAAATATATACTACTTTATTATTATTACTTGTTTTCGATAGTATCTCCTATGGATCAGGCTGGTCTCTAATTTACTGTATAGCCAAAGCTAGATTTGAACTCCAGATCCTTCTGCCTCTCAGGTGCCCAAATGAGAAGTATGGACCCCTATGCCCAGCTTAAAATGTGCTTTTTAGAAAATATAGTTTTAAATATATTGAACTTTTTGCCACCTTTTAGCTATTTATTCCCCAAAGCCCCGCTAATGGTGTCTATTGGTCTATGCTAATTAGTCTAATGAAATGATCAAGGCTTGAGCCCGAGGAATCAGAATTTCTGTTTACTAGGTCCGTGCTGCCACACAGGACCATTTACCAACACAATTAGGTAACTCCAGCCACTGCCGGACACCCTATGTCTATGGACCATTGTGTCTAATAATGTGATTGCTCCTGCTCGTCCCTGATCTCTAATTATGAGGGGCCTGATGCATTCTTGCCTTGACATTTAGTGCCAAACTTGTTTTTTTTTTTTCCATTCTCATGTTAGGAATAGACAGCTAAACCCTCTATATCGGGAGTCATAGGACTGCAAAGTACACACTCTTCAAGGTTTATCTATCTATCTATCTATCTATCTATCTATCTATCTATGTGTTTCATGTATATGAAACAGAGGGACAGAGAGGGGGACTGTGATACTGGGTACTGTCATGTAAGTAGGATATATACTGCCCTATGAAGGCTACAGTACTGTCCATTTATAGATTCATCTCTTATCACCTGTGTATGTCTGTGTGCACGTGTGTGTCTGTGTATGTGTCTCTGTGTGTCTATGTGTGTGTATCTGTGTGTCTGTGTCTATGTGTCTCTGTGTGTGTGTCTATGTGTTTGTGTTTCTGTGCATGTGTCTATCTGTGTGTGTGCATCTGCATGTGTGGTGATATCCATGTGTGCACATATGTGTGTGTCTGTGTGTCTGTGTTTATGTGTATGTATCTGTTTGTGTCTATGTGTGTGTATCTGTGAGTGTGTCTATATATGTGTTTCTGTGCACATGTGTGCATCTGCATGTGTGGTGATATTTATGTGTGTACATGTGTGTGTGTCTGTGTGTGTGTCTGAGTATATGTCTATATGTGTGTCTGTGTCTCTGTGTGTCTCTGTGTGTGTGTCTTTCTGTGCTTGTATGTGTCTGTGTGTGTCTGTGTATGTGTGTCCTTGTGTGTCTATGAATGTGTGTTTCTGTGGACATGTGTGTGCCAGCATGTGTGAACATTTGTGTGGGTGTGCTTACCCATGAGTGTTTTGGTGAGCTGGAGGCTAGCTTCATCATGCCTTGCTCAATGGCTGCATGTTAGGTTTTATTATTTTATTTTCATGTTTACAATGTAACCACAACATTTACCTTTACCTTTCCTCTCTCCCAACACTCCCATACAACCCCCCTTTCTCTTTTTCAAATCTATGGCCCCCTTTTTCATTAATTGTTGTTACATGCATATATATATATATATATGTATATACACATATATACATATACATATATACATATATATATATATATATATATATATATATCTGTATAAACACACCCTGCTGGGTCTGCAAATTGTTACTTTTAGGTATATTTTCAGGGCCAATTTCCATCTTATGTTTTAAGATAGAATCTCAAGTTAAATGAAGAACTTACCATTTTGACTAGAGCTGACTGGTTGGTGAGCCCTAGCAGTCTGCTCATGTCTAACTCCTGCACTGGGTTGCCAGGTGTGTGACACAGCCCCTAGCTCACACTGGGGTTGACAGGTGTGTGACACAGCCCCTAGCTCACACTGGGGTTGACAGGCGTGTGACATAGTCTCTAGTTCACACTGGGGTTGACAGGTGTGTAACAGCCTGTGCAATGCTCATTTTCCTTCACAGCTATCTTTCAAGTCATCTATTTCCAGCTGGTAACTCATACCCTGAGTGACCCTTTGCAGCTTAGGCCGTGTGGGCCAACAGCAATCTTTTGGTTTTATCAGGTTAGATGAGAGCCCATATGAGGACATAGGAATGACATGCTATTGGTAGCTGACAGGGAGGCTGGGATGCCTGCTTACATGTGGTGTGCTTGCCTTCAGGACTGCTTGTACCTGATCTCAAAAGCCTACTTGCTTGGGGTTTTGAAGCACAAAGCCACTTGCTAGTCTAATTAAGTTACTTAGAAGTGCTGTGTTCTTCCCGTTTTCTCATTGAAGATTTATTAGTGGGTATGGGAACAGCATTTATTCTAGGACTAATTACTAAGAAAAGCCTTCCTGAGTGCTTTATCCAAAGCCTCCTGAGTGAAATTTCTTTTGGCTGGAAGGAACAAGGCCTCTTTTGTACATGTGAGCTCCTGGTTTTGCAGTGTCCTGTAGTTGTCTGTGTAACTGGTTTGTTGGCTGGGTCTGGTGAGGTTTCCTTATGTACAGGGCTGCTAAACGGTCAGCTGACCAACACACAGGACTTTCTCCAGCTCTTCTCAACTGCCTCTCTGGCTCTTCACAATTTCACCCTGTGAATTTGCCCTTGGCTTTCCTCTGACTTGGCGTGACATCTCTGCAAGTCTGATGAGTTCTTTCTCTCCTTCTTCTTGAGGCTCTGTCTGAAAACTAACTGACCAGTGGTTCTCAACTTTCCTAATGCCAGGACCTCTTAATACAGTTCCTCATGTTGTGGTGACCCTCAACCATAAAAATAATTTTGTTGCTACTTCATAACTGTAATTTTGCTACGGTCATGAATTGTAATGTAAATATCTGTGCTTTCGATGGTCTTATAAGACAACTCCTGTGCAAGCTTTGTTTGACCCTGGCTCATGACCCACATGTTGAGAAACTCTGTTCCAGAAAGCAGCCTGAAGCAAATCGGGCTCATCTGTTTATTTTTCCATCCCCATAGAAATCATTACCTTCATGCCTAACGGCCCAAGAGCTGGAAAACTATCGTTTCTTTTGTTTGGTTTTGCCACTGAAGTGCACAAATCTGGTGCCATCATGACCCATTTCTTCAATTACCAATGTCCAGTTGGACCTGGAATTCAATAATTTTAAAATTATCTACTGACATCCATTTTTGTTGGAAGACCCTGTCATTAAGGTTGCAGTAACTATATCTGGATAAGCCGTCTGGGCTCGGTGCAAAGTGGAGGACTTCCTTTCTCAGAGGGGCTTCCTTTTCTATGCCTGATCTTATCTGTGAAATATCTCTAAGCACAGGTGCCTGACCTTATCTAGAGGATGAGCCTGCACAAAAATTCCTGCAAGTGTGGTATGCTTCAGCCTGTAAGTCCAGTAAGTCCAGCCCCGCCCTTCCTGCTGTATGATAATTGGGTGCTGTGTTATGCCCTGCCTGTAGCCAATAACAACAACAACAACAACAACAACAACAACAACAAAAACAACAGCAACACCTCTGAGGAAAGTCATGTAGCCTGTGGCCAGATTAGAGGGTCAACTTTCCCTCTTCCAATAAGAACCTGCCTGGCAGGTCCTTGGAATTCCTCTTCATGTAAATGAAGCATTCCCAGGCCCCCAATGAGCCGATATTGTTCACCCACGTTGGAAATCCCTACCAACTCCTGAAAACCTATATAAATCTTGTTTACCCCAAATAAAGTTGAGCTGTCTCGCTGAAGCTGATTCTGAAAGCCAGTCTGTACTCATGATTCTGATGGCCAGCAGTCCCCAGGGAGAAGGAAGGGCCGTACCTTTTCTTAGTGTTTGGCATGGAATGTAAGGATAGGGCAAAACAAATACTTAAAGACTTTGAAGTGAAGGAGAAGAATGTTTTCAAATATTAACTCTAATGGCTATCCTTTTTGTATGGACTACATGCTATTTGTGGTTATGGTTTACCCCTGGGGATTATTTTCTTCTCTTCCACCCCCTCACAGGATCTCATACCCCATCATGAGGCTAACTGCCCATGCACTTAGCATTTTGTTCATCAATATCCTGATCCGATAATTTTCTTTCTGAAATGATGACATTTCCGTCCATGCCTCTATTCAAGGGTGCCTGATCTAGGTCAATCATGTGTTCCTTGTGTGCGCAGATGTTCCTTCTGCCTTGGCAGCCATGTCTCCACCCCGCTGTCCATGGTGCCGCCTCCCTGTTGGTATTGCAGCGTCCTGCTTTGCCTTGTTGGGTGTCAGTGTGTTTTAAGTCAGTTTTCTATACTCATTGATTTTGAACATTCGCAAGCAACTCAATACATTCCTTTTCCATAAAATATTCAGCGTACATTTCTTCAGCTTACAAATCAGTGAACAGAGCAACCACACAAGCATTCCAGTTACATGTATTTTCTCCTGCAAACAGACTATGAGCAAGTAGAAAATGAAGACCTAGATGGCTTATTTACCTTTGCATCTTCTGGAAGAACCGGGGCAATTATAGATGTTAAATCACTGCTGGATTCAACTTAACCAAACATCAAGTGGTTCTGGCTTATTTCTCCTCTAGAATGTGCTGCTGTCTTTAAGTCAAATAGAGAAGTCATGGAGCCAGGTACGGATGACCAGAGCTTTCTGGAGAGAACTTGTGAAGAAAAAGTCTTTTGTTGTTCAGCAGTGGAAGAGAATAGCGTCTTTCATGTGACATCACACAAAGAGCTTCCAACTCCTCTCCAAAATCTGCAGTCAAAAATCTACAGGATCTGGAGGTTGCCACTGACAACAACGGGCTCTTCTTTCCCCTCCATAGCTTTGCACACCTGAGTGGCTGAGTTGACATTTTGACAATTTCCTCTGTTTATTTCTTTTTAAGAATTTAAGGATTGGAATTTGGTATTCCTACGTCTCCACTCTCTTGCTGGAAGGACGGTTCCCACTCTCTCCTAAAGCCTAATTTCTCAAGTGCCCTTCAGCTGCACACTAGCTTGTGACTGACTGACACAGGTACATCTGTCTACTCCCTCCCACCACAGCTAAATCTGGCACGAATTGAACTCCTCACCTATTAAACTGTCACCTTGTCACCATCTACCATCCTTAAAATGAGAAGCATCCCAAAGCCAAGTAGAATGGGACACATCTTTGTCTATCCTATTGTGCCGCTCACACCAGTCAAGTCTGCAGGAAGTCCCGTTTCTGAAAAGCACATTCTTTCTTCTTGTCACCTGTGTACAGAGCAAAGGAAGCAACTGAGCAGGGAAGTTTAGATCTGCATAGCAGAGCTGGTGACAGGAAGGACTCACACCTAGTGTCTGTGCTGTTCAGGAACGAAGCACTTTTGTCTAAAGAGCTTAGGAAGGGACTCAGGGGGAATCTGGACTACCACAAATTGCTCTTCCCTCCTGAGATCATGGTCTCTTAGGTTTGATATGTTTTCTGTCTTCTTTAAGGACAATTTGGTGGCTGATGACAAACAGTAACAATACAAGAAACACAAAATCCTAATGGAAGAGTATGTAGAGGAGATAAAATACTTCTGTAACAGTACGTGTGTGTGTGTGTGTGTGTGTGTGTGTGTGTGTGTGTGATGTAGTTAGCTATTTTCTATTTCGTGACTTGTTATTTGACATTTAAAGAAAGAATTACCATTTGGTTCAATGTTTTATCTTGCCTTTATCTAAGCACCATTGATTATGAAATGACTATTAAATTCCATTGTCCTGGAATGGCTGTCAATTCTTTTGTTTTATTTGTTTGTTTTCTTTTATTGAGACAAAGTGTTCCAGGCTGACTTCAGACTCCCTGTGTAGGCAAGACTGACCTCAAACTCCCAAACCCTGGGATGACAGGTGTGAGCCACCACACTCGATTCATCATTGACTCGTAAGTCGTAGAGAGCCACAACAATAGTGACACTGTATTTACACAGTGACATCAACGGTATGGAGCACGTTGCCTGAGTGGACAGGGCAGAAGCTCAGCTCTTCTTGTCTCAGTGGGTATTGCCTTTTACGTATCCTTAAAAAGTCGAACACTTGGCTTTTCCATATTATTATTCTCACCTCTGCCTTCTTCCACTCACTCAATAGGAAGGTGTCAGCCCCTTCTGGACTCCATTCCCCCAGCTCACTGAGGTACTGTGAGCTTACCTCGGAGGTACCTCTCCCATGGGTGCCCTTCTCTTTCTGTCATTATGGCCACCACCATGCTCAGGTCCTGCCTCCTCTGCCTTCTTTATCATAATGGCTCTTCCCGTGGTCCTTGGTTCCACTCTCTTCTCTTGCCTAGCAACCCTCCACTGCCAACAGATCGCTCTTTCCAAAGGGACAGCTCATCATTTTATTTCTTGCTCAACAAAACATGGATACCTCATTGCAGTGATAATAAAATGTCATAGCGTGATATTCATCGCTATGCTCTGAAACCAGCCATCGGTTAAGTGTTAAACTGCATGTAAAATAGTTACCTTTGGCTATCAAGACTCTATTATTATTATTATTATTATTATTATTATTATTACTATTATTATTAGTAGTAATAGTAGTAGTAGTAGTAGTAGTAGTAGTAGTAGTAGTAGTAGTAGTAGTATTTTGCATTACAGGCTTTCTCTCTTACTTCTCACCATAGGGCTCCACTCACTGTGCCTTCTGGCTATACCAGTCATTTCGAAAAATGCACCATACTCCCCTGCATCTGTGGCTTGGTAACACCTGTTCATTTTGAGTGAAGTTCTTATTCATTCCATTTTCCTGAGCCTCAGATCAGATTTATTCTTCCTAAAATACTCAAAGAGCAATTTGTCGTGATTCTCCCAGTTGGAATTAAACTCTTCTTTGCTCTGTGTTATGTTAATGACTTTTATTCTACTTATATATCAATTGAGCTTAAACATTATCGAAATGCGTATTATTTTCTACTGTGTGGACCAAATATTGTCAGGTCAGAGGTAAATTGCTTTGTCTGTATTTCCCCACCCCCATCTCCTATTTACATGGGTCATCTTTTCATGAAGATCTTAGTGTATGCACCTCCCTGACTTGAAGTTTTCACTGACCCCATGTGTATGTCAGCCATCCTCAAAAACATTTCTTGTAACATAAACTTCTCGTTAACGGTATACTACACACAACTGTTTAAAGTATTCCTTGCCAGACTATAAACGTCTAACTCGCTGTTATGCTCCCTGTAATTGGTTCAGTGTTTAGCACATAAGAGTAAATATTTATCCAATGAATGAATGAATTTAATTCTGTTTTGTTCACTTCATAACTACAAAACCAAACCTTCTGCATTTGATAGACTGAGCAGTCAGCAAATGCATGCACTAGAATGTAGCGCTATCCCTCCATACAGGATGGGGCTAGGTCCCAGTAAACACATCAGAGTAAAAAATGATGTGAGTCACAGACGTGTTTTTAACTGACAAACTTTAAGTCCAAGAAATTGCAAGACAGATCATTGTAAGTCTGGATGCTTTTGTGGCTTGACTTATGATGTGGGTGGGTCCTGAAAGGCCAATTTTAAGGAATAAGAACCACATGACAACACAAATTAAAAACATGGATATATTCAGAAAGTGTTTTTGATGGTTAAAATGGTAGGGTATAAGCACAGGCAGTCAGAGGATACAATGGATAACGTGCTATAAGGGGTCAAAGGTCTGAAGGGGTTGCTCCATGTTTCTTCCCTGTTTCACATAACAGTACATTGCATAGCTACACCTCTTTATTTTACTCATAGGCTTTTTATACCTGCTGCTAGGAAAGGGAAGCAAAACACAAGACAAGATGCCGTGACTCGGCAGTGGCCAGACACAGAGAACATGGGTAGAGGAGTGTATCCATGGGGTGTCAGACCCAGAAACCCTGCAAGGCCCTTTGCATGGCTATTTTTTTTCTAACGACTCTTACATTCAGAAAGTCCAAAAGATTGATTTATTTTCCTCCAGGAAGTGCAAATTATTAGCAAGATCTTAGTGTATTTTATTTTGGAAACCGAAGTCTGAATTTCTTCCTCATGGATGCCCTTTCCCAGCACTAAAATGAGATAAAAGTGTTTGGGGGCCCGGAGAGATGGCTCAGTGGTACCTGCTATGTAAAGGTGTGGACCTGGGATCAGATTTCCAGTATACAAGTAAAAGCCAGGCACAGGAACACTCTGTATAAGACTAATGCCATGGTAGTGGAGACAGGCCACCCCAGAAGCTTTCTATCCAAGCCTCTAACTAGTGAGCTCGAATATTGGTAAAATAATAACAGAAGGTTGGTTACTTACTTAGGGCTACCATTGTTGTGACAAAACACCATGATCAAAGCTACTTAGGATGGTGTACTGGCTGGTTTTGCATCAACTTGACACAAGCCAGGGTTATCACAGAGAAAGGAGCTTCAGTTGAGGAAATGCTTCCATAAGATCCAGCTGTAAAGCATTTTCTCAATTGGTGACCAAGGGGGTGGGCATTGTGGGTGGTGCCATTCCTGGGCTGGTGGTCTTGGGTTCTATAAGAAAGCAAGCTGAGCAAGCCAGGGGAAGCAAGCCAGTAAGGAACATCCCTCCATGGCCTCTGCATCTGCTCCTGCCTCCTGACCTGCTTGAGTTCCAGTCCTCACCTCATTTGGTGATGAACAGAAATTTGGAAGTGTAAGCTGAATAAACTCTTTCCTCCCCAACCTGCTTCTTGGTCATGGTGTTTGTGCAGGAATAGAAACCCTAAGACAAAAGGAAAGGACTTATTTCATTCATAGTTCTAAATTACAGTTCACCATCAAAACCAGTGAGGACAGGAACTCCTGCAGGGCAGAAGCCTGGAGCAGGAGCTGACACAGAGGCTGGGAAAGGGTGCTGTTTAGGGCATTGAATCTCCTGGCTTGTTTGGCCCTCTTTTTTATGGATCCCAGGAACCACCAGGGACAGCACCACACAATGAGCTGGGTCTTCCCCACTAAATCAATAATTAAGAAAATGCCCTGCAGTCCAATTGTTTTTTTTTTTTTTTTTTGTTTTTTTTTTTTTTTTTAGTTTTTCTGAGACAGGGTTTCTCTGTGTAGTCCTGGCTGTCCTGGAACTCTGTAGACCAGGCTGGCCTCGAACTCAGAAATCCACCTGCCTCTGCCTCCCAGAGTGCTGGGATTACAGGCGTGCTCCACCACGCCCTGCAACCTGCAGTCCAATCTTATAGAGGCATTTTTGTAAGTAAGTTTCACCCCTTTCAGAGGCTTTTAGCTTTGTCAAGTTAAAAAGAAACTATCCAGCACAATTGATGCCTCACTGTTAAGCCACAGCCTTTCCTATTTGATTCATTAAAATTTTTCTCATTAAAAGCCAGTAATAACTTTAAAAGGCACACAGTCTTTACAAATTCAGATACATTAAAATTTTCAGTCTCTTTAAACCGTCCAATCTCCTTAAAAATCCAAAATCTCTTCTAAAATTTCAAAATCTCTTCAGCTGAGGGCGCCTATAAAATTCAAAATTGAGTCAAATACTTTCTTCACCAGGGAAGAACCAGGGCACAGCCACAATCTGAACAAAGTAGAGCCAAACAGAAAGTCTACAAAGTAGAACCAAATAAAATCACTCCATGTGCAGTTGTCTGGGATTCATTCACAATCTTCTGGGCTTCTCCCAGGGGCCTGGGCCACTTCTCTGGCTCTGTCCATTGTGGCCTACACAGCTTGTCTTCTAGGCCCAGGCTGGCTCTACTCCACCACTGTTGCCCTCCCTAGTGGTCATCCCATGGCATGGGCATCTCCAAAACCACCGGAGTCCTTTGCTACCAGAGGGCGGGGCTTTTACCGCCATCCTCGCCTCAGCTCTTTTCAGGGACTTCAGCCCTGCCACCCAGTGCCAAGCTTGACCCTTAACACTTTCAAAACCAGTATCACCTGGGAGACCAAGTTCAGCTTTGACCATGTCTGGAACACACCTACCATGTGCTGACTCTCAGGGAACAGGGTTCAGAAGATTTCATCTCAACTGTGCTGGTCTCTTCCTAATCACCACTACCCTTTCAACTCCACCTGACCAGCATGAACTACCCCAGCAAAGCAAAGGCTTCTTGTTAATCACAGCAAGAGTTACCAGCTCCAGCTGAGCAGGACTAAGATTCTTCACACAAAAAGCCCAGTAGAGTCTTTGTTTCTCTCTGAAACTTTACAAGTCAGGCTCTCCATACACTGTGATGCTCCAAACATTCTTATCTTTCAGCCTCCTACAAAACAGCTCACTGAGCTCTCAACAGTCAATGACATTTCTTGCCCAAAGTTACAATGTCCTTCTGTACTCCTTCCCAAAACAACATGGGCAAACCTGTCACATCAATACCCCATTCCTGGTACCAACTTCTCTCAGGGTTACTATTGCTGTGCTAAAAACACCATGACCAAAGAAACAGGAAGGAAAGGGTTAACTTGGCTTACATACACTTCTATATTGTTGTTCATCATAGAAGTCAGGACAGGGACTCAGGCAGGGCAGGAACCTGGAGGCAGAGCTGATGCAGACAGAGGCCATGGAGGGATGCTGCTTACTGGATTGCTCCCCCTCATTTGCTCAGCTTGCTTTCTTATAGAACCCAGGGATGGCACCAGCCACAATAGGCTGAGCCTTCACTCCTTAAATAACTTATTAAGAAAAGGTTTTAGAGGCCTGCCTACAGCCAAGTCTTATGGAGGTATATTGTCTTAAATGAGTTTTCCTTCTTTCAGATGACCTTAGCTTGTGTCAAATTGAAATAAACAAACAAACAACCCCCAAACCTCTACCCATCACAGCTGGTGAACAAGCCTGTTTAAAAGCATAAGGAATAGAATATGACCTTGAAACAAGCATTCATGCACACTGCACACACATGCACATAACTGTGTGATGCAAGATATTTCCTATCCATTCACACTGAGGCAGTGAGAGGCCAGCGATTGGAGGAGAGAGGAGAAGCTAAGAGAAGGAGGGGCGGGAGAGGAAGAGAGAGGTCTGGGCAGGGAGGCTGCAGGAGGGAGCAGAGGAGGAGACACGCAGATCCAGATGGTGGCAGATGTGCTGAGAGGTTAGAAATATTGGGTTAAAACTTTATCATTGTAAATTGGCATTATGTAATTGGGAGTTTCATATACATAAATATATTTGGTTAACTATTCAAGTTTAAGAGTCATGCTTTACCGAGTACTTGGAAGGAGTGGGTGCTGGGCAGGAGTGAGACCTGCCTGGACTTGGAGCAGAAGCCTGGGTGGGGCGGTACTCTTTCATAATAATTACCCACCACAACCATGAAAACATGGATACACACCAAGCACAAACTGAAAACTGAAAGTAAGATAAAATAAAGAGAGGCATTTGCCTCATAAAAGAACCACAGCGCCACCTCTGCGTATTTATTTTATCACCAAGAGTTCACCTATTTCTTAACATCAAAGTCCTTCTATCTGGTGGATAATCTGTAAGGATGTACTGTTAGAATCCAGCTGCTCACTGTGCCCAAAGCAGCCGTTCCCTTCTCACAGACATTCAGAGGCACCCCACTGAGGCATTGTTAGAGAATCTCTAGCTAACCACTTCCCAGGAACCAGGCTTTCTCCCCTGGAGAAGTGAGCCAACAGTTTTGTGGCTACACATCCTGCTCCTCACCTCCATCCCTGTCTTCTGCCTGGCAATCACCCTGGTTTCAGACTTGTGAATCTACCTCAGTTCTCAGAAGGTACAAGAAGGTATTGTCGCTTGCATCACGTGGGCCCTAATTTCCTGCCTTTGGTGCCCTGCCATGCTGTTGTTTGTATGGCCAGGGCAGTCATTACTCTTAATAAACTTCTTACTCCCTGACAGTCTGTCTTAGTATCTGTCTTGAATCCTGTCTACGACCCTTCATACAAAATATACTTTCATTGTATTGCATTATCCATGAGTCATTAAAGCATCATTAAAGTATCAATATAAAAGTCCAAGGTCTTCTAGATGTCACCCAAAGGAGACATGGGTGGGATTTGCTGGTGCTTTTCACATTCAGGCAAATTCCTTTTTAGCTGTGGATCTGTGAGATAAAACAGGTTAAGTGCTTCCAAAATGAGAGGTGGGATCAAACACGGAGCAGGTGTTCTGAAAGGCAGAGAGACAGGCAACCAGTCTCAGTTAGAACCCAGCAGGGCAAGCGGGAAACACTAAGGCTTGAGGAGAACGCTTTTTATCTGGATGACCTTTGCTTTTCAAGGTAGAAGTTGTGGTCCACTGTGTTTCAGAAGAGCACATCCGCATGGATTTTCTGTCATTGGCCATGTAGCAGCTCTTACAGGACAGTCGGGTGCTTTCTCTTTCCCAGGGTAGCATTGCTCCCTAGTGCTTCCACAGTTGTAGGACCTTCCCCTACATTCCCCTGTGTTCACCAGAAATTGTTCCAGTGGGGTTTCTCTTTGGCTGTCAGTACTCTATAGAAGAACATAACTAACAGTATCTCTATCTGTTCATCTATCCATACATCTACCCATCCATCCACCCACCCATCCATCCATCCCCCCACCCATCCATCTACCCATCCATCCATCCATCCATCCATCCATCCATCCATCCATCCATCCACCCATCTACCCAACCATCCATCCACCCATCCACCCAACCATCCATCCATCCATCCATCCATCCATCCATCCATCCATCCATCCATTAATCATCTATCAATCTAGTTACACTTTTTACTATATATCATTATGAAAGGGAGGTTGTTGAATTGGTTTACTCTACTGGAGACTAGTGAGTCCCATAATTGACATCTATATACACTGGAGAGGCAGAAAACCTGTTCAGTCTAAGAAACTGGAAGCCTCAGAGACAAGAGGTAGGGCCATGATAAAATTTCAATCTGAAGCTGAAGGCCTAAAAGCTTCCGGGACAATATTTGGTGAGAGTATACTGCAAAGCTTAAGAAATCTAATGTCTACAGGTCTCCTGGGATCCCTGGGTTCCTTAGGCCCTCGGTGTCCTGTGGATCTCCTGGGTCCCCTGGGTATCCTAGAGCCTGGGGATGTCTCCTGGGTCTCTCCCTCAGATATGCTCTACCTAGAAGTCCTTGGCACTTTGCATCATCTTGAATATCTCCAAAGTGCTTCTGAGGCTGGGTCACTTGTCTCTGTACCAGCACCAGGCTTTCTCCTGCCAGGAGTAATCTCATTGTCAAATGGCTGCTTGGCTGCATCCTAGGCTCCTTGTTTTCCCTCTCAAGCATGGTATTTGCATGTACGATTGTTTAGGTGACCAGGCTGGCCATCACCCAACTTTGTGTTCTGTTTTTCTTTTCATAACTTCTGTATGGAAGTCATGCTGCTCTTCCCCTTTCTCAGCACCCCAAAAAGAGGATGGTTAACAACTCTTCCACCAGGAATACTAGCTCATTGCTGCTTCAGTCTATCTTCCAAGGAGATCTTGGAACATGGAGATAACTCAGTTCAGTTCTCTAGATCAAGAATGACTTTTTATATGTTCTGATACCTTGTTCTTCATTTGTTCTCTGTGGTCTCAGAGGGATATTATATGTCAAAACCATCTAAATAACCTTTATTCTCTACAGTCTACCTCAGAGTTGTTGTCATGTGCCATCTAAGTCACTCACACAACACTGTTCTACTGTCCCCCATGTTTTTGACACCATTCTCTCTCTCTCTCTCTCTCTCTCTCTCTCTCTCTCTCTCTTTCACACACACAGAGTGTAAGAGAGAGAGACAGAAAGAAGAAGAAGGAGGAGGAGGAGGAGGAGGAGGAGAAGGAGAAGAAGAAGAAGAAGAAGAAGAAGAAGAAGAAGAAGAAGAAGAAGAAGAAGAAGAAGAAGAAGCTTTAAAGAGGTGGTGACTGCATTGTGGATACTGCATATAAAAGACTTTAATGCATCTCATGTGTAAGTTTGTCATAATAAGAGCAATCCTGACTCCTCTGCCCCCATGTAATATTGTGGTGTGTCCCAGAAGGCCTTCCTAGAGGCAGTACATGCTATTGACATGTTCCCTGACCTCCAGACTGTGAGTTAAATACAACTTTGGCTTTCTGGATCCAGAAAGAAAATCCAGCGTCTGATTTTCTTTCTTTGTTTTAAATATCAGAAGAAAATTAACTAATGCAGAACTTTAATTCTATTCTCAAGAGCTCTGTCTAAGCACCTCTTAGTGGGCCTTTCTTTGTATTATTATATTACAACTCCCTGACTCAGAAGTGAGCTCTGAAATTAACAAAATCAAGAGCCAACAAAAAGAACAAAGGAAAATGCAAATGATCTAAAAGAACATATGCATCATACAAGAACAGTGCAACCATAGGAGATTGTATCCATCTTAAACCACAGGCCCACAAGCCGCACATTTGCTGTTGGATACATTTATTTGATTGATTATATTAAGAAAATGAAATGAGTTCACAAATACATTGGTTGGTTTGTTAGTGGCTTCAGAAGGGAATAGAAGGTGACTCAGAGCCACTGACATATCCGTCACTCCAGGTCCATTCCACAGGATCTATGCAGAGGAGATTTACATAGATCTACAAGACTGAAAAGAACCTTCAACACTGACAACTACTGCTTTTGATCATAATGTTATACTTTTATTATGCAATTTGAGAAACTCATTTTAAATTGCCATTTTAAACTAGTTTGAATGCATGTGGATGCTCAGAGTTAAGGGATAGCTAGCTATTGCTTTGTACCTTGCGGGGTGTGTGATGGGGGAGCTGGTGTTGAGTTTTTTTTTTTTTTTTTTTTTTTTAATTTTTATTTTCTATGTTCTATGTTTACATTCAAAAGGCTTTCCCCTTTCCCAGTTCCCACCCACCATAGTTCCCATAGTTCCTCTCCCCCCCAACTGTTCCCCAATCATTCCCCCTCCCCCCTCGGTTTCTTTACTAAACTGGATGCAATCTTTACAGGCCCAGGGTCCTCTCCTTTCTTCTTCTTGGGAATCATTTGATTTGCTATTTGTGTCTTGAGTATTTAGTGCTTCTGGGCTCATTAATATCCACTTATCAGTGATTGCATTTCATGTGCATTCTTTTGTGATTGGGTTAATTCACTCAGGATGATATTTTCCAGGTCTAACCATTTACCTACAAATTGCATGAATTCATTATTTTTAATTGCTGAGTAGTATTCCATTGTATAGATATACCACATTTTCTGTATCCATTCCTCCTTTGAGGGATATTTGGGCTCCTTCCAATTTCTGGCTATTATAAACAAGGCTGCTATAAACATAGTGGAGCATGTGTCCTTATTGCATGCAGGGGAATCCTCTGGGTATATGCCCAGGAGTGGTATGCCAGGGTCCTCTGGAAGTGACATGCCCAATTTTCTGAGGAACCGCCAAACTGATTTCCAGAGTGGTTTTACCATTTTGCAATCCCACCAACAGTGGAGGAGTGTTCCTCTTTCTCCACATCCTCGCCAGCACTTGTTGTCTCTTGAGTTTTTAATCTTAGCCATTCTGACTGGTGTGAGGTGGAATCTCAGGGTTGTTTTGATTTGCATTTCCCTGATGACTAATGATGTTGAACATCTTTTAAGGTGTTTCTCGGCCATCCGAATTTCTTCTGGTGAAAATTCTTTGTTTAGCTCTGTGCCCCATTTTTTGATAGGGTTATTTGGTTCTTTGCGGTCTAACTTCTTGAGTTCTTTGTATATATTGGATATTAGCCCTCTGTCGGATGTGGAGTTGGTGAGGATCTTTTCCCACTTTGTTGGTTGCCGTTTTGTCCTTCTGACAGTGTCCTTTGCTTTGCAGAAACTTTGTAATTTTATGAGGTCCCATTTGTCGATTCTTGATCTTAGAGCATAAGCTGTTGGTGTTCTGTTCAGGAACTTTTCCCCTGTGCCCAAGTCCTCCAGAGTCTTCCCAAGTTTCTTTTCTAGTAGTTTCAGTGTGTCTGGTTTTATGTGGAGGTCCTTGATCCACTTGGAGTTGATCTTAGTGCAAAGAGATAAGAGTGGGTCAATTCGCATTCTTCTGCATGTTGACCTCCAGTTGAACCAGCACCATTTGTTGAAAAGGCTATCTTTATTCCACCGGATGGTTGTGGCTCCTTTATCAAAGATCAAGTGACCATAAGTCTGTGGGTTAATTTCTGGGTCTTCAATCCTGTTCCATTGATCTGCTTGCCTGTTGCTATACCAATACCATGCAGTTTTTAACACAATTGCTCTGTAGTACTGCTTGAGGTCAGGGATATTGATTCCCCCAGAAGTCCTTTTATTGTTGAGAATAGTTTTTGCTATCCTGGGTTTTTTGTTGCTCCAGATGAATTTGAGAATCGCTCTTTCTAGATCTATGAAGAATTGAGTTGGGATTTTGATGGGGATTGCATTGAATCTGTATATTGCTTTTGGCAAGATGGCCATTTTTACTATATTGATTCTGCCAATCCAGGAGCAAGAGATATTTTTCCATCTTCTGAGGTCTTCTTCAATTTCTTTCTTCAAGGACTTGAAGTTCCTGTTGTACAGATCTTTCGCTTGTTTGGTTAGAGTTATGCCAAGGTACTTTATGTTGTTTGTGGCTATTGTGAAGGGTGTTATTTCCCTAATTTCTTTCTCAGCCTGCTTGTCCTTTGAGTACAGGAAGGCCACTGACTTGCTTGAGTTAATTTTATAACCTGCCACTTTGCTGAAGCTGTTTATCAGCTGTAGAAGTTCTCTGGTGGAGTTTTTTGGGTCGCTTAGGTAAACTATCATATCATCTGCAAATAATGATAGTTTCACTTCTTCCTTTCCAATTTGTATCCCTTTGACTTCCTTATGTTGTCTAATTGCTCTTGCTAGAACTTCAAGTACTATATTGAAAAGATATGGAGAGAGAGGGCAGCCTTGTCTAGTCCCTGATTTTAGTGGGAATGCTTCAAGTTTCTCTCCATTTATTTTGATGTTGGCTACTGGTTTGCTGTAGATTGCTTTTACTATGTTTAGGTATGGGCCTTGAATTCCTGCTCTTTCCAAGACTTTTAGCATGAAAGGATGCTGAATTTTGTCGAATGCTTTTTCAGCATCTAATGAGATGACCATGTGGTTTTTTTCTTTCAGTTTGTTTATGTAGTGGATTACATTGATGGATTTCCGTATATTGAACCATCCCTGCATCCCTGGGATGAAGCCTACTTGATCATGGTGGATGATCGTTTTAATGTGCTCTTGGATTCGGTTAGCAAGAATTTTATTTAGTATTTTTGCATCTATATTCATAAGAGAAATTGGCCTGTAGTTCTCTTTCTTTGTTGGATCTTTTTGTGGTTTAGGTATTAGCGTAATTGTGGCTTCGAAGAATGAGTTGGGCAGTGTCCCTTCTGTCTCTATTTTGTGGAATAGTTTGAAAAGTATTGGTGTTAAGTCTTCTTTGAAGGTCTGGTAGAATTCTGCACTAAAACCATCTGGTCCCGTACTTTTTTTGGTTGGGAGGCTTTCTATAACCCCTTCTATTTCTTTAGGGGTTATGGGACTATTTAGCTGATCTACTTGATGCTGATTTAGTTTTGGTATTTGATATCTGTCTAGGAAATTGTCCATTTCCTCCAGATTCTCCAGTTGTTTTGAGTATAGACCTTTGTAGTAGGATCTGATGATCTTTTGAATTTCCTCAGTTTCTGTTGTTATATCTCCCTTTTCATTTCTAATTTTGTTAATTTGTATACTGTCTCTGTGTCCTTTGGTTAGTCTGGCTAAGGGTTTATCTATCTTGTTGATTTTCTCAAAGAACCAGCTCCTGGTCTTGTTGATTCTTTGTATGGTTCTCTTTGTTTCTATTTGATTGATTTCAGCCCTGAGTTTGATGATTTCTTGTCTTCTACTCCTCCTGGGTGAATTAACTTGTTTTTCTTCCAGGGCCTTAAGGTGTGCCATTAAGTTGCTAGTGTATGCTCTCTCCAGTTTCTTTTTGGATGCACTTAGAGCTATGAGTTTTCCTCTGGTGTTGAGTTTTGATTGCTGCCTTTGCCCTGAGTTCAGAGGCTCCGGGCGATGGTATTCCTCTTCAGCTGTATCACTACAGTGAGTCGTTCTATGCCCTTTGTATGATCGAATCTCTCTTATGTTTATTGCATGAGTCCATTGGTATTATTTTAAAAATTAAATTAAATTCTCTACACTAGCATTTTGCTCTGTTGAATTTTCTGCATTTAGCTTTGTATCATATCATTCAAAACTGGCATCTCTTTCAATTTTTTGGATTGGCAGGTTTAGAAATTCAATTCTAGGTTTTATACCAAATAAGTTGGAAAGCTCTTAAATTTTTACATTCAGATATGTTCTAATATTTGGCTGCTTGAAAGTTGGTATTTTGAGACTTTGAAACTTGCAAGATTCTCCCATTGTGAATCTGCCTGCCCCTCTAGCTTCCATAGAGAATGCTCAATATTTTATGTTTTCCCCTCTGTTTTAATTGGTTGGTTTATATCTGATGTCTACTGTGATAAACTTGGGTTTTCTAGAAAGTCTTCCTTTAATGTAATTCTTAAAATACTCTGATCATAATATTTATATTGTTTCATTATTCCTAATTTCCTGTGTGACCTGTTCCTTCCATCTGTTAAACAGTGACTTTTCTAATTTATTGATTTTATTTTCTCGTCTTTTTTTAACATTTTATTTTTGTTTCTTTTACCTTTAATTTCTGAGTTTTTAAAATTTAGTTTTCTCTCATGTATTACCTCCTGACTGCAGTTTCCCCTCCTCCCATTCTTCCCAGTCTCTTCCTCCCATCCCCTCTCTTTCTCAAATCCACTCCTCATCGTTTCCCTTCAGAAAAGGCAAGTTCTCCCAGGGATATCAGCCCTGCTTGGCCTAACGAGTTTAAAAAGGACAATCATGCTACAGAAAAGCTAGGCAACATGGAAGACATAACCAGGGATGTGAGAATCTCTGTAGAAAGGGGATATAGAATGGATTTTGCAAGTGGACTCAGGACAGGCAAGGTTGGGAACAGGAGGAACCAGGTGTGTATGGGTGGGGCAGGGGGTGGAGAAAAGACTGGGAGAAACGACTGGTATTGTGGGGCATCTTGGCGGTAAGATGGAATCCTCATGGACTATATGAGAGTAACCCTAATAACTCCTCATAATGGGCACATCAAGCCTGAAGCAGTCATCTTTTGTAACCATGAAATGCCTAAAGTGAAGGGATTGGAACACCAACACAGCCACAAAGGGTTGGTTATAAAGATTCAACCTATAGGTTTTTCTACCTGCAGAGTATTCTAGAAGAATCATCATCAAAGACCAGAGAGACTTTGTCAAGCAACTGTTAGGAGAAGATGAGGCATGTCATAGCCAAATAGTAGGAGTAGCTCAGAAGTCCTGGAAAGAATGAAGAGGAAGGGTTGTAGGAGCCAGAGGAGTCAAGGACACTTCAAGAAAACAGCCCAAAGAATCAACTATCCAGGGCTCATAGAGGACTCACAGAGACTGAACCAACAATCAGGAAGCCTCTGCATATATGTTATGTTTGGTTGCCTTGTTCAGCCTTGATGTGATGGAACGTGCCTGGTTTTATTGTACCTTGTTATGGCATGTTTGGTTGCTTTCCCTGGGATGCCTTTTGTCTGAGGAGATGCAGAGGCAGGTTAGATTTGGGGGAAAGGGGAGGTAGCTGGGAGACACTTGGAGGACTGAGGGAAACCTGTAGTGAGGATGTAATATGAGAGAAAGAGAAAAAAACATAGCTAGGCATAGCCCCTCATATTAAGGCTGGACAATGCAACTGAGTAAGAGGAAAAGGGTCCCACATGTAGACAAAAGAGTCAGGCACAACTCCCACTCCCACTGTTAGTAGTCTGACAAGAGCACCATGCTACTCTACCATAGCATATATGTAGATGACCAGGTAAGAACTATACGGGCTCCCTGGTTGTTAACTCAGTCTCCATGAGCCCCTATGAGCCCTGGTTAGTTGATTTTGTGGGCCACTTTTGGGGTGTCCTTGATTCCTCTGGTCCTTACAATCGTTTCCCCCCTCTTCTGTAGGATTCTCTGAGCTCAGTCCAATGTTTAACTGTGGGACTCTGCTCTTCTCCCATCAGGTGCTGGATGAAGCCTCTCTGATGACAGTGATGCTATGCTCTGGTCTACGAGTACTGAAGACTAAGATTAGGAATCATTTCATTGCCTTATTATTTGTGGTCCTGTTTGGTTCTATCATGGGTCTCTAGGTTATTCAGACTCTAGTTCCTGGCACTCCGGAGTGTCAGGGGTAGACTACCTGTCAGCATGGGTCTCAAGCTGGACCAGTCATTGGTTGGCCATCACAAGTACTGCTCCATCTTTACCTGAGCACATCTTGCAGGCAGGAAAAATTGTAAGTTGAAGGTTTATGGCTGGGTTGGTGTCCCAGTCCCTCTACTAGGAAGGAGCCTTGTCTGGTTACAGAAGATGGCCTGTTCAGGCTCCAAATCCCCCATTACTAGGATTCTTCACCAGGACCACTAACTCATTTTTGTCCTTATTAATGCCTTCATTTCACGTTCCCTCAATTTGCTAATTATTTTCTAGTATTTTTGTCATCCTTCCTTCACACAGCTGCTGTATTTAGGCTATTGCTGACCCTTCTAGGGCTTTGCCATTTCTAGTTTATGGAAACAGTTTTTCTACTGTCTAGTGGAGAAAAGTGATAGCTGTTTTATCATCATTGTGAATTGTGGTCTTGGTAAAGTCATCTTTCTGGTTTCTGCTAATTGTTTCAATTCTACATCTTCACTTTATCAGGTACCAAGATTATTTCTCTCGCTTTTGAAAATCCCTATTTGCCTGTAATATCAGTAGCCTATCCATTGTATTTAAACTTTTTGAATATTTCTACAAATCCAGTCTCGTTTTTCCCTCAGGAAATAAGTTTAACATACTTTCCTATCCACCCAGAAATTGTATTTAGCAATGAACAGGCTAAGAACCTTTATGTCTACTGTTCTAGTTGTAAGTGGTGGCTTCGGCTCTACCCTTCAGTTGAGGTATGAATGTGTGTGTGTGTGTGTGTGTGTGTGTGTGTGTATATATATATACACACACACACATTTAGGTTTTTATACAGACTCTTAAATATAGACTGCTATGTTTGTGCTTTTTTCTTGTTACTTAAGAAAGTTTATACTCTTTTTAAAAGTTATATTGCCATTGCTATCTTTTTGTAATTTCTTTCTTCCTGGCAACTCTCTGTTGCAATAACAAATTTCTTCACTTTCCTTATAGCCTTACAAAATTGTAAACAATTCCCTTCTTCATGACTTTAACAGTAATTATACTATACTCACATACTACAGAACTTTGTCATTATATACCATAGGCACTCACTCTGATTTACACAAACATAAATTTAACACAACTCCTGTAACTCCAGTTCCAGGGGATCCTATGACTTTCTCAGCCTTCACAGATACTCTATGTATGTGGTGCATAAAAAGATAATCAGGCACACATATGTACACATAAATTAAAATATAATAAATTAATAAAAAGATGCTACTCCATTGGTTTGAGTCCCAGTCCATTTTTTTTTACAATTTTTTTTATTTTCTATATTCTTTGTTTACATTCCGAAGGCTTTCCCCTTTCCCGTTCCCCCCTCAACATATGTCCCATATGTCCTCTTCCACCCCACCCCACCCCCTGCCTATTCCCCAGTCACCACCCCACCACCTCTCTGCTCTATTCTGGTACTCTCCTACAAAACTGGATCCAGTCCTTTCAGGACCAGGGTCTCCTTCCTTCTTCTTGGGAATCTTTTGACTTGCTAATTGTGCCTTGAATATTCAGAGCTTCTGGGCTCATTAATATTCACTTATCAGTGATTGCATTTCATGTGTATTCTTTTGTGATTGGGTTACCTCACTTAGGATGATATTTTCCAGATCCAACCATTTGCCTACAAATTGCATGAATTCATTTTTTTAAATTACTGAGTAGTATTCCATTGTATAAATATACCACATTTTCTGTATCCATTCTTCTTTTGAGGGACATCTGGGCTCCTTCCAACTTCTGGCTATTATAAATAAGGCTGCTATGAACATAGTGGAGCATGTGTCTTTATTGTATGCAGGGGAATCCTCTGGGTATATGCCCAGGAGTGGTATGCCAGGGTCCTCTGGAATAGTCATCCCAGTCCATTTTTATTGAATCTGATGGTGAGTGGCTTTGTTTTTCACACACATGACTATGTCCTATTGCCTACTTAAGTCATCTGTTTCTTCTTTTTCATTTAAAGAGGCAACAATCAAAGAAGCTGACATAGTACTGACTATTCATGATTCATTATTTTCCATGTTGCTTTTTATTCAATGCAGTTTCAAATATGTTTGCCTTTCCTTCACCTCTCTTCTTGTTAAGTATTTTTTCTTGTTAAATATTTTGTTTATTCGATATGTAATTTATTTACATTTCAAATGATTTCCCCTTTCCTGGATCCCGCCCTCACCCAAAGTCCCATAAGCCCTCATCCCTCCCCCTGTTCCCCAATCCACCTCTTCCCACTTCCCTGTCCTGGTATTCCCCTACACTGCTGCACTGAGCCTTCCCAGGACCAGGGGCCACTCCTTACATCTTCTGAGGCATCATTTGATGTGTGAAATGTGTCTTGGGTGTTCCAAGCTTCTAGGCTAATATCTGCTTATCAGTGAGTGTGTACCATGAATGTTCTTTTGAGACTGGCTTACCTCACTTAGGATGATATTCTCCAGTTTCATCAATTTATCTAAGAATTTAATGAATTCATTGTTTCTAATGGCTGAATAGTATTCCATTGTGTAAATATACACCATTTTCTATATCCATTCCTCCACTGAGGGACATCTGGGCTCTTTCCAGCTTCTGGCTATTATAAATAGGGCTGCTATGAATATAGTGGAGCATGTGCCCACATGCTGGGAAATCTCTGGGTATATGCCCAAGAGTACTATAGTGGGGTCCTCCGGAAGTATCATTCCCAGTTTTCTGAGGAATGACTAGACTGATTTCCAGACTGGTAGTACCAGCTTGCAACCCCACCAGCAGTGGAGTAGTGTTCCTCTTTTTTCACATCCTCACCAGCACCTGTTTTCTCTTGAGTTTTTGACCTTAGCCATTCTGACTAGTGTGAGGTGAAATCTCAGGGTTGTTTTGATTTGCATTTCCCTGATGACTAAGGATATTGAACATTTCTTTAGGTGCCTCTCAGCCGTTCAATATTCCTCAGGTGTAAATTCTTTGTTTAGCTCTGTACCCCATTTTTAAGGGGTTTATTTGGCTCTCTGGAGTCTACCTTCTTCAGTTCCTTGTATATATTGGATATTAGCCCTCTGTTGGATGTAGTGTTAATAAAGATCTTTTCCCAATTTGTTAGTTGCCATTTTGTCCTTTGCCTTACAGAAACTTTGTAATTTTATGAGGTCCCATTTGTCAATTCTTGATCTTAGAGCATAAGCTATTGGTGTTCTGTTGAGGAAATTTTCCCCTATGCCCATGTCCTCAAAGGTCTTCCCCAGTTTCTTTCCTATTAGTTTCAGTGTGTCTGGTTTTATGTGGAGGTTCTTGATCTACTTGGACTTGAGCTTAGTACAAGGAGATGAGAATGGATCAATTTGCATTCTTTTGCAAGCTGACCTCCATTTGTACCAGCACCATTTGTTGAAAAGCCTATCTTTTTTCTACTGGATGGTTGTACCTCTCTTGTCAAAGATCAAGTGACCATAATTCTGTGGATTCATTTCCGGGTCTTCAATTCTATTCCATTGATCTCCTTGCCTGTCACTGTACCAATACCATGAATTTTTTTTAAACACAATTGCTCTGTGGTACTGCTTGAGGTCCGGTATACTGATTCCCCCAGAAGTTCTTTTACTGTTGAGGATAGTTTTAGCTATCCTGGGTTTTTTGTTATTCCAGATGAATTTGAGAATTTCTCTTTCTAAGACTATGAAGAATAGAGTTGGGATTTTGATGGGGATTACATTGAATCTGTAGATTGTTTTTGGCAGGATAGCCATTTTTACTATATTAATCCTGCCAATCCAAGAGCTTGGAACATTTTTTCATCTTCTGAGGTCTTCTTTGATTTCTTTCTTCAAAGACTTGAAGTTCCTGTCATATAGATCTTTCACTTGTTTGGTTAGAGTCATACCAAGATACTTTATATTGTTTGTGGCTATTGTGATGGGTGTCATTTCCCTAATTTCTTTCTCAGCTTGTTTATCCTTTGAGTATAGGAAGGCTACTGATTTGCTTGAGTTAATTTTATATCCAGCCACTTTGCTGAAGTTGTTTATCAGCTGTTGAAGTTCTCTGGTGGATTTTTTTTGGTCACTTAAGTATACTATCATATCATCTGCAAATAGTGATAGTTTGACATCTTCCTTTCCAATTTTGGATCCCTTTTACCTCCTTCTGTTGTCTAATTGCTCTGGCTAGAACTTCAAGTACTATATTAAATAAATATGGAGAGAGAGAGAAGCCTTGTCTAGTCCCTGATTTTAGTAGGATTGCTTCAAGTTTCTTTCCATTTAGCTTGGTGTTTTCTGTATATTGCTTTTATTATGTTTAGGTTTGGGCCTTGAATTCCTGTTCTTTACAAAACCTTTAACATGAAAGGATGCTGAATTTTATCAAATGCTTTTTCAGCATCTAATGAAATGACCACATGTTTTTTTCTTTGAGTTTGTTTATGTAGTGGATTACATTGATGGATTTCCATATATTGAACAATTCTTGCATCCCTGGGATGAAGCCTATTTGATCATGGTGAATCATCATTTTGATGTGTTTTTGGATTCAGTTGGCAAGAATTTTATTGAGTATTTTTGCATCAATATTCATAAGGAAAATTGGTCTAAGGTTCTCTTTTTTTGTTGGATCTTTGTGTGGTTTTGGTATCAGTGAAATTGTGGCTTCATATAATGAGTTGGGTAATGTTCCTTCTGTTTCTATTTTGTGGAATAGTTTGAAGAGTATTGGTATTGCGTCTCCTTTGAAAGTCTGATATAATTCTGTACTAAAGCCATCTGGTCCTGTGCTTCTTTTTTTGGTTGGGAGACTGTCAATGACCACTTCTATTTCTTTAGGGGTTATGAGAGTGTTTAGGTGTTCTATATGATCCTGATTAAATTTTGGTAGGTGGTATCTCTCTAGGAAATTGTCCATTTCATTCAGATTTTCCAGTTGTGTTGAGTATAGGCTTGTTATGGTTTGTATATGCTTTTCCCAGGGAGTGGCACTATTAGGAGGTGTGGCCTTGTTGGAGTAGGTGTGTCACTGTGGGTGTGGGCTTAAGACCTTCACCCTAGTTGCCTGGAAGTCAGTCTTCTACTAGCAGCCTTCAGATGAAGATGTAGAACTCACAGCAACTCCTGTACCATGCCTGCCTGGATGCTGCCATGTTTCTGCCTTGATGACAATGGACTGAACCTCTGAGCCTGTAAGCCAACCCCAATTAAATGTTGTCTTTTATAAAACTTGCATTGGTCATGGTGTCTGTTCACAGCAGTAAAACCCTAACTAAGACAGAAGTTGGTACCAGGGACTGGGGTATTGCTGTGATAGGCCTGACCATGCTTTTGTTTGGAAGAATGTGGATTTTGGGACTTTGGATTTGGAAAGCCATGGAATGCTTTAAGTGGAGCTTAATGGGCCAGCCTAGAAGGAATATGGAAGACAGTGGTGCTGAGGGACATTTGAACTGTGTAGGCCTGATGGCCCAAGAGGTTTCAATGGAGAACTTTAATATGTGGCTGAGAAACTGTTTTTGTGATGTTTTGGTGAAGAACATGGCTGCTTTTTGCCATTGTCTGAAGAGACTGACCAAGGCTGAGGTAAAGAGATTTATATTAATTGCATCTGCAAAGAAAGTCTCAAAAAAGCCCAGCAAAGACTTTGTTCTCTGGTTAAGTCTGATGAAGAGAATTTTGAACAAACATAGCAAGATGAGAAATGAAAAGTACAAAATATATAATTTGAGTATTAAAGTGACTCCAGGAAGTGAAATGGAGCTGAATTCAAGGATATTAAATTGAATTAAAGGAGTGGTGACCTTGGGGGCAAGATTCCACCCAGCTAAATTTAGGTCCAGGTATGGTAGTACAAGCCTTTAATCCCAGGAGGCAAAGATAAGTAGATCTCGAGTTCAAGGCCAGCCTAGAACAGAGCAAATTCTAGGTGAAGAAAAACTTAAATCCAGGCTTGGTGGACTACACCTTTAATCCCAGTGTTTAGGAGACAGGCACACAGATCTCTTGAGTTCAAAGTCAGTCTAAGGAGCAAGATTCAGGACAGCCAACTTAGGCAGTGAAGGAGCTGGGAAAAAGGAAGCTAGTGATAATGTAATAGAAGAAGGGGGCCACTCTTCCAGCTCCTGCAAGCAGCAGAACTCAGCAGCTTCAGCCATGTGTCTCTGGTTTTATATTCAAGAGGAGAAAGAGACTACTGAAACAATTGATGCTAGTTAGCTGGAGCTAAGAAATTAGTGGTGATTAAGAAAAGACCAGCATCACTGAGGTGAAATATGGGAAGTGTTTTCTGAGAGCACAAAGAAGCTGTATTCCAGAGATAGCCAAGTGTTCCTCATGCTGCAGCTGTACTTGGTAACGTGTAAGAATCATCCAGGTGGTACTGGTTTTGAAGGCATGAAGGCATCATGAAGAACAGCTGAGGTTTGGTACTGTGAGAGGCCATGGAAGACCATTGGTGAAAGTGTACCCTCAGTTGTAATGGACAGCCCAGGACTGAAGGGGTCATGCAAAGGAGTTGAGGCTTGGTACCATGAAGAGAGCCTATGAGAGGCTTTGGTGAAGCATAGTTGCAGTGGAAGACCCTAGCATATTGGAGATGCCAGTACCATGGGATAACCATCAAGAACAGCAGTGGCAGTGGAGTGGGTCAATCTGAACTTAGAGTGCTACAGAGGGCAGAGCTGGAAAAGTGACACCAGCTCTTTGGAGATACACAGAAGATCATGTGTGGATCTCAGACATTGGAACAAGAAGCTGTGAAGCTGAAATTGACTTGGGGTACTCAAGATGTTAAAGATGCCAGAGCCACAGGATGCCTGCCAAGGAAAGCTGCTAACAGGGAGTGGAACAAACCCAGGAGAAAGAACCTTGTTGAAGTCAACAAAGATGAAAAAGGAGTTGGATATCTGAAGACTGCTTTGCCATCAGAAGTGGAGATGAAGAGTTTTGACTTTGCCCAGCTGGTTTCCTGTCTTGCTTGGAGGATTACACTTAAGTGATTGGATGAATCTCAAAAGAGACCTTGAACTTTGGACTTTTAACACTGTTGAGAGTGCTATAGACTACAGGGACTTTTGAAGTTGGACTAAATGTATTTTGCATTATGCTGTGTTTAAGTATGGCCCCCATAGACTCATGTTGAGCAAGCCTATGGGGGCCAGAGAGTGGAATGTTATGGTTTGTATATGCTTTTCCCAGGGAGTGGCACTATTAGGAGGTGTGGCTTTGTTGGAGTAGGTGTGTCACTGTGGGTGTGGGCTTAAGACCTTCACCCTAGTTGCCTGGAAGTCAGTCTTCTACTAGCAGCCTTCAGATGAAGATGTAGAACTCACAGCAACTCCTGTACCATGCCTGCCTGGATGCTGCCATGTTTCTGCCTTGATGACAATGGACTGAACCTCTGAGCCTGTAAGCCAACCCCAATTAAATGTTGTCTTTTATAAAACTTGCATTGGTCATGGTGTCTGTTCACAGCAGTAAAACCCTAACTAAGACAAGGCTTTTGTAGTAGGATATGATAATTTTTAAATTTCCTCAGTTTCTGTTGTTGTTTCACCCTTTTGATTTCTGATTTTGTTAATTTAGATACTGTCTCTGTGCCCTCTGGTTGGTCTGGCTAAAGGTTTGTCTATCTTGTTGATTTTCTCAAAGAACCAGCTCCTGCTTTTGTTGATTCTTTGTATAGTTCTTTTTGTTTCAACTTAGTTGATTCAGCCCGGAGTTTGATGATTTCCTGCCTTCTACTCCTCTTTGGTGTATTAACTTCTTTTTGTTCTAAAGCTTTCAGTTGTTCTGTTAAACTGCTAGCGTATGCTCTCTCCAGCTTCTTTTTGTAGGCACTCAGAGCTATGAGCTTTCCTCTTAGCACTGCTTTCATTGTGTCCCATAAATTTGGGTATGTTGTGCCTTCATTTTCATTACATTCTAAAAAGACTTTGATTTCTTACCTTATTTCTTGACCAAGGTATCATTGAGTAGAGCACTGTTCAGCTTCCATGTGTATGTGGGCTTTCTGTTGTTTTTTGCTATTGAAGACCACCGTTATTCCATAGTGATCTGATAAGAGGCATGGAATTAGTTTAATCATCTCATATGTGTTGAGGTCTGTTTTGTGACCAATTATATGGTCAGTTTTGGAGAAGGTACCATGAGGTGATGAGAAGTTATATTCTTTTGATTTAGGATGAAATGTTCTATAGATATCTATTAAATCCATTTGGTCCAAAACTTCTGTTAGTTTCACTGTGACTCTGTTTAGTTTGTGTTTCCTGATCTCTCTATTGAAGAGAGTGGGGTGTTTAAGTCCCCCACAATTATTGGGTGGGGTGCAATGTGTCCTTGAAGCTTTAGTATGGTTTCCTTTATGAATGCCAGTACACTTGTATTTGGGGCATTGATGTTCAAAATTGAGAGTTCTTCCTGGTAGATTTTTCCTTTGATGAGTATAAAGTGTCCTTCTGTGTCTTTTTTGGTGACTTTTGGCTGAAAGTCTATTGATTCCCACTGTCACTCTCCACGCTGGGATTTTGACTCACTTGAGATTGCACCCGCCTTGTTAATGTAGTCAAGACTGCTTTGACTTCATACTGCCCTTCTGTGACAAGAAAATACTATTTTCTTGCAGTCATCTACCACCTCTAGCAATTACAATACTCTGTCATTACACTCTGCTCTCTGAGCTTTGAAAGGAAGAGGTGTGGTATAAGTATCCTATTTCAGGCTGAACATAGTTCAGTATCTTATTCTTTGTACCCTGAGCAGTTGTTGGTCTCTGTGTAATCACTATCTACGACAATAGCTTCTCTGATGAGGGTTGAGACATACCCTAGTCTATGGTTGTTATAATACATCATTAAGGATAGGTTTAAGATTATGTCTATTTTGAAGAATAATAGTAGCAGATTCTCCCCCTTAGGGCTGAAGACCAGCCTGGTTACAGGTTCCGGGTCACAGTAGTGATAAAGGTATGGGTTTTATCTAGTGGAGCTGGTCTTAAAGCCACTTAGAAAGTGATTGGTTATTCTCATGATCTTGCCATTGCAATAGCTTGCCATGCTGGTTATTATTGTCTCCCTGATGTTAATATCAAGATGATTTTTTTGTTTTCCAGAAGTATTACAGTTAACCAGTAGGCGTTAAGCTTCAGGTGGGTACCAGCTTATTTCTGATTGAAGAGAAGCCTAGAGAATTGGAGAATTATACATTGTCAAGGAATAGAATCTGTTATATAGAAAGAACTAACCTAAACATCAGGGAAGAAAAGAACTCAGTGAAAACATGGGTTGTTGCTCTAAACTCCTCATGAATCACCCAGTTTCCTTGCCATTCTGTAATGTCTTAGTAAGAAACAAAACTTCCCTGCTCACAACCCTTTTCATATTTATTTTACATTTTGTTTTCCTTTGCTCACTTAAAATTGTTACTTTTGTTTGTTAAATGTCATAAATCTGATTTGTTTTTAATTGATAAGATTCTGCTGTTGGTGCTATTCCTTATCACTTTATCCATCTATTGAAATACATCCCATTACTCATTTAGAAGTAAAGTGGTCTTTTCTAAGTTGTTTTGGAGAAAGAGTAGTTCAGGAAAGTTTCTGGACTTTCATCCGGAGTATTTTAATGACCCTTCTCTTAGTTTTATGGAACCCTTTGGTCTTCCTTATAGACTTTTTATGTGGGAGGTTTATTATTTTTCTTCTAGTTTTTTACCAGATGGTGGGATAGTCCATAGAATCACAGTGATATTTCATCTTTCCAACATGCCACTACCTCTCAACTAAAAAAAGTCTCGAAAGTCTCAATGTGAATATGTCCTATTGCCATCCAGTATTAGGAATTCTTTTTTGTTACATGAAAGTATTAGAGTTAATGGCTTTTCTGGATTTTACATAAGATAGTTAATAATCCATACATGTTACTTTTCACTCTTGAGAGACCTGATTTTTCTTTTACACAAAAGTTTTGCTCACTTACTCCTATAAAATTCTCAAAAACTGGGTAGTAGGGTCTAATTACTTTCATAATTCGTTTCCATTTCTATACTGTCCCTAAGGATACCAACAAGCATAGCTGTCCATATGTCCTTTGGCCGTTTGTGCCTCCGTATCTGTAATTAAATTATAACTTGTTTGAACACTGATGTCTTTTTGATTACCCACCTTTAAAGAGATTTACTTTTGACTTTTTCAGAAAACAATAAAGTTTGTCACTTAAACATCACCAAATCCAGGTCCTCCTGAGTTTATCTTCTATGTACATGGTTTCCTTTGCTGTGTTTTAATTTTTCTCTTGTATGTCTAAGTCCTTCAGTTCTATAATTGTCATTTCCACTCACAGGGATTATAGTTTGATGACTTCAAAATCCATTTCCTTGAATAATTTAAAATAATCAGTCAGGTCATCAGACGGTTTGAGGTTTTTTTCCTATCCTCCTACAGTGGCCGTTACTGTCTTATTGCTTAGATGTGTGTAGCAGGCTTCAGCTCCCGTGGTCTGGTGTCTGTCCACATGGTCTGCAGTCTGTCCACATGATCTGTCCACATGCCTCTTTTGGCTCCCATTACACGCACGCTTTCACCTTTCATTAGTTTTTATGATTATCATATTCTTATACCTGGAAGTCCCTCTTTGTTTATTATTCCTAGAGTATCACAAAATCTCCTTTCTATAAAACTTTTTAAAGGTACTGTTTTGCATGCATGAGCATGTATGAGTGATTCTTTCTGTGTGTATGTGTGTGTGTGTGTGTGTGTGTGTGTGTGTGTGTGTAGTTCCAAGGACAGTTTACAGGTATCCTTTCCTTTAACCTTGTGGTCTCAGGGATCAGTTCCTTAGGCTTGGAGGCAAGGGACTTTACATGTCAAACAATCTCATTGATCTCTCAAAATCTCTTTTCTAACCTACTTGAGAAATTTGTTCTGTGTTATACATTTTCAAGTAGTTTTGATAAAAGCATTATATAGTCCATGTGCTCAGTTTCTTGCCTACTGTTAATAGTGATTATTTAGAAGAATACTTTTATCATATTGTTTTTTAACAGTATTATCAACTTTTGCTATATAGTATAAATACATGGTTTTCTGGCAAACAGCGTAGAAATGAGGGACTGTGCCCCACAAGAAAGTATCCCAGCTCCTCACTGTGCCAACTTCAGCATTTTACATCATCCTGCCAGAACATGGGGTCTGCCTTAAGTTGAAAGAATGAGCTTATATAAATAAGACATCTCCCTAAGATATGAGGTAATTGGTCATAATAATATTAAAGTAATGTGTCAGGTGAGGGATCCCTCAAGGGAAGTAAAGGGAGTCAATAGTAAAGTTTAAAAATAATTTGTGGTGGATTTAATGATAATACCCCCCCCCCAAGACTCAGGTATTTGAGTGCCTGGTCCTAGTTGGTGGTGAAGGTTGAGGAGATGTTGCCATGTTGGAGACAGCAGAAGGATGCTGCTTGGGTTGGCATTGAGGTTCGAAAGCCATGCACCATCTCCAGTACCCTCACTTTGCTCTTCTGTTTGTAGCTCAAGATGTGAGTTGACACTGTTGCAGGATATTTTATCACACTATTTGAACCCCAAGATTGTATACTAGAAAAACCCGTTTCTGGTTGTAGTGTGGCTCAGACCTAGCACACACCCTTAATCTGAGAGCTTTCAGTTTATTGTAAACAAGATTGAATAGCATCAACCATAGGTCAAGAGGAAGAGCAAGCATCTAGTTGACAGGTAGTGAACATAGAGAAAAAGCCATAGAGAGTGAGAAGAAGCCAGAATGGTGGATAAAGGGATACCCAGAAAGTAGATTTCTAGAGGAACATTCAGTTTGAAGCATTTTTAAGACTGTTGAGAACTGTTTTTTTTCCTTCTGGGACACTGGCTGAGGAGGAAGGTCAGCTGGGCTCTTTCTCTGCCTCTCTGAGCTAGCGGACTTTCACCCAACATCTGACTCCTGAGTCTTCATTTGATAAAAGTGGACAGTTGGGATTTTGCCTTCAAAACAATACCAGTTTCTGCTCTACCTGCCATGCTCATTGTGTTTGTGTGCTGCTCTCTTCCTTTCCTTATTTACAATTCACTTAATCCCCCTGGAAATTGTAAGCCCCCAAAGTCTCAAAACAAAACAAAACAAAACAACAAAAAACAAACAAACAAACAAAAAACAAACAAAAAAACCCAAACCAAACCAAACCAAACCAAACCAAACCAAACCAAACCAAACCACCACCACCACCACCACCACCACCACCACCACCACCACCACCACCAAAACCTTTCCTTCTATAAATCGCTTGGACTATGGTGTTTTGTCATAGCCCATCCTTCTTTCTACTTTTACTTTGTTGCCACATTTATGTTATTATCACCCCCAAATCATCTCTCTCTCTTCTTCTACCAAAAGTTAGTAAGATATGAATGCATGTAAGTAAGTGATAAATAATTTACTTTGTGAATTTAGGGGCTGTGGAATCCCAGTACCTGTGTTAATTTGGTGAGTTGAGCCTCTGGATGATAACCATGCAGCTCCAGGCATAGCAAAGTCTAGGAATCAAGAGAACTGATGGTATAGTTACTATCTAGTGTTCAGCAGGGCTGAGGCCCAAGAAAACAAATACTTTTACTGAAGTTTGAAGACGAGAAAAGCCTCTGTCTCAGTTCTAAGACTTTTGGGCAGAAAGAAAATTCTGTTCTGTTTGTCATACATTTTATTCTTTTTAGTCTTTTATCTAACTAGAAGAGACACACCCACATTAGGGAGGTCAGTGTACTTTATTCTCTCTACAGATCTAAATGTTAATTTTTTTCTCAAACACACACATGTTTGTGTATATATATGTACCTATAAATATATATATATATATACATACATATATAAACACACACACATATGTGTATGTATATGTATACACACATATCTGTATAATAAATATATAATATATATTTACATATATATAATATATATCCAGAATAATATTTGACTAAAATATCTGTGCATTCTGTAGGTTACTCAAATCAATATACTACTTAAGTACTGTGGACACATACATCCCAACTCAAGGCTACTTTCAGTCTTCCCTGACACTTTCGATTTACTTTAATGTCTACTATTTTTAATAACTGCAATGTTAGGTTAGAAAGCAACATCCAGTAGCCTATGCTGTATTCACATCTCATCCAGAATAAATAAATCTACTTTTTCTAATTCTTTGATTATTTATATTGCTAGTACCACTTTTCCCCTGTTTCAGAGAAAATTACTTTTCTTCCCCAAACCTAATTTATACCATGTACCCCCCCAGTGTCCATGATAACACCTATAATACTGACCAGTGAAGGTGCTGTGCCCTGTATGTACCTTAGCATGTGCTTACTGCTACTTCTGAACCAATAGGAATACTCCTAGCAGAATCACAGGATGGATGTAGATGAGATTAATAGGCAAGTGAATGAAAAGAGAATGGAAGAAGGAAATAATCACTGAGATGACATCTTCCATGCAGAAATTATGAAACTCTATGCAAATGAGTAAAAACCACATTTTGGAAATGGTTCTACATTGTCATATAGCTGAGCTGTGAAGCGTTCTAAACCACTTCCTAGTTTTAAAACAAAAGATTAAACAACGGAAATTGCTGGTTGTTGTGATCACTTGTTATGTCTCATTATATTTCCAAATCATTCTCAACAGTTGTATTTGAATTTGTGCGTGTAGCTTTGTATGTATACTTGTGCTCATTATAAAAACATGCTTCAGCTAGATTTGGCTAGTGTCTGTGCCCAGGGCACCAGGAAAGACACCTAGGAAATTACTCTGTCTCATTAAATCCCTGGATGAGTCAAAGATTTATTATCATTTTAATTGAACAGCCTTTCATTTTCTTTCATTCCTCACTCCCATGATGTCTTCTCTGTCTTTCTCTGTCCCTCTCTCTGTGTCTTTGTCTCTGTCTCTGTCTCTGTCTCTGCCTCAGTCTCTCTCTCTCTCTCTCTGAAGAATTCATTTCTCTATGAGAAATAAACCACCATACTAGACTTCTAAGGGCTCTCAGAGTAAAATGAGAATTTCAAACAGAATGCAAATGTGGTTTTATCATAAGTATAGATCGTGCTACATATTAGTTCGGACTAAAAAATTTCTTTATGGAGCTTAAAAACATAAGAAATGGAAACTGGAGAATTGACATTTTTATTCATGTTACCTGGCAGGTTTATGCAACTCTTTGATTGGGCATCTAGAATCCTCTTTTAAGTACATTTAACAAAACATATATTTTCCTCTCACTAATAACTTCATTTTGAAAACACAGTTGACTCATTTGTTGGGCATCTTCCATATTCTCAGGTTCCAGCTGTTGTCCTCAGACCTGGGATCTAGATAATTTTGTGGCCCACTTTTTTACTGATCCTTAATTACATTAGATTTTATGTCTTTATTCTAACCACATGAAAATATAAATGTAGAAAGAAGGTAGATTCAATTACTTGTGAATCTATATTAAAACATATCAGGTAAATTTGTAAAGTATGTTGTAATAATTTTCTCAGTTTTACCCTTATACTGTATGGGTAATATTTTCATAATATTAGCATTAAATATTCTATGTTTTTTTTATTTCCAGGGAATATACTTAAAATAAGCTTTTGCCTTACATTTCATATTCTAAATTTCTTTGTTCAATTCACAGTGAATCATGTATTATTTCAATCAAATGTTGGTATAGATTTTAATTTATTTGCCATGTAAACATTGCAACAAATGTTTTTCTTCGCCATTTTGAGTATTCCTAGAGAGGAATTTCCATCCATTCAACATTCAATACATCTTTATTGATCTGTTCTGACATGCTCAATCCTGGAGATAGGGTAATGAGAACGCTAGGCATGTAATCAAACCAGAGCTATCATTATAAGATTGGTAAAAGGATCGTAATCCAGGACCACAAAAAAGATTAACGACTAAGAAAACCACTTAGGCTTATGTGTAGAAAGTTGGAAAGTATAACTGATCATGTTTATTATCTTATAAGATATAGCCTTTATTATAAGATATAGCCTCAAATGTGCTGTCTGGGTGCCCTTACTAGTTCAGATCAACTCTGAAATGTCCCTAAGGCTTTTACATAGTCCAGAGGTAACAAGATCTCCACAGGAAATCCCAAAAGAGAGAGCCTGTGAGACTTTTGAAATAGGTTGATTCTACTATGATGCAAGCATGTATGTATATGTATAAAACAGATCACTTCAGAAATTATCTTTTGTGACTTTTGATTGCAATAAACTGATTCTATATCATCGTCAGTTCAACTTGGAAAGGTCAACATGGTGGATACTGAATCTCTATTAACAAGAACACATTGTAAACTGAATTGTTTGCTTCTCTTAAGATTTACGCTGAATATATAATAACAAATGAAAATGAAATCGATATTATATTCATTATATTCACCCAGTGTTTACAGTGTGGGGAGAATTTTGGGAGATTCTGGGGTGATGCAGTAGACTGTAAGGTGGGTTCTGTCCTCGAGTATGCCATGATCCTTAGGTAAGTTGTCATATCTAATGCATCACAGTGAAATGTTGTGTCTTAGCAGGAAAGTTTACATTCTCCTCCCACTGAAATGAACACACTGCCTGTGTCTTCCACCCCCAGGTTATATGGAATCATACACTGCATTAAACAGAGGCTCAAACACTGTTCTAAGAAAGAAGGCTTCACAAAAAGTGATTGAAGGTATTCCCAGGGACATGTAAAGAGATAAGGAGTAATAATAATAACAATCACTATTGCTGTTGTATGAATTTTCCTGGAAAGACTTGAACAGTTGTCTTTTCATTCCAGATATAGCACCAGTGACAGGGCCTATGAAATGATTCCATATTTCTGAACTAATGAGTTTATTGGGGGTTGCTTTCAGGAAATGAGGGACTCAAATGAAGACAGCTGAATCTACCCCAGCACAGATGACTGCCCACAAAAGCCAAATCCCAGCAGATCATTGTATAACTTGCAGGTAGTTCAGCACTCAGAGAATGTCTTCTACCAGCAGATTTTACTGGTTTTATTACCTAGTGAAGAGACTTCCTGGTTCTTGTAACTTTCTGGGACTTCCTGAGTCCTGTAGGTTTGGTTTAATTCCCATTCTTAAGGAGCCCCATTCCATGAGGAAATGCTTCAATATGTATTAGTGATAGTAACTCCTTCCATTTTGTGACAGTTGATTTGAATGATTACCATAATTATGCTTTTCTTGTGTGGAGAAGGAAACTGAAGCTTTAAAAGCTAAAAGAGTTGTTTGATGTCAAGCATCCATCCAGTGCTTGAGTGAGAGACTTGATCCTAGGGTTTCTGGCTTCCACACCTCTGCGTTCAAGAAACATGTAACACCTTCCAAAATGCTCTAGGCTACACGAAGACATACATGACAGGACCACCACCTTGTAAGAGCTTTAAATCTAACTGCAGAATCTTACAGGCTTGAGCCACTTGAACATGGAAGTCCTAATGAAGTGAAATGAATGGGCTTCCAACTGATTTTTAAATGAACAAGTGGCATAAAGACTCTCTACCAGACAAATGGCGCCTGCCGAAATCTAGAATCTTCTGGAGAGTCTTCTCGGAGTAAGAAGAAGTAGCGTCACCTGGGAAGCTTCACTAGGATAGAACATGTAGGAAGAAAACATCTCTGGAAGAAGGCAGGTTATAAATCACCGCAGAGTATGCAAGCTGCTGATGGCGCCACAGAACATGCATGGACAAGATCCCCTCCAATGACGATCCTGTATTTCAGAGTGCTGGCTAGTGATTCTAAAGGATAGGTGTAGAAGAGTCTATGCAGCAAGATAGGGATTAAGCTCTGTACAGTAGGGGACACGTTTCCCTAACCTGCCCAGGGTTAGGTGGTGAGCAGGAATTCCTCCAAGAAATGCTGCACACATTATTTTTCTAGATACCACACACTCTATAGACTTCAGACTTCTAAGTCCGAAGAAAACACCTCATATCCATTCTGGTAATTATATCTTGTTTGGTTGTTTATGTTGTGTGTTTTATGTGCTTTGATTTGTTGAGGCAAGGTCTCTCATGTAACCTAGGCTAGCTCTGAATTTACTGTGGAGCTGAGGATAACTTCAACTTTTTCTTCCTCCAACTTCTGAGAGCTGGGATTAGGTGTGTCCATCACCACACCTGGTTTCTGTGGTACCAGGGCCTGAACCAAGGGCCTTCTGAATACCAAGCCAGCACTGTACCAAATGAGTTATATCTCCAGTCCTCCTTGCTATTCTTGAAGGAAAGCCATCCTCTGCCATCCTCTTTGGCAGGCCACTTAGCATGATTGCTCTACATAACTCAAGAGGTTTTGAGGATTATCTGACACTCTTCTACTCTGCTGCAAGAGAAATAAGTGTAAGAATGAGAACAGAAGGAACTCTGGATTAAAACTGATGGGTCAACATCGCTTGAATATTAATAAAGTTGTGTTATTAGTAGGTGACAAATGTTAAAGCCTAGATAATGTATTTTCAAGTATTTCTGGATGTCTTTCTGAGTCTCAGTGTTTTCTCAGCATTCATGTTGTGTTAATAATGACTCATATGCCTGAGCGTGCTCATACCATTCCACTCCACAACTTTGTCTGCTCTTGGAAGGCACTATGATACTAAGTATGGAGCTATGTTTCAATGTGACCCTCAGTCACTGGGACAAAATTACATTGGCTGTGTGTGTGTGTGTGTGTGTGTGTGTGTGTGTAAAAGACAGGGACAAAGAGACATTGAAAGAGAACAGAGTGACAAAGAGAAACAGAAACACATAGAGAGAAACAGAGACAGAGACAGAGACACAGAAAGACAGGATTTTTCTCCTTTGAAGACAAATAATTGACCTAGACTCTGTGCTATAGAATATAAAACTTGAGAGACATATTCAATTCAAATAAAAAGGAGGGGTGTGGGGCTCAGAGGCTGCTCAGCAGTGAGGTATTAGGGGCTAACTTAAATCTAAAGAGGACATACATTCTAACATGTATGTCTGGCCATGTTTGTTGGACAGAGATAATATAGTTGGTTCCCATGGTTGCACATACCAAGAAATCTAAATTCTGCCTCAATTATTCATATGGCACAGCATTTTAATGTCTAAGAAATGTTTATGTTGAGTCTAGTCGAGACTAGTTTTTCTTCTTTCTGTTCATTTCTACATTTCTCCCGACTCATCTCCACTGTGCATCAGACATTTCACCATGACCTCGATTTTGTGGGTGAGAGGCCATGGCTCTCTCTTTGCATGGCTTATCTCAGGTGGCTTACAAATGAGCTAGCTGCACCTACTGTACATAAAACAGCTGCATCCCTTTGATCTCTCCTGTAATGTGCTAGGCTCAGATTACTTCTCCAGCAAAAGGGGTGAAAGGTAGCAGGATAGTATTTTAACTAACTACTGGGGGCAGTATTTATCCATGGTACAGATTTTTAATGGGAAAGATGGGACATGAAAGCTTGTCAAATGCACTGCTCAAAGACTCTGATGGCAGAGGATGTTTTTGTAGATGAAAGGTATGGAATCCCAAACTTCTCTGTGTGATATAAATTGTATGGGAAAAAGTATAGTGTGTAAAATGCCAGGTAGAAAACTCCTCCCATTTGCTGATGACTGTGTGGAGCCATGTATGGTTGTAGAGGAGAATTGATTGGGTATGAAGTATGATGCAGGGAATAGAAAAATATATGCCTGGAGGGAGATTTTCACTATACTCATAATCAGTGTGACATTCTTTTATTAAGGACTATGTCAGGAAGTTTCTCTTTCCATATGACAACGGTGTGTGTGTGTCCAGAATCAATGACAAGTTTTTTTATTCTCCACTTATAAGAGAGTCCTTTAGTCTCAAATTTCCAATCAGATCCAAAGTCTTATTATGTTTGGTTGGGCAATTGCTTAAATCCATATGGTTGACCAAGCAATGATTCTTCATCTTTCTGTATAAAAGCCCAGGTGGTCTGTGATACAGTTCCGTCAGGTACCTTGCCTACTGGCAAGAAGATTTTTGATTTTAAGGTGGGGGAGTTAAGGCACAAGGGAACTTGTGGCCTTCCTGTGTATTCAGAGATCCCACTAAGATATGTTGATATGCCCACAAATCTCCATCTTATGCTGGGAGTCAGTTGTGGTAACTTACTTGTCCTGGTTAGGGCTCCTTTCATTGATTTTATCAATGATCTGGGACTCACCTTATCTAACTCTTACCTTTCCATGTGAGTCATTATTTTTGTTTCTGGAACATCAGTCTCCACACCAACCTTCTTTACTTCTTTCACAGCACACACAGACACAGATACACACACACACACACACACACACACACACACTATACATATACATACACATATACACACTATACATATACATACACACACTATACATTTGCATATATGTATACATATACATATGCATTATACATTATACATGTGTGTATATGTTTCTTTTCTTTACCAGACCCTGAAAGATATAGTTGTTCTTCTCATGAATAATTTCATAATACCACGACAATGACAATTCATCTAGACAGTGGTAATCTTAGCTGTGTTTTGTTTATTTATGTATTTATGTATTTATTTATTCATTTACTATATGCATGCATATATGTCTATTAATGCATATCTGCACATGAGTGTAGGTTCTGTCAGAGGTTTAGAAGAGGACATTGGCTTACCTGGAGCTGTAGTTACAGGTGATTGTACACTCCCAGAATGGTCCCTGAGTACCAATTCAAGTCCCTTGCAATAGAAGTAAGTACACACACCCAAGCAGAAACATATCTCTCTATCTCACTTCCTCCTTTAGTAATTGCTAACTTTTAAACAAAAGTTTAAACTCATCTCAACTCCACCAATGGACGTTAGTCTAGGATTTCCACTCATTTTCCCAAATACACACTCAAATACATAGTGGTTAATACTCTAACTAAGTCCATAATCCATGGTTGCTTGAGCTTGAAAGCAGCCACCCTCAACACGAATATGACATTTAAGTGGTAGTCCAACACTTTTTTACATCCATGGACTACATGAAATGGCCACTCACATGAAGACATCAAACAATTCCAACCTCTCTGGTTATTTTATCACTCTTGATGGAATACATCCACATCTTGTCATTTTTCCCTTGAAAGTTTCATGCATTTATATAGTGGATCTTGGACATATCCATGCTTCATGCCCCACCCAACTCCTTGCAGGATCCCACACATATCTCCTTACTATATGCATTTTCCTAACTGTCTGTCTGTCTATTATCTATCTATCTATCTATCTATCTATCGTTATCTGTATATCTATAATCATCTATCATGTATGAATATATGTATGTATGTATCATCTATCTATCTATCTATCTATCTATCTATCTATCTATCTATCTATCTATCTATCCATGTATCCACTTAATTTAAGTAGTTCTGACCATATGTGCCTAAGTATAGAGCCATTCACTGGGGCCTGGGAAACCTATCAGTGGACATCTTGATAAAATGACTCTCCCGCTGCCAGCAGCCTTGAACTGCCAATAGCTCTTCACCTAGGAGTGGGACCCAGGAGGCTTTCCCCCTTCTTTGCTGCCTTCATCTTGTGTGGGGGTAGTTACTGCTTTCTCTATCTACTGCTCTGCCTTTTCCTGAATGTTACCAAGATAGAAGTAGGCATTATTTGGTCTTTTTAGACTAGCTTCTTTCACTCAGTAACAAATAGTTACATTTCCAGACTGGCTTCTTTCATTTAGTAACAAATGGTTACATTTCCAGACTGGCTTCTGTCACGTAGTAACCAATGGTTACAGTTCCAGACTGGCTTCTGTCACGTAGTAACCAATGGTTACAGTTCCAGACTGGCCTCTGTCATGTAGTAACCAATGGTTACAGTTCCTCAGTGTCTTTAGCATTTCTTTGACTTATTTCTCTATAGTGGGGAACAACACCCCACGTGTCACTGTGCTTCTTTTACCTCTGAAGCTACTACTGAATGGAATTTTAGTCTTCATGATTGTGAATTAATATCTTTATAAACTTACAAACTTCCGTGTGGACATGCCTTAAAATCTTTTGACTAAACAAAGAGAGGGAAATCCCATGACTGAGGGAGAGTAAGTTCATTTCTTCCCAGGCATAGGCTGTCTTAAATGCTTTGCTTGTATAATAAATTCTGGACTTCACTCTTTTCCTTTACCACTGTGTTAGCTACTATGGGGGTCTCATGTTGAATTTTTGTCAGATTCTTCTGTCAGTTGATGAAACAATGGAGCTATGGTCTTGTGGTATTTGAAGCAATAAATCTGGTATGGTATACTGTTCAAATATTTTATAGTTCTACTTATCTTTGTTCTGCTTATATATCCGGTTACTGAAAGTGGTGTTAAAATGTCCAATTGTAACTATAAACATTCTTTTTTTTTAGTTTGCTTAATGTTTTGTAAATTTGATTTGATAATGCTTGATATTATCACACTATATTATTAAGCCATACGTTCATTTTTTATTAAATGATCCTTTTATATTATTGAAATGTATAGTTCTTGACTTCACAATAATTTTGTCAAATTTTGATATTAAAAATTTGAGCTTTGTTAATCTTATGGGATATTTGTGTATTTCAATAGGAACATTTAATGGGTTTACATGTAAATTAGCTACAACATGGTTAGGCTTAAGTTTGCCACCTTAGCTTCTGATTTCCATTCTTCCATCCCATCATCATTCCTCATTTTTTCTTTTTGTTAAATTAAATATGCATGTTTAAATTGCTTTTCAGTTGGTTCACCTTTTGGTTATACTTTAGCAATATGTGTATGTATGTATGTATGTATGTATGCGTGTATGTTTGTATTTAACGTGTATGTGCCGGAGTACACATGTGTAGCACATGTATGCAATGTCTGTGGAAGCCAGAAGAAGAGGTTAGTTCCCCTGGAGTTGAGTCAAAGATGGCTGTGAGCTGCCATGTAGATCCTGGGTATCAAATGTGGGTCCGCTGTAAAAGCTGAAAATATACTTAACTGAGAAACCTCCTTGGTCTCATTGGTTGTGCATGTTAGTAACAGTGCTGTGTGGTTACTCTAACAGTGTTTCCTTTATTCTTCAGTCCAACTTCAATGACTAATTGTGCCCCATCTTAAACAAGAGAAGCCACTTCTACCATTCCATTTCCACCCAATCCTCCTGTCTGTTCTGTTGTTGCTTCAGAATCCTTGTATTGAGTGGATTTCTAACAGAAACAAAACTTAATATGTCATCACTGTTGCTGTAAGACACAAGTCAATTGTATCTATCTTCATATTTTCCCATTCTGTAGTAGTCCTCTCTCTCCTTCCTCTCTCTCTCTCTCTCTCTCTCTCTCTCTCTCTCTCTCTCTATCTCTCATCAGATAATTTCCCTAAGACTTAAATGAACCTTTTTGTACCTTTTGTAATATGAGGCTGCAAGTGACACATTCACTCAGCTTTTTCCTCATCTAAGAATGTCTTCCTTTTAGCCAGGCAGTGGTGGCACATGACTTTAATCCCAGCACTTGGGAGACAGAGGCAGGCGGATCTCTTAGTTTGAGGTCAGCCTAGTCTACAGAGTGAGTTCCAGAACAGCCAGGCAGGGCTACACAGAGAAACCCTGTCTCAAAAAAAAAAAAAAAAGAAAAGAAAAGAAAAGAAAAAAGAAAGAGGAAAAAAAGAAGAATGTCTTTCTTTTGTCTTCAATTTTGAAGGAGAATTTCATTCAGCAGTTCTTTCTCATTATTTTAAGATGTTTCTGGTTTCCATGGTATGCCAGAAAATAGAATATATTTGAAGCTAACGCACAGTTTATCAAAGGTGGAGGAAAACATTGTAAGAACTGTAAAGGAACTAAGACTAATGACACCCTGCCAATGGGAAAAGGGAAGTTTAGGTGTATGACTTATTCTATAATCCCAGCACCCGGGAGGCAGAGGCAAGCAGATTTTTTTGAGTTCAAGAATATCCTGGTCTATCCAGGCAAGCCAGGGTTACATAGAGAGACCTTGTCTTAGAAAACATAACAAAACAATGGAAGGAAGAAGGCTTAAGAGTGGATAAAAGCCTCAGATAACTCTTTGGGGAGCCTTAAAGTAAGTGTTGTCCATCTGAAGAGTCTCCCATTACTTAGAAATGGCCAAGGCACAAGCCTTCTGTTAGTTATTGATTTAGAGCTTGTCTGGGAAAAGCATAGCTTGAAGTATACATTTTCTGCCCTGTAAGTGGAAGGTGTTAGCCAAGTCCACTCAATACAGCTAAACGGCTGCGCTTCCTTGAAGAGAGATCTCAAAACAGCATGCCACAGCTTCTAAAACACCCCTCTTTTGTTGTAAGGATCCATGTTTTTATCCACACATAAGGAGAGTTTCCACTATGGTTTCAACACACTTCTTTCCCCAGGTGGATAAGAAGGCTGTTAGAGGGGTACACCTCAACTACTACTTCCGTGGGGCCCCAACTGGTGCTCACTCTCCCTGGCACTCTAACCTAATTTTTCTTCACCCTTAGTGCAGTTTTTTTTCACACTCAGTACACCCATGCACCCATGACTGGTAAAATGTATGACAGGTATATGCATTTTATTTTTTAAGCAATGCTATTCTCAATGGGGTTGGAACACATCTACCTTCTCAAAAGGGAGCACCATGAGGCACTCAAGTAGACATCCATGAATAACCTCATCCACTTGAATGTGAAAGTCTGGTCCTAACTCATTCTTCTGATGGAAATCAATTGCCACTGACAAAGTCATGACTCTTGGTTTTGAATGCCAATTCCCCCACTCAAACACTTTTGAGGTTTCCAAATAGAAATAAGAAGATGTAGGTCAATGGCAACCTTGGTTGAATCCCTGTGACTTTTGGGTTCTAATGCTACAGAATAAAGATATCTTAGAAGGGATTGCTGGGCCTGAGTCTTAGGTGTCATAATGACTCTAATACAGAGTGGATATTAAATATGCAAAAATAGTGCCCTCAACTCAGAGACCCATGCTTCTGTGCCATACATCCCAAGTGCACCGAGTAGGTCCCTCCAGGGTTTTAGGAATAGGTGAATTACTTGTGTACTTGATTTTCCTCAGCCCATTTATAGCTGATGCTTTCCATGAAAATTAACTTGAATTGCAAATATTTTGTACATCCTTATATACTCACCCTCCAGCCTTAACTTAAAGTTATTTTTTCCATCTGATATTTTGTCACCTCTTGCCATCTGATGAAATCATTTGTACCACTTTTGAAGCTCATTATGTATTCTCAACTCAAGATAACTCCAGTACTTTGGATCTCAACAGTTAACATCAATTTAGAGCTTATTTCCAAGTGACCGGGGACTTTCCCCTTTGGCTGGTGAATGATTGCTCAAATAGATACATCCAGTTTGGGAATTTTTAGGGAAACTATTATTAAACTATTAAAGGCCTTGCAGAGTCTTTTCTCCTTAGCAAATGTGTTTTGAATCTAAAACTGTCTTCTGGTCCAGGAATTGAGTAAACGTTCATGATTTTTAAATAGAGCTGGCCATTCTCAGCCACTTTATTGGATATTGCCTGCCTATATTTGTCTCTACAGATGCCGAATTCATTTAAGAATCTCTAGAGCTTTCAGTCATGTTCTCCAACCTTACCAACAGCACTAGTTACTTATCTCATTGATGTAACAAAACAACTCAAGGGAGGAAGGACTTATTCTGTTTCACAGTTTGAAGGGGACATGGTCATCATGTTAGGAAAGGCATGGCAGCAAGATTGGCTTGAGGGAACAGGAGCTTGTTTGCAATTTTTGTAGACCAGGAGAAACAACAACAACAACAACAATAATAATATAACAACAACAATAACAATAAAGCCACTGTCCAAGAAAAAAGTACTCACAAGGTTCAGTCCCAGCAAATTACTTTCTTATGGTCTTCTTAAAGTCTCATAACCTCTCCAAACAGTACTACCATGTGAGGACCAAGTGTTTTAGCACATGAACCCATGGAGGGAGGGATTTCACATTCAACCATATTATGTTGATAATCAAGACTCAATTCCTAACCCCCAGACTTCCAGTGGTTGTGTTACTTCCCAGTCTTTGTTGCTTCCAAGGTCTTATCTTTCTCAATTTAAATAATAAATGCCAGTTCAAGTGACAAATTAACTTCTATGTCAGACTCTTCAATCACCAACTGTGATTTGGGGACCACAGTCACAACTAAACATCCAATAGTTCATTAGTCCATTGCTGATGACCTTATTAAATGTGTAGGTCCTGTGAGCATTCCTCTGGCCAGAAACCCCTGATTTTATAGCCTCATATAATACATCCACCCCACCTAGCTCACTCCTTTAAACCTTTTTATTTCTGTGTTCCCTTCAGTCATATCAACTCAATATATTTCAACTTCTCCCTACAGGGCACATCAGAGTTGTAAGACTGCCCATCGTTTATGTCTTTGCCATGTGCTGAATCTAATCCTGGAAATATCTTTTATTAATCAGCTCACCTGTGCCTGGTTTTGTGTTCTTCCCTTTTCATGAAGATCCCTCCACATGCAGTTGCTGAGATATCAACCAGGCTTTTCCCCATCCCTCCTGGCTAAATGGTGGAATGCTTTTACAGATGTGCTAGCTTTCCTCACTGCTCTGGGTCAGTACATCCTTGCATTACCAGTCATTTACCCTTCAGTCCAGGAGAGGGGGTCAGGGAGTTCCTCAAGTGAATCTTCTGCATTGACCACATTGTTTCATAGGAAAGAACTCCCTTTAGTGTCTTATCGAGTGCGGGAAGTGCCCTTCCTAAAAACCTGGTGGGGGACTGCTTATCTCTGCATCCAAAGAGTGGGCTCTATGGCAGTGTGTGTGTGTGTGTGTGTGTGTGTGTGTGTGTGTGCACGCGTGCTCACATCTGGGTGAATGCAGAAGCAGAGAGAGGACCCCGGCCAAAACTGACACTGGCTGTAAACCAAAAGGCCAATGCCCAGCAATCCACTTCCTCTAGTGAGATGGTTCTATCTCCTGAAAAATCCCATAACCTCTCAAAATATTCTAGCCACGAATATTTTGGGGAAGCTGAAGTTCGGGGTATATCCATGAACCTTATCTATCCTGTGAGTCAGGGTGTCTGGCTTTCCTAGTAAGGACTCTAAATTTAGGATAGACTTCCTTCAACATTCAGCACTCTTTTCTAGAATTTTCTTTATGTTAGGCACACGGGATACTCTCCTGGCTTGTGCTCAATCTAGGAATTGTTCAAAGTCCTTAAGGGTGAATATGGTGTGAATCCATGGGTATTCCCTCTGCAGATTACAGAGGTGCCTTGACTATTGTCTGACCACAAACAGTTTTCTAATCATTGTGAGAACTTAATCTACCAGTGTGGCCTAGTGTTGCCAGTCATCTACACATAGTTGTGCTTCAGGAAGGTATATGAGCTATTTATATTTTCAAGAAAATCATGTGAACATGAAAGAGGATGGATTACAAACATCAGAATTAAGCAATAGTAATAGTTAAAGAACAGGGAATGGAAATTATTCAGAAAAATATTGAGCATGGTAAATGTAACTTGTACTTAGGCAGTCCACATTGTGATTCAAAGTAACACATTTTTATCCACTTCATATTATGTAATTATATATGTACACGCACACGCACACAAGCACACACACACACACACACACACACACACACACATGCATGCACATGCGCATGTGGAAATATGGGGGAATTGAAGATCACAGCTTCGCAGCTTAATGAGGAAGAATTTTTAAAAATAACTTGAAGAATAATTAGTTAAAGCATTACAAATTAGCTAGGGTTAGATCAGTAACCAGTTAGGTATAAGCAAGATAGAGATAAAGGCTGTGATGTAGCTGTAATGGAGATGCTTAAACTAACTAGAACAGCAACCTGCTGGATGAAGTGTAATACCAAGTGGGGGTTCTGTGCTTTGTTGTAAAATTGTACTCACTACCATTCACACTTCTAAGAATTATAGAATTAGCTTTGTTGATAAGCAACTGGGCCCACCCACCCCTGCAGCCTCTCCTCCATCCACCCCTGCAGCCCCCACTCCATCCACCCCTGCAGCTTTCCCTCCTCCCACCCCTGCAGCCCCTACTCTATCCACCCCTGCAGCCTCTCCTCCACCCACCCCTGCAGCCTCTCCTCCATCCACCCCTGCAGCTTTCCCTCCACCCACCCCTGCAGCCTCTCCTCCATCCACCCCTGCAGCTTTCCCTCCACCCACCCCTGCAGCCTCCACTCCATCCACCCCTGCAGCCTCGCTCCATCTATCCCTGCAGCCTCCACTCCACCTATCACTGCAGCCTCTCCTCCACCCACTCCTGCATCCTCTCCTCCACCCACCCCTGCAGCCTCCCCTCCATCCACCCCTGCAGCCTCCCCTCACCCACCCCTGCAGCCTCCCCCCCTCCTGTGTTTCTTTCTTCCCTGTATTCCCATTCATCCTTCTTCAGCATCTACCTGTCGGGACCTCCAGCAAGGCAGATAGTCCCAGCACTCTCTTTCCATTTTTGGCATTGTGAAGCTCGTAGCGTGGTGAGGGTTAGGGTAATGAAACTTGGGAGGAAATGCCAAACAAGGGTCCCTCTGTGCTACCAATATGCAGATAATTTAATAGCAACACAGTCACAGGTTCCTTGAATAAAGACTCTCCGTTTTCATGACTGTTGGTAAGTGCCAAGAGGGACATATGAGAATAAGTTATAGCCACACTGTGGCATGTAATAAATCTTCCAAAAGAGGTTTACCCGCACCCAGCGCCTTGGCCTTTACCCTGTGTCTGGCACTTCTGTTTGTTTTGCATCTAAGCAACAGAAAGTAATCAGCCTGCAAGCAGCTGATTATTGGCTGTGTGGATAACCCTTAGGGTCCGTGTGTGTCCAGCCACTCGGACCTAGCCACATTTCTCACCACATGAAAAACTATGCTTTCATGGTGCCCGCGTCTCTGGAAAGAATAGTGGGTCATTCCTTCTTCAAGAGAAGACAAAAGGCTGCTGAAATAACAAAATCCAGGATACAGCCCTAGCTTGGGAAAATGAACCATTTATAGTTCCTTCTGACTGAAACAAAAGAGGAGTCCTAGGGCTAGAAATCACTCAGGAACAGAGCCTTGATAGCAGTCAGCGGCGGAGACTCACCATGTTTGAGGTATTCCGTGGAGAGGAATGAGGAAATACTGTAACAGGCTTGCACAATCCAACTCTGAATCACACTAGTCTATTAATGAGACAAGTTTAAACAGTCACACTATCACCTCCTAACCAAACTGTTAACACAATTTAACACACGTTCAAAGGGGCACCCCCATGATGTGCTAATGAAAACATTTTCTTCCCAGCATGAGACACTAGTTTTTTTCCTTTCTCTTTGTTGAGTTCTCTTTGATCATGCAGACAAAATACCCAAATACCTTGTCAATCTGAGAGGTTGTAAGGATATGTTTCAAATGGGGAAACTGAGGTTCATGAGCCTCAAGGGTAGTATATTTATTACAATTCTCATTGCTTCTCTGACTCAGATTTTCCCAATGGCTATTTAAGTGCTGAGAAAATGTACTTAAATACTTTTAAGTTTTATCTGGTAAAATTACAAGTGACTTAGATAATAGTAATCATGAAATTGCTGTAATTGAAATGTACGGGGTGCTACACTTTGGATTTCAAAACTACATTGAGAATTGTTTGTTTGAGCTGGACTCTAAAACTATCTTTAAAAAGAGTAGTAATGGATATACTTTAGAAATTTATACTTTGAAGCGACCAAACAATTTGATATGATTACTTTCATTAGAGTTTCTATAGATTAAAGCTCTTCAAAACTCTAAAGAGGCATTTTTCACCTAGATAGCTCCACAGACAGAAGCAGTGGTACCCTGGGCTAGGACAGTGGAGTATACAAGGGCTTCTACTGAAAGTCTACTGAAACTGTTACTCACAAAAGAATACATTTTATATACTATACATTTTGACATAGAAAACATTTGGAAGAGTAACTTGAAATAGCCACAATTGTAAAACACAGTGAGCAGAGGTTCAGTGTATTTAGCATTCTTGAAGGTTTCTAGGAAAGCTTTATAGAAAGCTTTATGCCTGTTTTTCTGTGTCAACAGACAAATAACATTAGAAGAAGAAGGAGGAGGAGGGAGGGAGGGAGAGAGAGAGAGAGAGAGAGAGAGAGAGAGAGAGAGAGAGAGAATGCCAAAGGTCATTTTAATTGAACCACATAATATGCTGACCTGCTGACCACCACCTGTACATTTCTTCTAACCATCTGGATTTGGGCAGCAAAGGTTTTAAACTTTCTTCCTGGTCCTCTAAGCCTTTGTGGTTATCTGACAATGATTCATGTAATATTATTGTATATCTGACTCTGGCAGTTACCCATTACACCATGTTAACATATTTCAATAAGTAATCAATTTGGTTTCCAGTAGGCTGATTTAATTCAGGTTTCATTACTTGCCTAGTATTTATTTTTTGGGCATGTTGTCCATCTTAGTCGAGGACTGCCCTTTCTGCATTAGCCATTTTAGGATAAAATACTTAATAAGATTTGCATTTAATAAATGAACTAGAGGATCTGGACCCCCTCCAGCCAGAGCAAGTAATTATGTCATTTGTATTGCAAAGCAGGAGTGGCTATAAAGCAATGGTATACTTTTTTTAAAGATTGATAACCCTAAGCAGTATTATATCACGAATAAAATGGCAGCCCTGACCGAGGAGGTAAACGTGGGCAGTATACAAAAATCTCAAGATCCATGGAAAGCTGTAAAGTTTCCACTCTGTCCTCTGATAACATGTCCAGTTAGGAGAACTTTTTTACAGCACATCTCTAGCTCCCAATACATTTCTGTAACATAAGGTGGCTTTTTCCAAAGAGAACTCCATGTTTATGTTGAAAGTTAGAGGGTGTGCCCCATCACACCCTCATACACTAGCAAATGCTCCCAAATTTACAACTGCACACACACAAGTTAGACCATGTCTCTAAGAAGTGAGAGGGTAGGAGCTGAAGAGGTACCTCAGTGGGTCAAGAGCTTGCCTTGAGTTCTGGTCCCAGCACCCACATTAAAAATCAAGTAGGGCATGGGGGCAGGTGACTGTAATCATAGGCTGGGGGGCAGAGATAGGATGATCCAAAGAGCTTGCTGATCAGCTAGCCTAGATAAGAGGCAAGTTCCAGACTCAGCAAGAGACCCTGTCTCAAACGAAAGTGGAGACACATAAAAGGATATACCTGGCATTGATTCCTGGCTTCTGTGTGCACGCACAGGTTTGTGAATCGCCTCCTGCCCAACATACACAGATGCCCTAAAGACCTCATAGAAAGGACCTTTCCTCTGAGCCACAGGAGCTGGCCACACAAGTCAGAAAGATTGCTTCAGACTACAACAGTGTGAAGAACAGGTGCAAGGCAAACCAGCCAGGAAAACAGATAGGCAAACTCAGGCAGAGACTCCCTACTGGAGCAGACGCCATCCCAGGCTTCAGAACCACAGAGAGGTGGCCCATCAGTGGGCATCCTCCACTCCCTCGGTGTCCCCAAGTGCCCACCTCTTCCTCATGATCTTATCCCACCCCTAACTCAGGCTGAGACCCCCAGCTGGACCAAAGGCCATGTTAGCTAATGGAAGTCCCTCTCTCAAGGTGGCAAAATCTCCGTAATAGAGCAGAGATCAGAGGTCATGTTGGCTACCAGAATTCCAAGCTACAAAGTCCAGAAGGCCAAAGGGAAAACACAAACCAAGGAAAAAACACCCATCCAACAAATACAAACTCTGTAACCAGCAACTAGACCTATAATTATCCCAAATCCAGAGGCCTGAGAATCCAGTCAATAACAGCCAGGTGAATGTGATACCTCCAGAGCCCAGCTATGCAATGACAGCAAGACCTGAATATCCCAACGCAAATGAAGCACAAGAAGATGATGTTAAAACCTACTTTATGAAGATAATAGGGATCCTTAAAGAGGGAATGAAAAAATTCCTTTGAAGAAATTGAGGAAAAGAAAAACAAAAAAAAAATTGGAGGAAATCAATAAATACCTTAACAAATACCAAGAGGGTCAAGAAAAAAACCTAAACAGGTGAAGGAGACTGTTCAAGACCTGAAAATGGGAATAAAAGCAACAAAGAAAACACAAACTGAGAGAATCCTGGAAATTGAAAATCTCAGCAAGAGAACAAGCATCACCAACAGAATACATGAGGCAGAAGAAAGAATCGCAGGCATTGAAGATATGATAGAAAAAATAGACCCATTGGTCAATGAAAATGTTAAATCTAAAAATTTCCTAACACAAAACATTCAGGAAATCCTATGAAAGGACTCGGAGCTGCCAATGCTGTTTATAGCACCACTAACAAGAATGCACTAGAGAGGCTTGGTTAGCGTTGTCTGTGTGGTGTGCTCAGGTCACTGACAAGAAAAGAACTTTAGAGACAGATACTGGTGTCAGCCCACATCCGTTCTGATTTAACTCTAGATTGGGGATCTTAATTACTTTGTTAAATTTGCATAAAGTAGCCAATATTTAAAGATATTATCTTAACACATGTATTAGTGCCTACACTCCAATCTACATGATGCTCTATGGCCCTTTTATTTTTATAACATATTTATGTATGATAGATGTATGTGAATGTTCGTGTGGGTGAGGTTGAGTGAAATGGGCACATGTTTTCATGTATGTAGTGGTCAGAGGACAGAGGGTGTCATTCCTCATCTTACACCTTGTATGAAGCAGTGTCTCTTGTTGCCAGGGTATCTGATCTGATATTTTCTGGTTATTCACCTGTCTCTACCTCCTATCTTAGAACTCATGCTAAGGTTACAAATCAGGCTACTACATGGCTTTACGTGGATTCTGGAGAGCCAGACAGTCTCTCTCTTTCTCTCTCTCTCTCTCTCTCTCTCTCTCTCTCTCTCTCTCTCTCTCTCTCTCCCTCTCTTTTCTCCCTCCCTCCCTCCTCTCTCCCCTCCTTTTCTTGTTCTCCTTTTCCTTCTTCCCCTTTCTTTGTGAGTGTATATCAGATACCCCAGGTTGGCTCTGAATTTACGCACTAGCCAAGTTTGACTCTGTACGCCTGATTCTGCTGCCCCCACAATCTGAGTATTGTGATTACAGAGTCATGCACCCCATCATCAGCAAAGTTATGTCTTAAATTCGATGAACATGTTTTTAACCTTACCTTCCCAGGACTCATATCCTCATTAAAGGACACACACACACACACACACACACACACACACGCACGCACGCACGCACGCACGCACGCGCGCGCGCGCGCACACACACTCACATGCACACGCACACACAAAGCAAATGGGAAAAGCTGTCTCATAAGAAAATCAACATTCCACAGAGGCTTTCTAGCCTCCGATAGGAAACCAGAATGCTGACTGGGAAAATCTCTTCGGCTTCTTCCACGCGCTCTGCAAACCCATTTAAGAAGTTGTTAGAAACCGAAAGAGGCAATTTAGAGGTGGCAGTGTCCTCCTAGGCTTCAAAGGGAGGGGGATCTATTTAGGCACCTTTCTGATGTGAAAATCTGGTAGATTTAGGAGCCTGCAGTGGTTTGAATAGGAAATAGCCCCTACAGGCTCATGTGTTTGAATACTTGGTCCCAGTTGGGGGGACCCTCTGGGGAAGGCTGTAGGGCGGTGTCCCCTTGCTGGAGGACAGATGTCACTGGGGCAGTCTTGGAGAGATCATAGCCTTTCCTCACTTCCAGCTCACTGTCTGCTATTTTATGAAGTGGAAAGTGCAGACCTCATGGCTTCCTGCTCCTGCTGCCGTAACTACCCCTTTCCTCCATGCCTCTCATGGACTCTCATCCACTTGGGACCCTAAGCCTGAGGAAGCTCTCTGATAATTTCCTTTTCAGAGTGTCCCATCTCAGCAACAGAAAAGTGACTCAAGAAGTTCTTAAGACGCGCTTTTGTTAAGATTTTAACGTCTAGAGATTTAATCCAGTGATGCATCGTTCTGTACATTCACGCTCTGCTAAACACACTGTCAACACAGCCAACATTTTGGTAGCATATTGGCTGGTTTTGTCAGTTTGACCAAAGTTGGGGGTCATCTGGAAAGGGGGAACTTCAGGGAAATGTGAGCAAATTGGCAAGTATGCAAGCCTGTGGGGGCGTTTTTCTTGATTAATAATTGATATGGGAAGGCACGGGCCTCTGTGAGTGGTGCATTCCTAGGCAGGTGGGTCTAGGTGGTGAGTGAGCCATGGGGAGCAAGCCAGAGAGTAGCATGGCAGTCCTTCACAGCTCTTGCTTTTGGGCTCCTGCAGGCTCTCCCTGGAGTTTTCACCCTGTCTTTCTTTTATAATGTATTACAACTCTAAGCTGAAATAAACCCTTACCTCCTTAAGTCGATCTTGTTCATGGTGTTTACCCAAGAAACAGAAAGCAATCTGGGACAATAATGTTCTTATATTATATTTTTTTTATTTTGTTTGGTTTTGTTTTTCGTTTGTTTTTTGTTTTTTTGTTGTTGTTTTGTTTTGTTTTGTTTTGTTTTTCGAGACAGGGTTTCTCTGTGTGGTCCTGGCTGTCCTGCTGCTCACTCTGTAGACCAGGCTGGCCTCGAACTCAGAAATCCGCCTGCCTCTGCCTCCCAAGTGTTGGGATTACAGGCATACGCCACCACGCCCGGCTATATTATTATATTATATTTATTATATTATATTATATTATATTATATTATATTATTTTATATTATATTATATTATATTATATCTGCATACATATTAATATGTATCAATTTATCATATGTACCAATTTAAATATGTGTACTTGTCAGGAAAGCTCAGAATGTTTTATGTAATTAGTCAAATACATATGCTGTGCACATATGTTATATATACATAAGCTGTGCATATATGCATATGTCATATATGTACATATTGCATATATGTGATTATGTATTACATATTATGATTTCAGCTTCAAATATCTGGAGCCTGAAAGTCTGCAGTTTCTTGTGAGCACCGACTGTAAGGAAGGATCGCCCCCCCAACCCTCATTCTGAGAGTCTGTCTACAGTCTCTGGTGCCCCCATCTCTTTCTTCTTCATATGTATTCTTTATGGCCTTCATGTTTCCCCACATAAGGAAATGGTGACATGCCTGAACATTTTATCTCCAATAACCAAGATCACATATAGACCTGCTGTGGGTCAGGTTTCAACATGGGACCCTTGGGAACCACAATTCAATGTCCACTTCTAAAGAAGAAGTATGTTTGATATTAGAAAGAGTTGGAGCTAGAAGGACCCTTGAGAACACGGGTGCCTCCCAGATGGGATGACATCATGTGCCGACTCCTCCTGACAGCTCGCCCCTGAGCCTGTCTGTGCGGGTGTTTCCAGGAGGGCTTCTCTGAGGGAAGGAAGTCTTCTCCTAGAGTGGACAACTTCTGACAGGGAAGATGGAGAGAGGTCTGAGGGAAAGCAGGGATGCCTCCGTGCTTGTCTTCATCTCTTGCTGCGCAGTGCCTCCAGCTTGTCTTTGCAGCTTCGCTGATACCGGAACTTGCTCCTTCAGCTTCAATGTGGACTGAACACCAGCGGCTCTCCGGAGAGCCGCTAGGCCTTCAACCAGACCGGGACTGCAGAGATGGCCAGCCTCTGGTTTCTTACCCTGAGCAGCTCCTGGTTTCTCAACCCATTTTGCATGCAGACAGCCACTGAGCTGCCCAGCCTTTATTGTACTGTGTGATATAATGCTTCCCTTTGAAAGCGATGTTCATTCCATCAGTTCTGTTTCTTTAGAGAACCCTGACTAATACCCACTAGTCTAGAGCGGTTTCCCGATTTGCCCCCTGATCACAGTGCTCGTGGTAGAGCTGGGAGCAGCTGTGTTGAGATTGTTAAGCACAATGTGCTTCTCACCTCCTAGGTTACAACTTACCAACCACAGCATTTTGGTAGAAATAATTTTAAATAGAAACTAAATTGGGTGGTCAAGTTAACAAGATTTTTAATGTTGCGACCACACACTTTTAGAGACAACAGCCTAGAAACTTTGCAAGGATCTATGTCAAATTATTAAACAGCTTCGATTTAATCTCTCGTATCTAGCTCATGTATTTGAATTTTAACTGGAAAGACTAACTTGTAAAACTGAAGAGGAAAGGGTCAGGGCTAAATCTTCGAAGACACAGTTTTCCCTGGGAGCAGTAAAGCTCTCTGGGTAAAGGTGCATTCGGGGAAGTGCAGGGCATCAAAACTGAGCCACTTGGAGACTTTTAGTTAGTGCGAAACAGTCAGCGACTCTGACCAGGAAGTAAGACAGCACTGGGGGAGTTTTGGGCATTGAGAAAGAGAAATGGTGGCCTTAAACTAAACGCCATGCTGGAAAAAAAAAAAAACCCTTCTTAAGTGCTTGTTACATGGGCTTCTTCTGCAGCAAATGACTATATCATGTGACCTCACAAGTAGGACACACATGTGCACATATATGCGTGCAGATGAGAGATGCACACACATACATGCAGATAAGGGATGCACACACACATGCAGATGAGGGATGCACATACAGAAACTAAAATTAAAAAAAATCATTTAAAATATTAACATAAATTGGGTAAACAAACCATGCATGCATTGTTTTGACATTTCTATTTGTGCATGTAGATCCATTGACTATTAAAAGTCAAACTATGTCCATCCAAGTTGTTGAATACTAAAAACTATAATTGCTATAGACTATCTTCCCAGATGTACGTGCTTTTTACATGGGCTTCTTCTGTAGCAAATGACTATTGCTTGACACTTGAGCATGTGGATTTCTATGTGCATTTCATTTCAGATACAGAGATGCATTTAGAAGTGAATTTTTCTACCCTATGTCCATGCTAGGCTCTATAATGTCTTTGCAGTTTTAAAATGACAATTTTTCATGCTCTTAAAAACTCAGTCCTAAAAAATTTATTTTCACTACTTTTCCTCAATGGGAGAAATCTTATCTCTCTGATTTTTAAAGGAATGTAATCTTGTCAAATATTTTCTGGAGCTAGAAGCGGTGTACTCTAACAACATGCTGCATTCACTCTAGAAGGGATGTACTCTAACCACAGGCTGTATTAACTCTAGAAGGCGTGTGCTCTAACCACACGCTGCATTCACTCTAGAAGGGGTGTGTTCTAACCACACGCTGCATTCACTCTAGAAGGGGTGTGCTCTAACCACACGCTGCATTCACTCTAGAAAGCGTGTGTTCTAACCACACGCTGCATTCGCCCCATTCATTTTGAGATTCCTAAGGATGAGAAAAAGATACAACATACCCACCGTTATTCTTACATTTTAAAAGAACCGAAGCATGTCTTTAAATCTTAGATATAACCAAAGACATAATTTTGGATTCAAGTTTTGAAAATCCTCCCAAGAGCAGACTCTACACCCTTTAACAATGGCCCAACTCCCAGGCAGGGTTTGGTTAGAAGTGCTATATGTAGATGTTGAACCCCACTAACACACACCATTAATACCTGCTAAGCTAAAACTGTGGGTATATGTGAAGATGAAGTTACCTAAGAAACATCAGCCTTTATTTTTACATTAACTGCTTTTCAGTCACTACCATCTTGACAGAGGTAGAGGAAATAGTAGTAACCTAATTCAGGATGTTAAAAATATTCTTAATTAAGCTACATTAAGATCACACACACACACACACACACACACACACACACACACACACACGTCATCTCTCCTCCAAACTCTCAATTTACCTCCTCTAGCATCTAAGCATCTAGATAGCCCCATCAGCCTACTCCATTTTCCCCAAGTGAGAAACTTGTCTGGTCCGAGTCCTCTCCCTCACTCTGTCCTCAGGCAGTGAGCTCTGAAATTGTGTCTCTTCGGAAAGTCCTGACAACTTTCATTTTCCTCCCAGTTCTCCCTGAGTTCCAGTCCCACCTGCGGGCTGGACAGCAGCAGGCACAAGATAACAGAGCTCCTGTGGCATTCCTCTGGGTGGTCCACTCTGCTTCGGGCCATCCTCCCTGGACCCATGCTTTCAAGCTGACCTCTCCCTCCTACACGAGCACCTTGAAGTTCTTGTGCCTCTGAGGTATCTGGCCCATCCTTTGTGTGGAATTCCTGTGGAGAGACTCACAGCTTCTGCCCTGATCTTTCCAGATCTAGGCATTAATAAAAGATGTCCCGTCAGGTTTATGAGGTATAGTGACTGCTAATGCCTTGTGCTTCCTACTTATGAGATATTTAGAAATGCTCTGAGTGCTTTTAAACTGCTTTAGAAATACATATGCACATACCATGTGGGCTTAGACTACCCACATCGTATGCGTCACACACACACACACACACACACACACACACACACATTTTGCTTTGGAAAAACTTGAAACTGTGCTTCAAACCTCAGTAGTTATACAAAGATGGTCAGCTCGTTAGGCTCGGGAAGAAGTGGCCGGAAACTCCCTAGTTTATAATTCAGTCATTGCTTGGAGGAGGCCTTGCGGGAATGATGAATGCCTAAGACAGGCTAATTCCTCAGCTCTCACTTGTGACAGCTGAGCTCCATGATATTTGTCTTACACTTTCTCTTTGACTGTGTGTGTGTGTGTGTGTGTGTGTGTGTGTGTACACATGTGCGTCATACACTCAGGTAGCCACACCGGTTCATCTATTACCACATTGGCAGCAGGAGATTTCCATTGATTTGTTTCTCTGTCTTTGCTTTTCCTTTCTCTAACCCTTCATGCTGCAATGCAGAAGATTTATTCCCAATGATTTATTAAAATGTAATTCTAAGGTGACTCCACATCAACGAAGTAATCCACAGGTTATCTTTGTTTAAACTTGCAACCTGCTTTGTCAAGGAAAACCGCCTATGAAATTTTCATTATAATAGACAGCTTTTCATAATGAATGAAAAACAGCCATTATGATTGGAAACAAATTGCTCTGAAACAAACTCTTTGAAACAATGTGCCGCTTAATTGTATTTTGGAGGAGGGGGAGGCTGGGGCAATTCTATTTAATTGGTTACATTTTTCAGTTCTATAAATTAATTTGCACTACCCAATATCACTTAATTTTTCCCTAGGAAAGCTTTTGCTTGCCCTAGCAATATTATAACTGCTAATTCAATTACACTGAAATTGTTTAATAGAAAATATAATTGCTTATTCATACAGAATCCCCATTAAAGAAGTGGGAGAGTGCAAACCTGGGGGTTACTGCATATTAATACTTTGGGAATACAGATGGGAAGGTAGTGCGGGGAAGGTGCGGGCTGATCTTTAATTGTTCATCACCTGCCTGCAAAATAATATGAATGGACCCAAACTAAATGACCACTCATTACAGGTTTCAATTTAGGAGCTTGGCTGGGGTCAGCAGATTGCTTATGCTGATCCCAATGATTTGAAGTTGTGATTACCATAAGCAATTTAAATTTTATTGATCGCCCCTTCTGAAAGTTGTAATTGAGCATAGATGTTGGACCCAGAGCTCTCCAAACGAAATTGTACTCCGAAGCCCTCGCTGGGTTCCTGCAAGAATCAATAAACAGTCAGTCACATTAACAATGAAATAGGTCCATTAACATGCAGAGGTACTGGCGCAACTTTATTTAGGAAGGGTGTTAGTTCACGTCATTGTTTTATCAATGGATCTTGCCTGTACAAGGAAAAGTATGGCTTTAATATGTGTAATAAGCTTGTATGAAAATGAGATTATATAACACAAATAGATGGAATGTGACTAGGTACGAGGTTGAGTCCTTAGGGTGTCATTGTGATTCACGGCGTCATCTTACTGTAAACAGAGGTTTTATATGACTGGAATTCCAGCTCGCCTGCTGCAGTGCTTTGCAGTAATTTGGAAGTTTTATTCCTGTTTATTAGATACAAGGTTTCCCTCCATCAAGGTTAAGTACATCTTGAAGGCTCCGTGCTCAGTGGCAAGTGGTGGCTTGTTAGGAGAACTATATAACCTCCCCTGATGAACTTAACAGGAGGCTAAGATTTCTAATGGAAATCTAAACAATTCCAAGGAAATGGGGGTGGTATTTACATCCAGAACACGCCGAGGTCTATTCGCAATGCTGACTTACCTATGGCTTTCAAGTCATAGAACCTTAAAGACTCTGAGTCTGCATGGCAAATAGCATATCGGGGACAAGAGCTGACCATGTAAAGGGGCAGGGAGGAGTTGACTCTCAGTATTTCCTTTTCTGAAATGAACTGACCATTAACTTCAACTCTACTTTCTCATCACATGAGGTGCAGCCAACTCGGGGGATTGCCATCCTCTAGGAAAATGTGATGCTAAAAGATTGCAGAGAAAAACAATCCCATGTAAGTCTCTTCTCGTCACATGAAATCTGGGGTACACAGACAGCCTACTGCAGGGGTCCCCATTAGGGACATTGTAGGATAGCTGAAAGAAAGTGGGAACGAAAATCTTCCTGGTCTTTTGGGTTTTCTGACAATTGATCAACACTACTTTCCCTCCCTTTCAAATAACCGAGCTAAAGTTTTATTTTATTTTATTTTTTTCCTCAGAAAATTCATGGTCACTGACTCCGAGTCTTTTATTAGTTAAGAACTCATTAAAAATATAGCAAGCAGTCCATCTTCTTTTCTAGATATCTCCTTTCTTCCCCGTCCCTCCCTCCCTTTCCCCCTGTACATCCCTCCTTCCTCTTTTTCTTTTTTTCCTCCCTCTCTCCCCCTCTTGGTCTCTTGGTCTCTTGGTCTCTTGGTCTCTTGGTCTCTTTGTCTCTGTTTCTCTCTCTCTCTCTCTCTCTCTCTCTCTCTCTCTCTCTCTCTCTCTCTCTCTCTCTCATTTCTTTCCTTCTTACTTTTCAGAAAAAGCTTCATGTAGTACAGGCTGTGTTTAAACTCTTTCTGACACTGAGGGTGACGTGAACTCCTTGGTCCAGTGCCCCCAGCTATCAAGTGGTAGAGCTGCAAGTGTGTGTTACACACTTAGTTCATAAGCACAGGGCTTTGAACCCAGGGCCTCATGCATACTGGACAAGCTCTCTACCAACTAAATTGCACAAAAATGCAGATTGCAGTTGATAAAATTTTTAGTGTTTACTAAAGCAGCAGGCAAAAATATTCTCCTCTATTTTATGTTTGTATTTTCAGATTTTAGGCCAGATGTTCTTTTTTAATCCAGTAGCTTGAATATCACATTCAGTGTATGGGGTTAATTTGTATATTTGAAAACAGGAGAGATAGCTCAATGGATAAGGCCTTGCTGTGCAAGTTGGAAGCCTAGAATAAGTATTTGTATATGTCTATGATGTATATGTGTATGTGTATGTATAACATACACACACATTCACACCTGCATACACACACACACACACACACACACACACACACACACGTGTGTGTGTGTGTGTGTGTGTGTGTGTGTGTGAAAAAAGCCAGACTGTCACATGTACTGGTAGCTCCAGAGTTAGTGGTTGATGTTTACAAGAAGTTTCTGAAACCTCACTGGCCAATCATCTCAGTCAAAGTGGTGACTTTCAGGTTCAGTGAAAGATGACATTATCTCAAGGAAATAAAAGATAAGGTGATTAGGTAAGATATTATGCCCTCCTCTGGCCTAAATGAAAGCAGGTATGGGTGCATGTAATGTGTGTTTGCATGGTCACACACATGTACACACACAGACAGGTACACACACAAACCACTCACACTTGTACACACAAAAGAAAGCAATGCATATTTAAGTATATTTCTTTTCAACTTGTATTATAGCTCACGTTTTGCCAAATATGTTCAAGACTGTTTTCTTTCCCACACACAACTAGAAATTCTGAGCATACAAGCCTAATTCAGAGAAATCAGATTGTTTTTAACAGCAGAAAATGCCGCTTATTTGACTTATAAGAGCATCTTACATTTTGCTTATATATGGCATTGCACACCATATTCATTCACCTTGGACAATTGCCCTTGTGTTTAAAATACTGTTTTGTACTTATTTGTTCAAGCATTTTTACTGAGCTTCCACTAGGCAAAAAGCATCATTTCAAGTGCTCAGAAACCTGAATTCATTTATAAATAATTCCCAAACAGAATGTCTGCTTCTAACATTAGCTTCTGAAATAGAATAGAATCTTAATTAGTTTGAGATGAATTCCTACTTAAGTCATCTTCGCGGAAATGCACTCATCTCCACCTCTGATAGAGCCTCCTGTGTTTGACTCTGATGAGAATGGCTGTTTAAAGGAGGCCTCAGGTGTGATGCCAACTGTTCTAGCTCATTGTCAGCTGCTGGCTCCCGGAGTATTAACTCAAGATTAGTGAAAATATAGTGCTATGCCTACATTGGCCAACTCTGTTACAAAACTGAGCAGTTTTTGGTTAAGGGTGCAGCATCCTCTACAATGCCCTTGAGGAAGATTCAGAAGCTCATTCCATTTCCATCTGTTCCCACCATTAGAGGATGCAGTTGATTGATTCAACTGCAGCTTAAACAAAAGGTGAGCAGAGATGTATTTATATAGTGTATGAATACAAATAAGCATGCTTTAGGATCGTATCTAAGTGCACATATAGTATGTATGTATTATCTATCTGTCTGTCTGTCTGTCTGTCTGTCTGTCTTAGTTAGGGTTTTACTGCTGTGAACAGACACCATGACCAATGCAAGTTTTATAAAAGACAACATTTAATTGGGGTTGGCTTACAGGCTCAGAGGTTCAGTCCATTTGCATCAAGGCACAAACATGGCAGCATCCAGGCAGGCATGGCGCAGGAGGAACTGAGAGTTCTACATCTTCATCTGAAGGCTGCTAGTGGAAGACTGACTTCCAGGCAACTAGGGTGAGAGTCTTAAGCCCACACCCACAGTGACACACCTACACCAACAAGGCCACATCTCCAAATAAGGTCACTCCCTGGGCCAATCATATACATACCATCACACTATCTATCTATCCATTGTATCTATTATCTATTCTATCATCTTTGTATCTATTTATCTTTCTATCATCTATTAAATCTATCTATAAACTATCTATCATCTATCTATTCTATCTATCATCTATTCTTTTTATCATCTATGTACTATTTATCTATCATCTATTAAATCTATCATATCTATTATATCTATCATCTATTCTGTCTATCATGTATGTATCTATCTGTCTATCATCTATTAAATCTATCTATCTATCTAACTATCATCTATTTTATCTGAATATCTATCAGCTATGTATCTATCTATTTATCTGCCTATCATCTATTAAATCTATCTATCTATCTTTCTATCATCTACCTATAATCTATCTATCTAGCATCTAGGTATCTATCATCTGCTCTATCTATCTATCTATCTATCTATCTATCTATCATCTATCTATTTTTTTTAAAGATGAAACTGCTTTTGTCCAGTAGTTGGAAGGTAAAAATGTCTACATTTGTGTTAGGCCTTTTGGTGTTGGGGTAGAGGGATGATAGTAGAATAAGGGAAAACAATGACTGCCACTTCTCTACCCATCTATGGGTATCAGGGAATGTCCCTGAGAACAAATGCTCCATATCTTACCCAGCGCTCACTTAGCATATTATGTTGTCATGACTACACTTAATATTATTGTGGCAGTCTTCAATGCATACAGTGTATTTTCCTACAGACACTAAGTCTACCTTTTGGATAAAGCATTGATGTGTATATGCAAATTCTCTTCTGGGGCTTAACACATTGCTGCACAGTAAATATTAAACATTCTGGGAGAAAACTGGTCAGGAACAAAATTTTATGAAGCATTTATAGGTAACTAAGGTAAACTCAGGTAACTGCCCCTTATCTATTTACTCTTCTTTCTTGTAGGACGATATTCCCACCTACACCTTCCAGTTTCAGCATGGTTCACGGCTGTCTAGATAGGGATGCCTTTCTCAGTACGAATAGACAGTGGATAACATACCCAAGGTCAAGATCATTTCTTTAATGGTTACACTGCCTGCCTACTTGTTTCGTCTTCTCGGGAATGGTGGTAAGTCAGTGTCTCTCACGGTGCCTCTAGCTCAGGAGTACCGGGAGGATAGTTGTGTCATGAGACAAATGGAGTCTTGATGGAACTGTTCTTTTGTGACCTTCACTTCCCATCTGACTCTATGAGATAAATGAGTTTTTTATTTGTTTGGGAAAGTATTTCATATGAGCCATTATATTTTAAGAGTAATCTTGTTGCCACAGATTAGCTAACACTAAAACTTACTTAGCGTGCAAACCATGCCTTCATGTAGAATTCTGCAGCCTCTGGGAGAACTACGAGAACTTGACAAGCAGCTGGGCCTCACAAGGGACCATCTGGGACTCCTCAAGGTCAGAGGATATTTCTGCTGAGGATGCCCTGCTCTTGAGGAAAAGGCTAACTTTGGCGAGGTTGCTGGCTTCACCCTGAGAAAGGTACTAAAATACTGAGGCACTGTGTGGGTTGTCAGAGCAATCCTACCTTTGCTGGTGGTGGAATCTGTTAACTACATTAACTAAACTAAAGAGGAAGTAATTTTAGGTTGAGAAAGAACCAAAAGTGAAACTGGAATATTTTGATAAATTAAAATATTTGTTTTCTAAACATTTATGTCTTCACAGAGGGGAATCAAAACCTTACAAACAAACCAGAAAAAGAATTTCATACTTTCGTTTAGACAAGTATCATATTTCTACAGAGAATAAAAAGTAATCTCAAACTAAGAGAACAGTTGAGGTTCTTGAATTGTTCTTCAGCTCAAAGAAGTTTAAAAATACTATAGATAGCCTATTTCTACAACTATTATTGCGGTGTCTCTCTGATTATCTAACTTAAATGGCACTTTTGCATAATTGATTATTGCCACATTTTTAAGGCACAAAAGATCTCTAACCCTAGATCCAACAGAGAGCTTATTTCCAATATATATAATGAACTCAAAAAGTTAGACTCCAAAAAACCAAATAACCCAATTAAACATGGGGTACAGAGCTAAACATAAAATTATCAACTGAGGGATTTCAAATGGCCCAGAAATATTTAACATCTTTAGTCATCAGAGAAATGCAAATCAAAACGACCCTGAGATTCCACCTTACAACAATCAGAATGGCTAAGGTCAATAACCCAAGCAACAGCACATGCTTGTGAGGATGTAGAGAAAGAACAACAATCCTTCATTGCTGGTGGAATTGCAAGCTTGTACAATCACTCTGGAAATCAATCTGGTGGCTTCTCAGAAAATTGGAAATAGTTCTACTTGAAGAGTCAACTGGAGCACATACCCAAAAGATACCTCACCATACCACAAGAACTTGGGCTCCACTATGTTCATTGCAACTTTACTTGTAATAGCCAGAAACTGGAAACAACCTGGATATCCCTCAACCAAAGAATGAATACAGAAAATGTGGCTCATTTATACAATGGAATAGCATTCAGCTATTAAAAATGAGGATATCCAGCTCCATAGGAGGAACAATATGAACCAACCAGTACCCACAGACTTCCAGGGACTAAACCACCAACCAAAGAGTATATATGGAGGGACCCGTGGCTCCAGCTGCATATGTAGCAAAGGATGGACATCAATGGGAGGAGAAGCCATTGGTCCTGAGAAAGTTCCATGCCTAAGTATAGGGGAATGCCAAGACAGGAAAGTGGGATTATAAGGGTTGGTGAGCAGGGGGAAGGGGGAATGAAATAGGTTGGTTTTTTTTTTCCAGAGGGGAAACCAGGAAAGGGATTAACATTTAAAATGTAAATAAAGAAAAATCTAATAAAATAAAAATGAGGATATCATGAATTTTGCAAGCAAATGGATGGAACTAGAAAATATCATCCTGAGTGAGGTAACCCATATGCAAAAAGGACATATATGGTATGAACTCACTGATAAGGAGATATTAGCCATAAAATACAGGATACCTGCTGTACACCTCCCAGACCCAAAGAAGTTAAACAAGAAGGAAGACCCAGGTGAGAATGCTTGAATCTTGCTTAGAAGGGGGAATAACATAGTCATAGGAAGCAGAGGTAGGAAGGGACCTGTATGGAAGAGGGGAGAGGATGGGGAAATGGGGGGGATCAGGGTGGGGTGGGGGAGAAACAGGAGACAGGGCCAGAGAGACAGAAGAATTAATGGAAATATGCAACTGCTGGTGGTGAGGGATGTCGGGGGGGGGATCTCTAGGAAGCTCCAGAGACCTAGGATGGAGGAGGCTGTCAGGAATCAATGAGGGTGACCTTAACCAAGGTGCCTAACTGCCCATAATAGAAGAAGTCATTGTCTGCAGCCTGACAGAACAACCAGGAGAGGGATAAGGATGCCAAATCCACCTCCGCCCCTAAAAACAAAACAAAACAAAAAACCAAAACAACAACAAAAAAAACCTTTTGACCCCAAATTTGTCCTGTCTAAAAGAAAAATGCAGAGACAAAGAATGATCAGAAACTCAAGGAATGGCCAATCTATAACAGGCCCAACTTGAGACTCATCCCATGGTCTAGCACCAATCCTTGCCGCTGTTAATGATACTGTTATGCTTGCAGACAGGCACCTAGCATTACTATCCCCTGAGAAGGTCTACCCAGAAGCTGATTGAAACAGATGTAGACACAGCCACGCATTGGGCAGAGGCCAAAGACTCTTATGGAAAGGAAGGATTGAAGGCCATGAAGGAGATAGGAACTCTATAGGAAGACCAACAGCATCAACAAACCTGCACCCTCTCAGAGAAAAAGGGGAGGGGGTGGAGGGAGGACTCTGTGAAGGTGGCACTGGAGATACTGGAGTACTTGGGATAGAAAGACAAATAGACAGAAAGAAGAGAAAAGAAGAGAAGAGAAGAGAGAAGAAAAAAGAAAAGAAAAGAAAAAAGAAAGGAAAAGAAAAAAAGAAAAGAAGAGAAAATACTTGGGGAATTTTCTGAGCACATAGAGTCAAGTCATAGCAGTTATTTGGGCTGTTCTCCACTGGGGATTTCAGAAAGATTCTTCTGCACTTTATTTCAGAAAAGTGGTATTAGTTCCCGGTCAGTAGTAATTTACTTACAGAAAAGAAAAACCACATAGTGTAAGTTTGAGTTTGCTTAGTTTGAACAATAAGTGTAGATGTTTTGGTAATGAAATATTTTTCAACCAAGATGGCTTAGGAGACAAATAGCTTTCTTAATAATCCATCGATAAAATTGTTTAGCATAAACAGGGGTGTGCATGCAACATGTGTTTATTTGGGAGAAGATATTTATTATTTGTGTTGATTGTAAACATAATAGTTTGGAAAACTCAGCTTCTCTGACTTGTACTGGCATGGTAACAATGAACAATTTATATGTTCTTCAACTATTGCTCAAGTGTAAAGAGCTAAATGACTCATTATGCACTGAAATGTATTCATTTGAAATTTCCTGATGATTCCTTCTGGAAAAAAAATTAAAGGCCATTTAAAAAACTACTACAAAATGAGTATATACACATATACATACATATACACACATAATATAAATAATACAAAAATATATAATATTTTATTATATATTTTATATATTATATAATACATATTATATACATATAATATACATATGTATATATTATATGTGTGTATGTATGTATGTGTAAGTATATTCCACCATGAGCTAAAAGGGAAAAACAGATTACATAACAGTTAACTATTCTTTTTTTTTCTTTTCTTTTTTTTTTTTTTTTTGGTTTTTCGAGACAGGGTTTTTCTGTGTAGCTCCGGCTGTCTCTGTTTAACTCACTCTGTAGACCAGGCTGGCCTTGAACTCAGAAATCCACGTGCCTCTGCCTCCCAAGTGCTGGGATTACAGGCGTGTGCCACCGCCACCCAGCCTAACAGTTAACTATTCTTCTAAATTAAAATCACCTAGTAAGAACTTCCCATTTTTGAGATCTTTGAAAGAAAATCACAACCGACTTCTTTTTACTTGAGAGTGTTTTAAAACTAGAAACAATTAAGTTTTTGAAATGGATTTAATTCTTACTTCTGTTTAGCACTCATAAAACATCTGCCACCTGGCATAGAAATTACCTCTCCTGACTGGAAGACAGATAAAATTTATTTAAAATTTCTTTATGTTACATATCTACCCCTGTTGCATTTCCCAACAATATAGTTTGAACTTGAGTATAATTAATGACCATTTCCTCCAGTAGTGCAAGAGTGGACTTAAAAATACATAATTATTCTCATTCAGGGACACTCTATTATAGAAATACAGAATTTGCCATTGTAGATTAGGTCATCAGTCCATCAGGTCTAACTGTGGCCTCTGGCAGTGGTAAAGGACCATGGAAGATGCAGACAGGCAACACGATCACGACTTGTATCCAATGAGGATGCAGAGACAGGCAACACAATCACAACCTGTGTCCAATGAGGATGCAGAGACAGGCGACACAACCATGATCTAGTTTCTTACTTGATGATCTCATACTGTAGGTTTTAAGAATTGAATCCTCCCACTTGTTCATATTATTACAATTTTTTCATCAATAAAATAAGTTTTTCAACTTTTGTCCTGAAGGATGCATAGAATTCCTATATAGCAATAATCTCATTGAACCAACACTAGATATTTGAGTCATAGTTTTAATTGTGAGGAGAATATGGGGAGAATGAGACTATACAGTCAAACAAAGCCAAGACTGTGAGTTTTAGCATATACTTCAATGTCTGGATAACCTTTCAGGTTCAGAGGACAACCTGATACTATCTAAATTTGTAAACTTAATTTTCTATTGGTAATAGTGGAATGATCCTGTGCTGGATGATTAATGGGTTGGGTGGAATGTTGGCCTACAATATCCAGCCCACCTTATGTCCCTAGATAAAGGATGGCCACATGCCTGAAGAGCTTTACTCTTCTTCTACTGCAAAGGCCTACCCTGAGTTTATGTCTCCCTCATATACCCACAGTGGCTCCAATTGTGCTTCTTACCTGAATCTAGCAAATGGTTCAATTACCATCTCTGATCCCCTGGACTCTTCTGACTTCTCTCAAAGAATCTGAGTGAGGAAGCTTCACCATCATTTATTCTATATGCTTCCTTTTCAACTGATGACCTGTATACCCGGACATCCCAGAACCCCTTTCTCTGGGAAACCATAGGCACACATATCTCTCCTCAAGACTTTTGTATACCCGCCAACTCATCTGGGATGATTGTTAACAGTTATTGTCCCCCTGTTCACATCAGAAAAATGGGACAACATGAAATATGAAACTAAGAAAGTGGTCCTGGGTCCATATGTGGATCTCTGGCTGATAATGCTTACCAAATTGACAAAGTGTCTATGTCCTGCTAACTCCATTGAGATCCAAACACTGACCAAGGTAAGGGGGTGCCAGACACTTACCACCGGACATTCATCCTAGATACTAGACAAAAGTCCCAAAAGTTAGAGTGATTTGAAGGTAAGAATAGGTCCCAATTACTAGAGATAGCTTAAAAGATGTTTAGCAACAGAAAACTGAAGAAAATAGAGACATACCAGGGTTATAGTGGTAGTCCTACAAGAACACACAGATAATAACAGATGAGAGGGAGGCAGGGGATGAACAGGCCACCATTAGAGAATGATCAATGTACCTACTGCAAGAAGAAAGGACACTGGGAAAATGAATACCCTAATCAAAAGAAGAAGGACCCACAAGTATTGCAGTTGGAAAGTGATGGGGCCCAGGTATTTATGATGTAAGCCCCAGAAACCTAGGGCAGCCATTAAAGTTGGGCAAAGCAATCAACTTTGTAGTAGACACCAGGATAACACAGTGGGCCCTTAAGAAGATCCAAGGCCAACTGACTGATCAAAAAATTCCAGCCCAAAGATAAAAGGAAAATGTTCTAAAACTCCTTGACCACCCCCTCTTCCATTGACCTAAGAAATTCAGTAACTCACTCATTCTTGGTCATGCCTGGTTGCCTCTTTCCCCTTTGCATAAACTGAAAGGCACTATCATCTTTGATTAAAAGACACAGTATGATTTACATATATCCAGATAAAACTTGGTGTCTTGCCCTCTATTCAAAGAATACCTCCTAGCTGAAAGTTGTGCTCCCAATCAAAAAAATACCATTGGACGACCTCTCAGATATCCAACAAAAATATGGGCAGAAATCAAAGTTTTGGGACTGGTCATATACCAAGTTCCTATAAATGTTTATTAGTTCAAACACCCCTGTCCAGATTAAATAATACTCAACAAATACTAAGTGATCCTGGAAGCAAAAAGGGTAATTGCACTTCCTATTGTCCCACTTAGAGAAATGGCATCCTGGTGGTCTGCCAGTCACCCTGGAAGACACCTCTCCTACCTGTGATAAAGCCCTGGAATCTCTGGTTATAGATCCATCCCAAGGTTTCACACACATATACTCCAATGAGTCTGATTGCTACAATGAAACAGGTGTACACTGTCTTGGACCTGAAAGATGCATTCTTCAGCTTCCTGTTGGCAGAAGTAAGTCTGCCTGTCTTTGCTCTTTAATGGACAGACCTAGAGAGTGTTGATAACCAGCAGCTTCCCTAGATCAGGTTGCCTCAAGGATTTAAAAATTTTCCAACCCTGATTGTGAGACACTATGTGCTAACGACCTGTTCTTCTGTCAGAGATTTCCCATATTCATAGTCTACAATATGTAGATGACCTCTTACTCATCTCTGAAAGAGATTGTAAAAGGTCTACTGAGGGACTGCTGTAAGAGTTACAGACCCTGCAGTACAAAATTTTGGTTAAGAAATTCCAACTTTATACATCATAGGCCACTTAGCTCTGCTATCAGTTGAAAGGAGGCAAAAGAAGCTTGCCTCAGAGTAGCATTGTTGCCCTTCTTCTGATCCCAATTCCAAAGACACAATTATAAGAGACAGGTTTGTGAGTTCTTATGTACAGTAAAATATTGCCAACTCTATACCAGGATTTTCAGGAAATGATAAGGCCACCATACACTAGCAAAAAGTGGGGCATTGAGCCCCTAGTCTGTACTGATTGAATAAAAGGAATTTGAGGCTTTAAAAAGAGTTCTTATCTCAGCACTTCCAAATGTCTTAAAACCTTTCCATCTGTTTGGCCAAGAAACAAAAGGCATTGCAAACCAGGTCTTAAACCAAACTGTGGGACCAAGGAAATGTACTATAGCATACCTGTCCAAAGAATTGGGCCCTGTAGTTGTAGGACAGCCCACCTGTCTAAAGGGTGTAGTGAATATTCCTATTCTAGTGAAAGAAACAGACAATTAGGTCTGGGTCAGGATCTTGTAGTCATAGCACTCACACAGCTGAGGCCCTCCTCCCAGGAATACCAGAATGCTGGCTGTCTAATGCTCTGTGACCTATTCCTGGATCACCCTCATTTTGAGAAATCCACCACCATCAATTCTGATATATTCTGGCATGATGATGAACTGCAAGTGTTCATCCATGACTGTCTTGAGTTGACTACAGTGATCCAAGGGATCTGCTTAGCCCTACAAAGCACCACTCTAAAAGATCCCAATACAGACCTCTACCTGGAGAGGAAGATATAATAACTTGCTAGTTTTGAATTCCTTTTCTGGGTGGGTAGATTCATTCATCATCCAAACTTAAACTGTTCAAATAGCAGCTAAAAATCTTCTCTGGGAACCAGTCCCCCAATTTTGTCTCCTCTTAGCAAAAGGGTCTAACCAGCCTGGGTTTCATAGCAAATGCCTCACAAGTAATATCTAAAGCTTTAAGTATAGCTTGGGAACTTCATTGTACATGTAGACCTCAGAGTTCTGGGCAGGTAGAAAGAATGAACATAGTGTTAAAAGAAATCCCAATAGATTTTCATTAAAGTCCAGCAATGAGTGCATAGACCTCCTTTCTTTTCTTTGGGCCTACTGCATGCCATATAGGGAGGGATTTACTGCTAATGAGATTATGTTTGAAAGACCTCCCCTACTGCTTCCCTGTCTCAGAGACCAACAGTTGACAAAACTCTCTAACCAGTCCCTTCTCAAGTCATTGCAGGCCCTCCAGTTCTCCAGAAATGCTACTCACTGGCTTTTCTGAGAGATCTGGCCAACCTCTGAGTTCACCACCTACCCCTTGTTTGAGCTCACTGATGCTGTCTATATGGGACTAGTGGGTAACCAATGTGGACTGCAAAAACCATGGAAAGGACCCGACATGGTGATTCTTCTCTACTTCTACTGCTGTGAAGATACCTGGAATTACACCATGTGTTCACTACAACAACTGGACACTGTCATCAACTGGGCTGTCTCCTGAACTATGGGCCCATTAAAATTAGAGGTTTCATTGTGTCCTTGTCACTTATCCTCTCTGTACCTCTACCTCCTTCTGAGTCTTGTGCATTGCCTTTTATGTATAAGTTCATTGTCTAAACCCATCACCCTGAGGTGGTGTAGGGCTTAGACTTAGAACTGAGGGAGACAGATTCAGGGAAGATGTTAGCCAGAGTGACTAAAGGCCACCAACCCATACTCCACCTTTACCTTTGCTCATCAATGCCCACTTTATTATGTGTCTCATTCTACTGGAGAAAGAAAAGATGTGGGAAATTATCTGTTGAGACAGAAACACAGAGTTTACAATTCTATGCATGCCTTTCAGCTGATCCTCTTAGCTGCCAAGAACAATGGAGTTTCCACCATGAAATATGGGTTGGTGAAACAGAGGCTTCCTGGAAATACATGAATGAATATATAGACCCCTTTCAAGGAATACACAGTAGAAAAATGTAATCCAATGGCCATAAATTTAAAAGTCTGAAAATTTCTTATGAAGAATTCTGGCCTGTGGGAAACAGGGAGAACCTGGAGAATCAGACTATGCACAGTAAGTGACCTAGGGGTAGACTTACTATCCAGAAGAAATGGAACCCCAGATCTCCAGACTTTTGGGTCCTAACAAAGATATCCTACCTGTGCCAAATGCTTGACCAATATTCCTCTCCAAAGAAACTGTCTTAAAAGATACCAGGGCCACAGTCTCTTACCTGCTGCTATCCAGGAAGTTGGGGAATCCCAATCCCTATTCCACCATTGACAAGATATACCATGTAATCAATACTGGTTATGCTCAGACCCCTGGACCCTGAACTACACAGGATAGAAACTAACTAGACTTTCAGTCCATTGACTGACTAAGCCCACTGTGACTGGGGAAAGCCCAAATTAACATTAGAGAACATATAAGGTGTTGAAACCTATCTAATACTTAAAATTTGTACATAGGCTCTTTTCATTCTCATGCCTGCTATTTCTGCCTTGTGGCTCAACTGATCTGGACAATAGCAGTATTACTGAGTCACAGAGACCATTTGGTGGGCATGTACTAATGGTTTAACTAAATATGCCTCTTTGGATGCATTCCAAACTGAGACACCCCTTTAATCTTAGTACATAAGATTAAGGGAAAGATTCATCTATCTTATCTAATTTGGAGACATTTAGTTTAACCTGAAACTGACTCTAACTTGGTCTACCTCTGCCATGAAAGTCCAATGGGAAAGCAAAAGTACCTGAGTCTGTTCTAAAAACTCAGAGTTGAAATGCCCCCAGCTAATTGCATGTTTTGGCTTCTGTTAAACTGCTTGCCTTACTTTCCCTTGGAACTCTTAACTAGGATATATTTTTTCTGTGTTCTTTGCCTTTAAAAGTTCGCTGTAAAATGTATTCAAGACTATTCTTTGAGAAGTATTTCTCTCCATCCAGTCATTGGCAGATCAATACAGACTATCCATTCATACTTCGGTCATGCTGAGTGGTCTTTGCGTCTCTACCCCACAACATGGTCTACCTCTTTGTGGTTTCTAGGTTTTTAGACAAGGCCATGCATTCTGTATTGAACTGAAGGTTGGTGGTTACTTGTGTTGGTTTGAAGGAGAAATATCTCCGATAGGATGGAGTATTTCAATATATGATCCTTTGTTGATTGTGTTTTTTGCAGGAGGTTTAGGAGGTGTGGCTTTGAGGCAGATGGTACACCACTAAGGTTGAGCTCTGAGAGTTTAGTCCCAAACACTTTTACCAGTTTTCTCTCTCTGGCTTCTGTTTGAAAATGTGAGTTCTCATCTTTCTGTTCTAGGTACCATGCTTGCCCCATGCTGCCATGTCATTGGCATGACTGACTTTTGTCCCTTTGACACCATAACCCCAAATAAACTCTTCCTCCAAAAGTCTTGGCCACACTGTTTTATAACAGCAACAAAAAAAGTAACTGACATATTCATCAGGACTGAAGATGGTATCATGTAACACACCTATTCTCCAGACCTTGATGTGTCAACTTCTAATCCAATCAATTTGTTTCCCAAAATGGCTGGAAGATATTTTTAAAATAATGAGAATAATGAGATTATATATATGATCTTGGATAAGTAAAACAAACAAACCAAAATGAGATGTTTTAAGTGTGAATGGGTTTTAAAATGCTCCTTTAAAGTGAAGACTGCGCCTGGAGGTTGCTGCCAAGGCTGATCTCTTGTCTTTGGTCACAGGAACTCATTTAGTGGAAGAAGAAAATCAAATTAATTTCTGCAAGTTGACTGCTAACCCCCAGATGTGCACATACAAGTTTGTACCCTCTCCAATGTACACACACAAGTTTTCCCCTATCCCCAAGAAACACTGGCAACCTTCCCCATGGACACACAATGGCTCTCCTCTGACTTCCAAACCCTGCATGTTCACCTTTCATGAGCTCACACATGTTGACCTCTGACCCCTGTTGGTGGTATACACCCTCCCTCTGACGTGTAAACACCAGTTTCCTTTGACCTTGGGGAGGTGCACATACCACCTCTAAATAAATGATACAATTTATGAAAAGTTATGTTAAGAAGTCAAAATGATTTGTTTCAGTTGACTTTTTACTGAACCAAAAGCAAAATGAAAGTAACTTTTCAACTTCAAACAGCAACAACAAAACCCATCTTATGCCCTCTAAAGTGAAAGATACTCTTTTTCCTTAGAGCTGAACTTTGAAGGCATCTGGTCAAGCATGCAGCATGTCTTTAGCTTTTCTGTTCAGTTGAGAACTTCTTTAAAGGGATTGCTTCTTCCAAGGTCAACCACTGCCTTTCACATGTAGTAAACACACTATGAATTATTCTTGATTCCCGATATTTCACCCAAGAAGCTACTTGGGCTTTAAAAATGCTTTGGCCATTATATTGACTTGATATAAAGCAGGGTTACTATGTTGTTTCTCTAGAGTATTTGCTGTATCTGGAGACACGTCTTTTATTGCTGTTCCTAAGAAGTTGGTATTGGTATAGAATGGGTAAAGGTCTGAGATGTTGCTAAATATCCAGGATTGTATTTGACAGCCCACCCATAGAAGGAATTGTTGAGTCCTAAATGTCAATAGGACTGAGGTTAGTAAACTTAATTCTAGGGCCACATACATACCACCACAGATGAGTGTGTGAGTGCATATGTGCACACACACACACACACACACACATACACACACACACACTCATAAACACAGGGTCACACGCACATACACATAAAACCAAAACCAAAACCTCCTTACTTCGGACTCCCTACTCCAAATGCACATCATTAGAAACACAGACAGTGTTGAGCACATGCTCTATAATGAGAATTACATGCACTGTGTTATGGATTAAGCTGGGTGGTTCCGATGATAAGAGCAATCCCTGCGCTTGCCATACTTGTTTCTAATGCCCTGTTAAAAAAAAGTTGGCAGAATCCTTTGCTAGTTTCTGTTTGTTTTTCAGTTTTCTATCCTTGTTTGTGTTTTTCTGTGTGTTATTCCAGTATCAATATTATAGGTGTTAAGAGGGGACATTTCTTTGTTATGAATAATTCTGATCACTAGGAATACCACAATCTCAATAGTTTTTCAGTAGAGATTTCATCATCTGGCATTTCCAGAGCTACTACTCCTGCTCAGCAGCTGTGTAACTGGCCTGAATATTCTGGGCCACCCTGGGTCACAGTGCAGGATTCCTTCCATGGGGCTCGTGAGGTCACAGATTAGGCTTTTTCCAATTGCAAAGGCTGGAGTTATAAATACATTACTTGCTTGCTTGGAAATATCATTGAAATAACTCACTAATTTTTGTCACCCCACTGACGTTAGCTACATTTTTTTTTCTTTTGTTGAGGCAGAGTCTCATATAGTCCAAGGAAGCCTTGAACACGTTATGTAGTTGACCCTGGTCTTAAACCTTAATGCCCCACTTTCCATAATGCTAACATTACAGACATGGAGATGGCTGCCTACCATTTTGTTCTACTTACATATTTTATAAACAATAGCAAGACACAATGTTACTAAAGTGACCCGACATGCAAAGGGATCTTTGTAGCTTTAATTGGAGTTCCAAGCTGACTTTCTGATCTTCATTTTCCTGGGGTGCGGTGCACATTGTCTATCTTGTTTCTTTTGTTTGGTTTTATTCTTTTCAACATACTATTTTTATTGATTCTTTGGGAATTTTGCATCATGCACCATGATCACATTCATTTCCTAGTCCTGCCAGGTCTGTTCTCCCATCCTGTGACCTTCTCCCCCCTCCCCCCCCCAAAAAGCATTAAAATTAAAATAATTCTAATTTGTGTCATCTATATACTCACTGGAACATGATCAAACTTCCAGTGACCAGAGCCTTAAATACATCTGAGTGCTTCCCTTCCTTCACCCCTGCCAGAGGTACGTGATTGTAGAGAGCTACTCTTCAGCATCCTTATCATGTATTTTTTAGAGAATTCTCTTCAATGGTTTCCTGTTTAGGCTGCTATTTTAGGTGGGAGTTGGAAGGTAAGGACTGCCACAGAAGTCTTCCACCTCTCAACTATGCCTCTGCAACCACTGATATCACCGCAAAAGTAGCTTCCTCTTTATGTTCAATAGGAGCATGGATTGTGGTTTCCACGTGGTCTCTGGAAGCACAGACCAAGAACGTGGTCCCTGACTGTAGTAGGCCCATGGACCTAGACAAGGCAGCCCTGATCATAGACATCACCATGGCCTCAGTGGTCAGTGCAGGCTATTCACATTGCAGAGCTCCATGGCAGCATGGTCCATGGACACTAATATGGCTCCAGGCTGCAGCCCAGACCAAGAACATTCATGTGGCCTTTGGTGGTAACATAGCCATGGATGTTGTCTTAGTTAGGGTCTCCATTGCTGTGAAGTGACACCATGGCCAAGGCCACTCTCACAAAGGACAACATTTAATTGGGGCTGGCTGATTGGCTCTGAGGTTCAGTCCATTATCATCGTGCTGTGAAGCATGGCTGCATCTAAGCAGGCATGGTGTTGGAGGAGCTGAGAGTTCTACATCTTGTTCCCAAGGCAAACAGGAGGAGACTGGCTTTCAGGCTGTTAGGAGGACACTCTCTCAAAGCCCGCCCACACAGTGACACACTTCCTCCAACAAGGCCACACCTACTTCAACAAGGCCATACTTCCTAATGGTGCTTCTCCTTGGGCCAAGCCTATTTAAATCATCACAGACATCAACACAGATGCCCCAGGCACAGTAGAGTTTTCAGTTATTTTTGAGACAAGACTCAGACCAGATTGGTACAGAACCATTTAGCCCAGGCTGACCCCAAGCTCTCTATCCTCTTGCTTTACCCTCTGGACTTCTGGTATTATAGGCATGTGGCATGAAGCCTGTCTGATTTCTTAGTTTTAAACCAGCACATTTTTTATAGAAGAAGGTTGTCATTGCTTGATGTCATTCAAAATTTCATTACAAGAAAGGCCTTTGACTATTAACATGGAAATATTTTCAAAATGGCCGTACATAAGAGCTGCAGATATCACTCCAATATGCTCTTGGATGACTAGGCTGTAGCCTAGTCCATTGAACATGCAAAAGCTCATTCAACTTACCCCACCTCCTCCCCCCTATTGCCATCTTATTTCTTGATCATTCCTGAGGAAGCGACATGCGATTGTCTTCAGATCATTTTGAATGAGAGAAGTAATAATATTGATAATAAAAATCCAAATTCAGAAAAGACATGCACTTGATTCAGCAGCCAGAGTATTTGTGCACGGTGTTAAAGGTGTACTAAGGATGTATTAATCTTATTTTCCCCTTTCATTTTACATGAAAGCTGTCATTATTGGGATAAGAATAAAATGAACATAAGTATGATAAATGATAAGTGCCCACGAGAGTCAATACACTACTCCAGGAGAGCATTGCTAATCAACCGGTGCAGCAGGCTAATGCACCCTGCAAGCAACCACCTCTGAGGGACGCTAAATCTGTAACTTAGTGAGCTTGGCATTTAGCTTGGAGCTGCTTTTGGCTTAAGGTGAAACAAAGGGTAGAGAGAGTCATGTGTGTTCCACAGTAGGAAGCTCTGTTTTGGGTGATGCCCCTGTAATACCGTGTAAAACACAAGATGGCTGCTATATCCCTAACAGGCCTCAGTGTATACATGAGCTGTTTATTGGCTGTTAAGTAACAATCAAAGTTGACAGTGTTCTATGGTTATTTTTATGATGGTGAAAGGAAGAGGAGGAGCATCAGTTAGCTCCCAGTTTGAAAACCCTGTCCTGTATGATGAACCTGATGAACACAGATTTAAAAACTGCAAGGGCTGACGTCTCCATGCTAGTGGGTGCCTGCTATAATCTTAAGGCATACTTTTAAAACTTGATTCTTAATTATTAATAGAGAAGTAATTCTCTCTGCACTTGATGATCTCAAGACCTCTTACACAGCTTCTTTGTTAACTGCCAGACCGTGCCTGTTCTCTGTACTCCAGTTAGCAAGATGATGGACAAGAAGAAAGTTGTTCATATGGTATTTGAGCCCCAAAGCATTTCTATTGCCCTTAAGAGACAAGTGTAAGAGCTTGCAACTGATCTGTGTAGACATGGTTGACTATCTGCACTTGGGTTGACAGAGAATCTGTTGGGTGTAACAAATGCTGTTACCGGTTCTTGGGATGAACGTTGCTTGCTATTGACATCAGTCATCTTGGCTCTTCTGATGGTTTAGAGAGGCCTGCTACACTCTCTTTCCTGTGGCTGATGAATTATTTAGCATATATTGAGCATGTACTATATGCTGAGACCACATGATGCAATAAAACAGAAGAGCCATACCCATCTCAAAATTCTATCTTCTGCCTGACAGTTCAGGGAGGAGTTGGAGACATTGAAAAGGAAAGGATGGGGATGAGAAAGCAGCCATTCTTTCAGTCTTTCCTTCTACCCAGCACTGTGAACCTTTATTCTCGTTGCTCAGGCCCCAACTCAGAGAGGACTTTCTGGTGTGTAATCACTGGCAGAGAATAACAAGAAAATGGAAGGGGAAAAGAAATACTTATATAGTGGTTGAGGGAAGTTTGTAAAGATGGTACCGTGTAGACTATAGCACAGAAGGACTTCCTATAACTTTGAATACCATAGGTTGCCTATGTAGGCAACTATATGTTGGTGTGAACTGAGTGTGTGGTGGTGGCCAGCAGGATTTACCTTAGTGCAGATCATCACTGTGCTCTTCCTTAAATTTATACTGATATAGGCATGTAATAATGGCTCTTTTAGGTCATTTATTTCCATGAATGTCAGGAAGGACTATGTCAAAAAATTGCCATTAAGCAGAAATTTAACCTAGGGGTCTACTATGTCTTTGGGTCCAAGAATATAAACAAAGACAATAAATAATGGCAAAGAACTTACTTAATTTTTCTCTTCTTTTCCCTTTCTTCCATCTTACCCCTTCTCCTTCCTCTCTTTGTCTCTGACTTCTTTCTTTCATCTTTTATTCCTTCATTCTTTCCTTTTTCCTTCCTTTCTTCCTTCACTTTACCCTACCCCCTTCTCCCATTCCCTCCTTTTCTTTCCTGCCTTCATTTCTTTCTCCTTTCTTCTCTTTCTTCCTCTTTCTCTTCCTTTCATTCATTCTTTCTCTCTCTTTCTTTTTTCTTTCCTTCCTTCATTTCTTCTGTCTTTCCTTCCACCTGTCTTCTGTCTTTCATCAGAGTTTCATGTAGCCCAGGAAAACCTTGAACTTGCTATATAGCCAACTTGAACTGGTCCTTTTCCTCCCACCTCCAGCATCCTTGCATCATAAGTATGTACCTCCACACCTTGATCTGGTTACATCCTTTGGAAGTGTGCTGAAGTTGCTATACCACAGTTATGGCTATAGTATAACTAAAAGTTACAAATAAATGCTATCATTCTGTGTGTTTAAGCAATACAAGTTGAGGCTACTTAGAGGATAACTGTCAGACGAGTCGTATCGGATAGAAAAGTTTAAATAGTTCCCCCAAACAGAGGATTCTGGGGGAAGCATGGTGGCTGTCTCTACAAAGTCACTTGCTGAAATAAGATGGGAGACCAGAGGACTTCCGAATGGTACACATGGACCATAACATCTGTGGAAAGAGGCATACTCCTAACTTAAGCAACTGGGACTGTTTTTGTAATCTAGATTCCAGCAGCCTCAATTCAATTGCATTTCAATTCTATTACTCATACCCCAGGACAGGAACACACATTTGTCTTTACTGTATTTTCCATCCTCACAGAATGCCTTCTAGACTGAATGAGAATATAAAGGAAATGATTTTGAATTCTTGCAAGAAATTTGAATTCAAGGAATAATTGTAAGATCTTACATCCAATTTATATATTGTTTTTGCTAAATAAAAGAGGAAAGAATGGTTTGAATTTCATCCTGCTGTTTTGGTAAAAAAAATAAAATCTCTGAATTTGTCTTCCTAAATTGTTTCCTATGTATTAGATAAAAGTCATTGTCCTTAGCAAAGTATCTTGTCAGCTACTTTTTTTCAACACCTAGAATTTAAACCTCTCATTACTTTATTTATATCTAACTGAGAAAGTGGCAAGAGGATTTTAAAATTTGAGGCAGTTTCTGGCTCCGCCATCCTTTCTTCCCCCATTTTCTGTAACATGAACGGAGTAGTCTCTAGTTTGCATTTCAGGAGTTGCACCAGAGGTTAGCATAGATCAGCTTCTTTCAAACGTGTGTTTTCTTTGGCCTCTCTTGACAGATATACCATGTTCCTTTACTCAGCTGAGCCTGAAGAATCTCAGCTCAGGATAGGGAAGGGGAGCGTTTGCACCCTCAGCTCCCACGTTGCTGCCGCTCACGACCAGTTGAGGTCACATAGATCAAAATCTGCACGGTGGGCCATTCAACATCGCATTTCCTCTGAAATGTCCTTTTGCAAATGTTTTCAGAAAAACTTCTCTATGCTTACAAACCTACAATCATTTCTCTGAAGTCTTGCTGTTAACATCACAGTTTTCTACATTAATGTATGCAACGAACATTGTATGTCATATTTGTTGATATAGTCTGTGCTTCTACATCATTGTAATTGTATACATTTCCTTGATGACCAATATGACAGTGCTGTAAACAATTTATAATCAATTGGATCTACATTCAATTCTAGAGCCTGTGATGAGTCCATTTTTTTAAATTAAAATTATTTAAAAGTGCTGAGCAAAAAGCAAACCAACCAACCAAACAAACAAACAAACCAAGCAGACAACAAACAACCCCCAAACATCTGTAGACTGAACTCACTGCAGAGCAACCCTGATACAAGAGACAAAAACAAAGCCAAGCAGCCTAAAGAAGAGAAATGGGTGTTAACTGATGGAGGGCAGAGTGGAGACAGGCCTGAAGGTTTGTAGATGGGAGCAAATGCAGAGACCCACATCCAGACAAGATGCAGAGGGGCAGGCTGACTTAGGTGCCACCGTCAAATCCCTCCCCTCAGAACTCCCTCAGAAGAGGATGATGTATCAAGATTATGAGAGGCAGAGGGGATGGAGGACACCAGGAGAACATGGTCCTCTGAATCAACTAAGCAAGGTGCATCATGAGCTCACAGAGACCGGACAGCAATCACAGGGCCTACTGGCTCTGCCCTAGGTCCTCTGCCTATGTATTAGATCTCTTAGCTTAGTATTTCTATGGGACTCCTGAGTATATAAACAAGTGGATCTCTGGCTCCTTTGCCTGCTCTTGGGACTCATTTTCTCCTGAGAAAAGGTTTTGCTTCATCTTGTTATATTAGGTTGTCTCTTCAAAGCTTGTTCTTGTCTAATAAAGGACAGAAAGGGGTAGATCCATCAGGGGAGGAAGGTTGGTTGGTGTAACTGCCCGCAGTTACATCGAACGGGTTACCTGGAAGGGAAGCTGGGGATGTATGGGAAGGCGGCAAAAAAAAAAAAAAAAAGAAAGAAAGAAAGAAAGAGACAGCGACCAAGACAACACCTGCTATTCAAGATCTCCATCTCTTTTTTGCTGCCTTCCCACACATGCCTAGCTTCCCTTTCAGGTAACCGGTTCAATGTAACTGCCATTCCACTTTTATCCTGGGGTCTTATTATCCCCAATGCGTTCCTCTCTCTGCCAGCTGGCCTTTCTTGGAAAGATCCAGTCAGGTGCTCCTTTCTTTCCAGATCTCCGTGGACCCTCCATTTGACAGTGCTGGTGCTGTCCAAGTACCAAGTATTGGGCGTAGGCCTGGGGGATGGACAGAAAACACAAACACGGGACATTCTGTAAGGAGAATGCCAAAGCTTTACTGAGGGACCAACAATATATACTAGAGGTCCAGGTGAAAAACAACAGGAAAAAACAATTGTAGCCATAGGTCCAGCACCTGGGAAGTCCCTACCACAGGGGCAGGAAAGCAGGAACCAAGCTAAGGGGCTGGATGTTTTGCTCTCAGGAAACTTGTAAAAACAGCTCAGCTGGGGGCCTTGAGCTAAACTCACCAGTTCCCAATAGGTTTGGAGGAACTGGGAGGAAGAGAGGGAGGGGAAACTATAATCTGAATATTGTATGAGTAACACACTTACTTTCTTTCTTTTTTTTTCTTTTTCTGCATTCTTTTTTTTGCATTTTTTATATATATTTATATATATTCTATATTTACAATTCATTTCCCTTTTTCTGGTTCCCCACCCCCAAAGGTCCCACATGTCCTTTTCCCTCCCCCTGCTCTCTCATCCACCCCCTCCCACCTTACTGTTCTTGTACTCTCCCACAATGATGTTTTGGTCCATTCTAGCACCAGTGTCCACTCCTTTCTTCTTGTGAGACATCACTTGATATGTGATTTATGTCTTTGGTGTTCCAAGCTTCTAGGCTAATATCCACTTATCAGTGACTGCAAACCATGGGTATTCTTTTGAGACTGGGTCACCTCACTTAGTATGATGTTCTCCAGCTCCATCCATTTCTCTAAGAATTTCATGAATTCATTGTTTCTAATGGCTGAATAGTACTCCATTGTGTATATATACCACATTTTTTGTATCCATTCCTCTTTTGAGGGACATCTGGGTTCTTTCCAGCTTCTGGCTATTATATATAGGGCTGCTATGAACATAGTGGAGCATGTATCCTTATTGCATGCTGGTGAATCTTCTGGGTATATTCCCAGGAGTGGTATGGCTGGGTCCTCCGGAAGTATCACGTCCAGTTTTCTGAGGAACTGCCATACTGATTTCCAGAGTGGTTGTACCAGCTTGTATTCCCACCAGCAGTGGAGGAGTGTTCCTCTTTCTCCACATCCTCGCCAACACCTGATGTCTTCTGAGTTTTTAATCTTAGCCATTCTGACTGGTGTGAGGTGAAATCTCAGGGTTGTTTTAATTTGCATTTCCCTGATGACTAGTGATGTTGAACATTTTTTAAGGTGTTTCTCAGCCATCCGAATTTCTTCAGGTGAAAAGTCTCTGTTTAGCTCTGTACCCCATTTTTGGATAGGGTTATTTGGTTTGCTGGGGTCTAACCTCTTGAGTTCTTTGTATACATTGGAAATTAGCCCTCTGTTGGATGTGGGGTTGGTGAAGATTTTTTTCCCAATTTGTTGGTTGCCGATTTATCCTTTTGACAGTGTCTTTTGCCTTACAGAAACTTTGTAGTTTTATGAGGTCCCATTTGTCTATTCTTGCTCTTAGAGCATAAGCAATTGGTGTTCTGTTCAGGAATTTTTCCCCTGAGCCGATGTCTTCAAGGGTCTTCCCCAGTTTCTTTTCTATTAGTTTTAGTGTGTCTGGTTTTATGTGGAGATCCTTGATCCACTTGGAGTTGAGTTTAGTGCAAGGAGATAAGAGTGGATCAATTCTCATTCTTCTGCATGTTGACCTCCAGTTGAGCCAGCACCATCTGTTGAAAAGGCTATCTTTTTTCCACTGGATGTTTTCAGCTCCTTTGTCAAAGATCAATTGGCCATAGATGTGTGGGTTCAATTCTGGGTCTTCGATCCTATTCCATTGATCTGCTTCCCTGTCACTGAACCAATACCATGCAGTTTTTAATACCACTGCTCTGTAATATTGCTTGAGGTCTGGGATATTGATTCCCCCAGAAGTTCTTTTGTTGTTGATGATAGTTTTAGCTATCCTGGGTTTTTTGTTATTCCAGATGAATTTGAGAATTGCTCTTTCTAACTCTATGAAAAACTGAGTTGGGATTTTGATGGGGATTGCATTGAATCTGTATATTGCTTTGGGCAAGATTGCCATTTTGACTATATTAGTCCTGCCAACCCACGAGCATGGAAGATTTTCCCATTTTCTGATGTCTTCTTCAATTTCCCTCTTCAGAGACCTGAAGTTTTTGTCATATAAATCTTTCACATGTTTGGTTAGCGTCACTCCAAGATACTTTATATCATTTGTGGCTATTGTGAAGGGTGTCATTTCCATAATTTCTTTCTCGGCCTGCTTATCCTTCGCTTATAGGAAGGCTACTGATTTACTTGAGTTGATTTTATAGCCAGCCACTTTGCTGAAGTTGTTTATCAGTTGCAGGAGTTCTCTGGTGGAGGTTTTTGGGTCACTTAAGTATACTATCATATCATCTGCAAATAGTGATAGTTTGACTTCTTCCTTTCTGATTTGTATCCCTTTGACTTCCCTCTGTTGTTGAATTGCTCTAGCTAGTACCTCAAGTACTATATTGAAGAGATATGGCGAGAGGGGGCAGCCTTGTCTAGTCCCTGATTTTAGAGGGATTGCTTCAAGTTTTTCTCCATTTACCTTGATGTTGGCTACTGGTCTGCTGTATATTGCTTTTACTATGTTTAGATATGGGCCTTGAATTCCTGTTCTTTCTAAGACCTTTAGCATGAAAGGATGCTGAATTTTGTCAAATGCTTTTTCAGCATCCAATGAAATGACCATGTGGGTTTTTTTCTTTGAGTTTGTTTATGTAGTGGATTACGTTGATGGATTTCCGTATATTGAACCATCCCTGCATCCCTGGGATGAAGCCAACTTGATCATGGTGAATGATCGTTTTGATGTGTTCTTGGATTCGGTTGGCAAGTATTTTGTTTAGTATTTTTGGATTGATATTCATAAGAGAAATTGGCCTGTAGTTCTCTTTCTTAGTTGGATCTTTGTGTGGTTTTGGTATCAGGGTAATTGTGGCTTCATAGAATGAGTTGGGTAGTGTTCCTTCTGTTTCTATTTTGTGGAATAATTTGAAGAGTATCGGTATCAGGACTTCTTTGAAGGTCTGATAGAATTCTGCACTAAAACCGTCTGGTCCTGTGCTCTTTTTGGTTGGAAGACTGTCTATGACCCCTTCTATTTCTTTGGGGGTTATGGGTCTGTTTAGACGATCTATTTGATCCTGGTTTAATTTTGGTATTTGGTAACTGTCTAGGAAATTGTCCATTTCCTCCAGATTCTCCAGTTGTGTTGAGTATAGGTTTTTGTAGTAGGATCTGATGATTTTTTGAATTTCCTCAGTTTCTGTTGTTATATCTCCCTTCTCATTTCTAATTTTGTTAATTTGAATACTGTCTCTGTGCCCTTTAGTAAGTCTGGCTAGGGGCTTATCTATCTTGTTGATTTTCTCAAAGAACCAGCTCCTGGTTTTGTTGATTCTTTGTATGGTTCTCTTTGTTTCAACTTGATTGATTTCAGCTTGATTTCAGCCCTGAGTTTGATAATTTCCTGTCTTCTACTCTTTCTGGGTGAAATTGCTTCTTTTTGTTCCAGAGCTTTCAAGTGCGGCATTAAGTTGCTAGTATATGCTCTCTCCTGTTTCTTTTTGGAGACACTCAGGGCTATGAGTTTTCCTCTAAGCACTGCTTTCATTGTGTCCCATCGATTTGGGTATGTTGTGCCTTCATTTTCATTAAATTCTAAGAATTCTTTGATTTCTTTCTTTATTTCTTCCTGGACTAAGGTATCATTGAGTAGAATATTGTTCAGCCTCCACTCGTATGGGGATTTTCTGTTGTTTTTGTTGCTATTGAAGAACACTCTTACTCCATGGTGATCTGATAAGAGGCATGGGATTAGTTTGATCTTTTTATATTTGTTGAGATCTGTCTTGTGTCCAATTATATGGTTGATTTTAGAGAAGGTACCATGAGGGGCTGAGAAAAAGGTATAGTCTTTTGCTTTAGGGTGAAATGTTCTATATATATCTGTTAAATCCAACTGCTCCAAAGTTTCGATGAGTTTCTCCGTGTCTCTGTTTAGTTTCTGTTTTCCTGGTCAGTCCACTGTGGATAGTGGAGTATTGAGGTCCCCCACAATCATTGTGTTAGGTGCAATGTGTGCTTTGAGCTTTAGTAAGGTTTCTTTTACAAATGAGGGTGCCCTTACATTTGGAGCGTAGATGTTTAGAATTGTGAGTTCTTCTTGGTGGATTCTTCCTTTGACTAGCAAGAAGTGACCTTCTGTGTCTCTTTTGATGACTTTGGGTTGAAAGTCAATTTTATCTGATATTAAAATGGCTACTCCAGCTTGCTTCCTGTGACCATTTGCTTGCAAAATTGTCTTCCATCCTTTTACTCTAAGGTAGTGTTTATCTTTGACTCTGAGGTGTGTTTCCTGTAAGCAGCAAAATGTAGGGTCCTGTTTCCGTATCCAGTCTGTTAGTCTATGTCTTTTTATTGGGGAGTTGAGTCCATTGATGTTAAGAGATATTAAGGAATAGAGATTATTACTGGCCCTTATTACTAGCAAATAGAGATATTTGCTGGCCCTTTAAGTTGTAGATCTTCACTCTCATCTATCCCTATAATCCTTAGGTTTGGTCTTCTCATTGTGTCCTAGATTTCCTGGATGTTTTGGTTTACAAGCCTTTTGGATTTTGCGTTTTCTTTGACTCTGGAGTCAATGGTTACTATGTTATCTTCAGCATCTGAGATTCTTATTTCTATCTCTTGTATTTTGTTGTTTATGTTTGCATCTACGACCCCTGATTTCTTCCCAAGGTTTTCTATCTCCAAAGTTGCCTCCTTTTGTGATTTCTTAGTTGTTTCTACCTCTGTGTTCAGATCTTGGATGGTTTTGCTCAGTTCCATCATTTGTTTGTTTGTGTTTTCATGTAATTCTTTAATATATTTTTGTGCTCCCTCTTTCATGACTTCTGCCTGTTGTTTCAAGTTCTCCTGCATTTCTTTAACTGATTTTCTCATTTCCTCTTTATTGGTTTCTGTCTGATGGCCCATATTCTCCTGGAGTTCTTTAAGTGTTTTTTGTGTTTGCATTGTAAGAGCTTCTACCCTATTGATGTTCCCCTGCATTTCTTTAAGTGATTTGTTTATGTCTTTTTTGTGTTCCTCTAGGAGCATCATGGCCTGTGCTTTTATATCTAATTCTTGTTTTTCTGGTGTGCTGGGGTATCCCGGACTTGCTGTGGTTGGCGAATTGGGTTCAGATGGTGCCATATTGCCTTGATTTCTGTTAATAACATTCCTACGTTTGCCTTTTGCCATCTCTTTATCTCTGGAGTTAGTTGGTCTTATTGTGGATGGCAGCCCCGCTGAAAGCACAGCCCGCCTGTCCCCAGGAGACAGTGACCTTGGCTGAGCTGCTGGTACCCGGCTCTGTTGATCCCTTCTGGCAGCGTTGTCTGTTCTGGACTATGCTAGCTCTGAGTTCAAGCCCCTGACTCCAGCTGCTAGAATTCCGAGCTGTGTCCCAAGGCAAGGTGGCCCCTTGCTGCTAGCCTGCTCAGAGAGCCGGCCCGGCTGCGATCACTTACTTTCAATTAAAAATAAATAAGCATTTTTTCTTTTTTCCCTTTATTTTCTATATTCTTTGTTTATATTCCAAAGGCTTTCCCCTTTCCCAGTTCCCCCCTCACCATATGTCCCATAAGTCCTCTTCCCTCCACCAGTTCCCCAATCACCCCCCCTCCATTTCTCTGTTCTGATACTCTCCTACAAATCTGGATTCAGTTTTTTCAGGACCAGGGTCCTTTCCTTCCTTCTTCTTGGGAATCTTTTGATTTACTAATTGTGCCTTGAGTATTCAGAGCTTTTGGGCTCATTAATATCCACTTATCAGTGATTGCATTTCATGTGTATTCTTTTGTGATTGGGTTAACTCACTTAGGATGATCTTTTCCAGATCCAGCCATTTGCCTACAAATAGCATTAATTCATTATTTTTAATTGCTGAGTAGTATTTCATTGTATAAATATTCCACATTTTCTGTATCCATTCGTCCTTTGAGGGACATCTGGGCTCCTTCCAACTTCTGGCTATTATAAATAAGGCTGCCATGAACATAGTGGAGCATGTATCTTTATTGTATGCAGGAGATTCCGCTGGGTATATGCCCAGGAGTGGTATGACAGGATCCTCTGGAAGTGTCATGCCCAATTTTCTGAGGAACCGCCAGACTGATTTCCAGAGCGGTTACACCATCTTGCAATCCCACCAACAGTGTAGGAGTGTTCCTTTTTCAATTCTTCATAGATCTAGAAAGAGCAATTCTCAAATTCATCTGGAGTAACAAAAAACCCAGGATAGCTAAAACTATTCTCAACAATAAAAGGACTTCTGGGGGAATCAATATCCTTGACCTCAAGCAGTACTACAGAGCAATTGTGCTAAAAACTGCATGGTATTTGGTACAGCGACAGGCAAGTAGATCAATGGAATAGAATTGAAGACCCAGAAATGAACCCAAAGACTTTGGTCACTTGATCTTTGATAAAGGAGCTGAGAAGGATGGCTGAGAAGCACCTTAAGAGATGTTCAACATCATTAGTCATCTGGGAAATGCAAATCAAAACAACCCTGAAATTCCACCTCACACCAGTCAGAATGGCTAAGATTAAAAAACTCAAGGGACAAAAGGTGCTGGCGAGGATGTGGATAAATAAGCATTTTAAAGAGAAAAAAAAAAGTTGAGCAGAGAGATTAGGCTGTGTTCACACTAAAAGTTTTGGAGAAAGTATTAAAGCACAAAATGCAAATTGGTCATTTCAAAGAAGGAAAAAAAAAACCCAAGAGATAAATAACTGCTTGCTTAACATCATGTTGTAGTAGAGAACTTTATCACCATTCCAGTTGAAGCTGGCTTTTTGGGGAACTTTGGCTTTTATTTGCAGCTCTGGCTGCCTAGTAGGCCATATAGACAGATTAGCTTCGGCTCCATGCTGTTGAGCTGTTGAACTTTAGCAACATTATTGCTTTACTCTTTAGTTCCATCTTCTGAGTCCCATCTCTAGGAGCTTAATCCAAAGCAATGGCCTCCCAAGGTTTTACATTCACAATTGTATTTCAAAATATGCATCAGAGGTAAAAACAAAAACTTGCTAGAAAATATAATTTTTTTTCATCCAACTTTGGAAAATGGGATGGTCTAAGTATAAAATACTGTACTAAAATACAGTACGTAAAAATTTTTTAAATGTTTTATTATCTCTCATTTGCTTTTGTAACAAGTTATAGCAAGACAAGTGTGTTTCCTAGTAGTAATACAGTGTTGTTACTGTATTCTGCACTAATAAACTTCCCTTGACCTCAGCCCTCCTCCATTACAAATGTTTTCCATCGATTTAATGTTTACAACATACTCGCCATCAAATGTGAAGGAACTACTGAGATTTCTTATGTATGGTCCTGACTGGAAACAGTTTAAAAATATTACAAGTTTCCATAGCCACATAAAAATAATTACAAATGGATACTGAAGTAAAGGCGAAATTAAATTATCCCTTGAAGAAAATACAAGAAACATTCTCTAACATTGGATTAGGCAATACACCCCTGGATACTGGAACCACAACCATAAAATAAAATAAAATAAAATAAAATAAAATAAAATAAAATAAAATAAAATAAAATAAAATAAAATAAAATAAAATAAAATAAAATAAAATAAAATGAAATAAAATGAAATGAAATAAATAAAATGTATAAGTGAACCTAAAAATCTTCTTTTAAAAGGACAGCGAGAAAATGGGAATGCAAGCCAGCAGCAAATATGTTCAAGCACTTGTGTGATGAAAGGCAGGCATGAAAACATCTTGTAGGCCAGTAATGAAAGAAAACAAGTCAAACTGAAAAATGGGTCAAAGATCTGGTAGAAACCCAGCATAACTTCCTGCTTTAGGGTGGGATGCTTTGAATGAGAATGTCCCCCACAGGTTTGAACTCTTGGTGTCCAGTTGGTGGGGCTCTTTGGGGAGGCTATGCAATCTTGAGGGGTGCGATCTTGCTCGAGGAAGTGGGTCACTGGACATGGTTTTTAAGAGTTCATAACCTCACCCTACTTTCTCTTTCTTTTGTTAATATTATTTTGTGTGTAGTGCATGTGTACTTGTATGTGTTGGGCCTATGCATATGTTTGTATGTGGAACCAGAGGCAGAAGTTGGTCATCTTCTCCACACTGGTTTTAAGATAGTGTCCCTCAAACACTCCTCCACTGTTGGTGGGATTGCAAAATGGTAAAACCGCTCTGGAAATCAGTGTGGCGGTTCCTCAGAAAATTGGGCATGTCACTTCCAGAAGACCCTGGCATACCACTCCTGGGCATATACCCAGAGGATTCCTCTGCATACAATAAAGACACATGCTCCACTATGTTTATAGCAGCCTTGTTTATAATAGCCAGAAATTGGAAGGAGCCCAGATATCCCTCAAAAGAGGAATGGATACAGAAAATGTGGTATATTTATACAATGGAGTACTACTCAACAATTAAAAATAATGAACTCATGCAATTTGTAGGTAAATGGTTAGATCTGGAAACTATCATCCTAAGTGAGCTAACCCAATCACAAAAGAATACACATGAAATGCAATCACTGATAAGTGGATATTAATGAGCCCAGAAGCCCTAAATTGTCAAGGCACAATTAGCAAGTCAAATGACTCCCAAGAAGAAGAAAGGAGAGGACCCTGGGCCTGTTAAGATTGGATCCAGTATTGTAGACCCAGAACAGAGAAATCGTGTGTGTGGGGGGGGATGAGTGGGGAATAGCAGGGGGGGAGAGGAATTATGGGACATATGGTGGGGGGGAACTGGGAAAGGGGAAAGCCTTTGGAATGTAAACATAGAATATAGAAAATAAAAATTAAAAAAAAAGATAGTGTCCCTCAGTGAGATTATAGATCCCTAACTGGATAACCTAGCAGCATTTCTCGATGGCTTCTGCATCAGTTCCTGCCTCCAGATCCCTCCCGTGGCTTCCTGGATGATGGTTTGTGTCTGTAAATTTTAATGTTTGAAATAAACCCTTTCCCCCCTTGTTGGTTTTGAACATTGTGTTTTATCACATCATTAGAAACCTAACTAAGACAGTCAGCATGGAATACATAGGAAGTAACAGGCAATTAACAGGCTTGTATAATAAGACTCAGATTCAAGAAATTTTTTGTTCTTCCTTCTTGATCTTCATGTGGTCTGTGAATTGTGTCTTGGGTATTCTGAACTTTTAGGCTAATATCCACTTATCAGTGATTGCAAACCATGTTCTTTTGTGAGTGCATTACCTATCTCACTTAGGATGATATTTTTCTATATCATCCATCCATGATGGATGGATGCATTCCATTCATTTGCCTAAGAATTTCATTTGGTCCTTCTTAGAAGGGGGATCAGAATACCCATGGGTCATAGCCAACCAATAGACTGAGCATAGGTTCCCCAATGGAGGGGCTAGAGAAAGGACCTAAGGAGCTGAAGAGGTTTGCATGCCCCATAGGAGCAACAATAATATGTACCAACCAGTCCGCCCAGAGCTCCCAGGGACTAAACTACCAACCAAAGAGTACACATGGAGGGACCCATGGCTCTGACTGCATATGTAGCAGAGGATGGCCTTGTTGGGCATCAATGAGAGGAGAGGCCCTTGGCCTTGTGAAGACTCGATGCCCCAGTGTAGGGGAATGCCAGGTCAGGAAAATGGAGGGGGTGGTAAGCAGGGCAGGGTGATGAGATTGGGGTTTTTTGGAGGGGTAATGAGGAAAGGGGATAACATTTGAAATGTAAATAAATCAAATATCTAATAAAAAAGTTTTTTTTTTAAATTTTGTAGATTGTGCAAAATGTGCTTATACTAATCTGACCTGGAAGTCTGTATTTGCTGACCTTAAGTACAGACTCCAAACACAGCAACAAAAAGCATCTCCCCTCATTCCTTCTCCTTAGAATTAACATCTGTGCCCTTTTATGTATCGATGCTTCAATTTTTCAATATCTGCACAGTCTAGTAAATCCCAAGCCAAGATATGTAATTAAAGTAGATCTGAGTAGGTAATGCCCAGAGATGCTCCGGGGAAGCAAAGTCATCATTTCTGAAGAATGGACTCTCATAAAGTTTACAATAGCCAAGGAGGAACTCAAAATGAATATTGTAAAATATGAAGGAAACCACCACTGAGAGCCTATATTGGTATCAGTTATTTAAAACATTAGAAGAGATATGCAAAGCAAAGAGCCAACCAAATTAAAAAAACAAAAACACAAAAACAAGCAAACAAACAAAATAATGGAAGCACAGCAATTAGTGGAGAGCAGGTCAGTGAGATAGCTCACTCAGGAAAAGATCTCCTACACAGGCCTGACAACCTGAGCTTGATCTCTGGAGCCCATGGAGGAAACAAAGAAGTGATTCCAAGAAAGTTCTCCATGATCTCTACATGTGTGCCATGATGTGCTAAACACACGCGCGCGCGCACACACACACACACACACACACACACACACAGTGATGTATAAAACCAAAAATTTAAAAATTTAGAAATCCTGAGGCATGATTTTTTTTTTTAATTCATGAGCACATGGACACACATACATATGTGTGTGTGAGACCTAAGCACAATCTCGTGTGTCATCCTCACGAACACCATCCATCTTCTTTGAGACAGTCATTCATTGACCCAGAGCTCACCCACTAGGTAAGCTGAGTGTTGGGACCCAGGGATCCTTTTTCTCTGCCCTTCACCTTTGACTCATACTGGGGCAGGTTCCGAGGGCCAAACTCAGGTCTTCTTGCTTTTAAATCAAGCATTGTGCCAACTGAGTTATCACTCTAACCCCCTGAAACATAATTTCTGATAACATCTCAAAAATTTAAATTAGAAGTTTGATGAGTGGATTAAGGCCCATGCATACAGAATGATTTAGAAGAAAGAAGGCCCAGAATTGAACACATAGAAGAAAATATGGAAAGTATACAATACTGATTATAACATATGATATGGAGTGAGCCAGATTCTATTTTACTTCTCATTTGATCACAGTTTCAGAACACAAAGAATAGTGGGAGACATGAGAAGAATTAGGTAAGTGCTGAAGAAATCAGATTTCATGTTCATTTGTTTTAAATGTCTATATTCTATATATTGAGATAAGGTCTCATGTAGACTAGATTGGCCTTGAACTCTCCATGGAGCTGAGGATGAGACTGAACTCCCAATCCTCCTTCCTCTCTCTCCTAGTTTCAGGGATTACATGTGTGTTTTATCCCTCCAGCTAAGGAGGTAGAACGTATCATATATTCAGTGTAGGTAAAAATTTCAGTTAATTTAAAATGATATATTGGAAAACTGCACAAATCTAAGGCATGACACATCAGCACTCAAAGGAAAGAAAATACATTTCACCTAGAAAGGAATAAAAATTGGTCGAAAATCTTACTAAAGCACATAAATCCATAGTACCCCCAAAGCACTGAGAAGAGAAATCTAGTTGGCATGGAGTCATGTTCTATTTGTTTTAGAACACAGGAGCAAAATAAAGATATTTTCAGAGAAGAAAAAAATAAACCTATGTTCCCCATCAATAGACCCTTTCTAAAGTCTGTGCATTTCTTTTTGAAACCAGCCTTGATCCTATTGTCTTCATGGTTGCTCAGAACTCATGGCAAGACTCCTGCCTCTGTCCCTCCACTCCTGATTCTACAGTCTTTCCACGCTTAGCTGAAAGTGTGTACTTCCACCAGGAGAAAAATAGTCTCAGCAGAAGACCATGTGAAGTCATGTATTCATATCTGTATATATGTGAAGAAATTCAAAATAAGTCCACTGTGAGGGAAAAGAAAAAAAAAGGAGTGTTTGATTTGGAATACTAAATAAAAATGTGGAAAGAAGGAGATCAGCCTAAAAAGGGCATCATTCTGTGAGAGGGAAGACATGACTTGATGAGACTGTCAATCAAACATGCCCTAACCAGAAGCAATGCAGGGCAAAGATACCCTGCAGAGTCCCAAACTGGAGGATGCTTTCAGGGACACAGCAAGCAAGAATCTTGGGACAGTTACATGGCTTCAAAGGTACTGAACCACCCACACAGCTCCTTTATGCCAGCCTGTCAACATGTGCAGGGCTTCACAGTGTGCTCTCCAAATAAAAGGACAGGACAGGCAGAGACAGGGTCCCATTTCATTCTGTAAAGAGAAGCCTCACTTTATGTTCAGGTAGCCAAAGAGCTAAGGGGACATTTATGGTGCTCTCTTCAATACACTGATTCCAGCTTTCTTTGTCATAAGTGCACACTGCTAAAATCATTCCAGAGATAAGAGCTTCCCTGTTACCTGATGTCAACAGTGGGTCATTAACACTTTATAAAGACCTTTTCTTTCTTAGGGGCTAGAGTGGTGGCCCAGCAGTTAACCCTTGCTGCTTTTCCAGAGGACCAGAGATCTGTTTTCAGTATTCAAGTCAGACACCTTACAATAAATAGCCTTTAACTGGAGCTCCAGGGGATCTGCCGCCCCCTTGTGGCCTTTGTAGGCAACAGGACAGATGTGACATATTTCATACAGACACATAAAAATAAAAGTAATTGTTTTTTTTTTAAAGAGAATCTTCTCTAAATTCCCTTACTGTTTTATAGAATTCTTCTCACCTCTCACAGAAAGGAAATTTTGATTCCTGATTTTTTTTGTTCAGTCATTTACTTCTCAGTTATCAACCTTAAACATTAAGTTAGTTAAGGTTTTATAAAAATGAATCCCTAACTCACCAAACCATAAATTAATTGACTATAGAATTAATCAGTGGTGTAGAAATTTAAGTTTGAATCAAACATAACAACTTTAAAAAATCAAATTAAGCCGGGCGTGGCGCACGCCTGTAATCCCAGCACTTGGGAGGCAGAGGCAGGCAGATTTCTGAGTTCGAGGCCAGCCTGATCTACAAAGTGAGTTCCAGAACAGCTAGGGCTATACAGAGAAACCCTGTCTCGAAAAAAAAACTAAAAAAATCAAATTAGAAAATGAATGAGGCAAATAGAAACATAAATTGAAAGATTAGGAATAACCTGAAATATATTAACAATCATATTTCATGAAAATTGATTAAACCTGCTAGTTGAAGAACAAATTAAATTGTGGGACTGAGATGGCAGACATGACTGGTCTATCTGATGTTCATAGTGAATGGGCTTAAAATTAGGGCTGGAAAGATGGGACAGAAGTGATAGAGAGCTAGCCCAGAAATTAAGAGCCCTGGGTACTCTTCTGGAAGACCTGGATTAGGTTCCCAGAACAGCTATCTTTAACTCCAGTTCCATGGCATATGATACCTCTTCTGACATCTACATGCATCAAGCACATATAAAGTGCTTAAATAAAAGTGCAGTTGAACCCCCATATAGGCCTCTACCTCTGAATTTATGAGATTGCAGCTATCTGTGACCACAGCCATCTTTCAAGTTAGAATCGACACATATGTAATACATTTTTGCTAACATCCAAAATATTTGCAAAACTGTCAATATTCAAGACATGAGACTAAAAGAATATTTTAAAACATATAATATCATACATCCTGTATTTGCTAGCTGAATAGGATCAAGCTTGAATTTAATAACAAAAACATAAACTTTTTCCTCATTTGTAATACAACTATGAGCAATAGTGCCTTGCCAGACTCTCTTGCAGCCAGACTCTCTTGCAGCTATCCTAATGGAATGATCATGAGCACTGCTCTGAATCTCAAATTTAGAACTTATCTGGGGAGAGAAGCTGAGTAAGAGGCAGCTGGGATTTTATAGCATGGTTTGTTGAATGCTTTTGCCCTAGGCACAGAAGATTCCTTAGTGGCTAGCATACACAAGGGTTGTTTTTTTTTCTATATTCTTTGTTTACATTCCAAATGATTTTCCCTTTCACGGTTCCCTCCTCCGCATAAGTCCCATAAGCCCTCTTCCCTCCACCAGTTCCCCAATCAACCCCCTCCCACTCCTCTGCCCTGGCAATCCCCTACAATGCTGCATCAAGCCTTCCCAGGACCTGGGCCCTCTCCTTCCTTCTTCTTGGGAATGATTTGATATGTGGGTTGTGTTTTGGGTATTCTGAGCTTCTGGGCTAATATCCACTTATCAGTGACTGCATTACATGTGTGTTCTTTTGTGAATGAGTTACTTCACTTAGGATGATATTTCCAGTTCCAACCATTTGCCTAAAATTTTGATGAATTCATTGTTTTTAATTGCTGAGTAGTATTCCATTGTGTAAATATACCACATTTTCTGTATCCATTCCTCCATTGAGGGACATCTGGGTTCTTTCCAGCTTCTGATTATTATAAATAAGGCTGCTCAAACATAGTGGAGCATGTGTCCTTATTGCATGCCGGGGAATCCTCTGGGTATATGCCCAGGAGTGATATAGCAGGGACCACCAGAAGTGTCATGCCCAGTTTTCTGAGGAACCACCAGACTGATTTCCAGAGTGGTTGTACCCCACCAGAATTGCAATCCCACCAGAAGTGGAGGAATGTTCCTCTTTCTCCACATCCTCGCCAACACCTGTTGTCTCTTGAGTTTTTAATCTTAGCCATTCTGACTGGTATGAGGTGAAATATCATTTCCCTAATGACTAATGGTGTTGAACATTTCTTAAGGTGTGTTCTTTGGGTGAAAATTCTTTTTTTAGCTCTGTACCCCATTTTTAATAGGGCTATTTGGTTTTCTAGGGTCTAGCTTCTTGAGTTCTTTGGATATTAGCCCTCTATCAGATGTAGGGTTGGTGAAGATCTTTTCCCAAATTGTAGGTTGCTGTTTTGTCCTTTCGATGGTGTCCTTTGTCTTACAGATACTAGCCTTTTCAACAAATGGTGCTGGTTCAATTGGAGGTCAGCATGCAGAAAAATGCAAATTGATCCATTCTTATCTCCTTATACTAAGCTCAACTCCAAGTGGATCAAGGACCTCCACATAAAACCAGATACACTGAAACTAATAGAAGAGAAGCTGGGGAAGACCCTTGAGGACTTGGGCACAGGGGGACAGTTCCTGAACAGAATACCAATAGCTTATGCTCTACTATCAAGAATTGACAAATGGTACATCATAAAATTACAAAGTTTCTGTAAGGCAAAGGGTTGTTTCTATACACTTTCTAACAAAACTGTCCTTGTTAACCCTAACAGTCTCCATATAACATGTGTAGATGTTATCATTGCTTGTAAGCATTAGGAAATGGCATAAATAGAACTTTATGCTGCTCCACTCTTTGTTGCTCTTAAATCATTTCACTACCTTGAGCCAGTGAAGTCACACCGTATGGCTGTTGGCTTTGTTTTACTTGAGGATTTCTCAGTCTCCTTCATATCTAACTTTTGTTAGATTTTATATGACTGCATTGCCTCAGGCTTCATCCTGGTCTCTCCTTTGAAGTATGATGTTCAATAAAATACCTACTGACCACAAGTGGGCAGTTATGTTCATCCCTATGTGAGTTAAAGCAAGTTTAGATTGTGTTTCTTAGTTTTTCAACAGCTACCTTTAAAGTGCCTGACAGTTACACAGCATTCTGTAATAGTAAATATCTGAAAGATTTGAGCATATTGTGATGTTGATTTTGTTTAAATCCAGTTTGCTTTCATTGGTTTCATGAATTTGATATCATTCTTCTTTAAATTTTTTTCAGACAATTTTCAACCATTTGCCTTTTTTCATTCTATTTTTTCCTTTGGGATTATAAGTTGTTTTGCAAACACATATATTTCTAGCCAACTAATCTATGGACAAAATACAAAATTAAAATGAACATGAGAATATTGGATTATTAAGCCAAATAATAAAAATGAAATATTTAATTCATGTAATATAGAAATTATGCATTTTAAATAAAATATGTAGGCTCATGTGCTTATGCTAATAGAACAGGAAGCCAAAGATTATTGTACTAATTATTACTAAAGAAATAATTTAATAACAAAATAAAATTAAAAAATGACAAATGAAAGGGCAATATACTTTTACTTTATTATTTATAACAATGCATTATCCACTACTTTCCCTTTCATTTGCTCTTGTTCTCAAAGCTTGTCACAAGTGCACAGGTGGCTGAGGAGAGCCTGCCTTCCGGCCCTAATGTTTTCTGGTCTGAGCAGCCTGGCTCCATCTAGCACCTGCCCTGGTCTTTCCTTCAATTACACCCTTCTCTATGAAAGCTTTTATATGTTCTGGTACTCTCCTACAAAACTGGATCTAGTCTTTTCAGGACCAGGGTCCTCTCCTTCCTTTTTCTTGGGAATCTTTTGATTTGCTAATGGTGGGGGGGGTGATTGGGGAATGGGCGGTGGGGGGGAGAGGATTTATGGAACATATGGTGAGGGGGGAACTGGGAAAGGGGAAAGCCTTTGGAATGTAAACAAAGAATATATAAAATAAAATAAAATAAAATAAAATAAAATAAAATAAAATAAAATAAAATAAAATAAAATAAAATAAAATAAAATAGAGAGAGAAAAAAAGAAAGCTTTTCTGACCCCTGATAACACAACTTAAGTCCTTCTCCTAAACTATGTACTTAGTTATATTTTTCTATATGACAGATTACATTCAGCATAGCACAGTCTTTTGCAAATTTCTTTGTTATTTCTCTCTTTACATTCTAATTTAAGTCCCATCAGACAAAGAATAACTGATCTTTTGCCTTGTAGCATCTAGAATTGTTGGGAAGTCCATTTAGTAGTTGGAGATCAGGAAATATATGTTAAGAAAATTACATCAGTAAATGTGATGATGAGCTGCAGTTATAGAAAAACAAAGTTAAAGCTGAGTCTTTGGAACATAAAACAGCATCTCTAAGAGAAGAGATGTTAAGTCATGTGGAAATTTTATTCCAATGAAGTTGACAAATCTTGGGAAATGAGTATATCCCTTTAAAGTTAGTATCTGGAATGCTGGGAGAGCTCAGTGTTTAAGAGCACTTCCTGCTTCTTCAGAGGATGCAGAATGTCTCCCTACTCACTTGGTTGTTTACAACTATCTGTAATTCCAATTTCCAGGTGGTCTGGTGCCCTCTTCTGACTTCTGAGGGCACCAGGCATTCGGAGGATACACATTTATATGGAGACATATATGCAGGAAGAACACTCATGCATATGAAATAAATTTTAAAAATAGATAATTGTTATAATAAATTACTAAGAAGAAACAGCCTGGAAAGAGGATTATATTTCCAAGTTGGCTTTCCTGACTCCTGTCTGTCCCAGTGAAGAACTCCATTAGAAGACACTAGAGCCCCTAGCTTAGGATAACCAATTCCAGAAGACCAGTGTGATGGTTTGTATATGCTTGGCTCAGGGAGTGGCACTATTAGGAGGTGTGTCCTTCTTGGAGTAGGAGTGTCACTGTAGGTGTGGGCTTATCCCTCATCCCAGCTGCCTGGAAGGTATTCTCCTACCTCACTTTGGAACAAGAGGTAGAACTCTCAGCTCCTCCAGTCCCATGTCTGTCTGCATGATGTCATGCTCCTGCCTTGATGATAATGGACTGAACCTCCTTACCTGTAAGACAGCCCCAATTAAATGTTGTTCTTTGTAAAAGTTGCCTTGATCATGGTGTCTCTTCAAAGGAGTAAAACCCTAACTAAGACAGCCAGTGATGACTGATAAGCCATGGGCTGGGCAATGTTCAGCCTGTGAGTTTACCAAACTTCACTCTGGAATTACCCAGGTGGTACAGCACAACTTCTTCAAAATCCATTTGTATGAAGTGTTTTACCCTTGTCTGCATGGATAATCATGAGTGGATTTTTGATGAAAATATATCAAATAGTTGTTGCAAAAGGAAAACACACTTAAATTTCTTTTCAGTTTAATTCTATGAAATATTTGAGGAATGAATGATGCGGCTCTTTGTTCAGAGATAAGACCAGGAATCATGACTTTCCAGCTTCTCTGCCTCCTCCTCCTCCTGTCTATCTCTGTGTGTTATCTATGATGATAGGATGAGAATGTACACATTCATGTGTCAGCACACTGTGAAACACATGGATGTATATGCATATGCATATGGAGACCAGAGTTCATCATGGAGTGTCTTCCTTAGTTTTTGAGACAGGTCTGTTACTGAACAGTTAGGCTGTCTATTGTGGAAGCCCTCGGAGGATCCAACTATCTCTGTCTACCTGTGTTTCTAGCTAGAGGGTGAGATCAGAATTCAAGTCCGCAGGTCACTATCAACTGGCACAACTCCCCAACTGTCCTTTTATCTGATATAATCTTTGATAATTCACACTAGATTAACAGACTTCATCAGGGATAGCTGAACTGGATGTGATAGTTGTAAAGGTGTGGAAGGACACGGAGCAAAAGGAGGAAGGGAAGGATGGGGAGGCCAAATCTTAATAGAGGAACAACCTAAGGATCACGTTTGTACTCTTCTGGGAAAAATAACAGAGACTTAACACATTATTTACAGTTATAATAGGAATGAAATAAAACAGACCTTTAAGTAGTAATTTAGAACTGGCTGTAAAATAAATAAAAAATGTTGGAAGGATGTGTACCTATAAATCTATATTTAGTACCAGGAAGCTAAAACATATATTGCTAGTGGATGAAGAAATGAAAATTTTATTTGGAAATTCTGAAATAACCAGCAAACGAATTAAAGGTAAAGCAGATGAGAGTGATGCCTTCCTCTAGAGGGTGGGTCATGGAGAGTTTCAAGTTGAGGTGGGACTTTGTGATTTTTCTTTTTGATCTTGTTACTTAATCCAGGCTCTTCTGAGACATGCTATGCAAACCAGGCTGTCTTTGAACTAGGAATTCTGCTTCCCCCAGGCTGGAATTTTAGGATAGGATGTGTGACCACACTGGGGCATTGTTTTAGTTTATAGCTTTTCCTGTGCAATTTGGTCCAGACACTTTGGTTTAAAGAATGAAAAACTGAAAGGCGATGGTACTGAGTCCCAGGTTAAATTGAATTAAACCTGTAAAACCCTGAAGAACACAGTATCCACACACCTCACTATCTCTCAAAACTTTCTCTCCCCTGGATGGAAGAATCTTCTGTTTCTCAGGGTCCTTTCTCTCCCTTTCCATTCTTCAGTGTTTCCTCTGGTGTGAGTCTCTCTCCTTGTTTTTCACACAATCTTCCTTTCTTTTTCTTTTTTGTTTTTAGAATCTTCTTTTCTTCCATCTTCCATCTTCACCTTCTTCCTCCATACATCAGATTTCTTTCATGCCATTCTTTAGACCCTTTTCTTGATTAGTGCATTCATATTTTGCAATGACATAGTTAGCACTCCTGATTAATATCAGTTTCCTTTGTGAGATGTTTGGTTACTCACGATTGTTTCGCCGCTCCTTAACTAACTCAAAACATTTGAACAATAAATCATTATTGAATGAATAAATGATTCATGGATTAGATAAAACACTTGGGTATTCTAAGCTTCTGGGCTAATATCCATTTATCAGTAAGATAAAACACACAATGAGAAAACAACACAGGAATTACTGTACCTTAATGACAGTCACTGATCCATTTCTTCTTATATCTCAAGCTTCTAGTAGATTTTGATGCAGTTCTCAACTTTGAGTTTCATTTCTGAGACATTTCCCCTTTGAGACAGGGTCCCATGTCTTTCATGGAGGACTTGAACTTGATGTATAACCTAGGATCATCTTCAAATGCAGATCCTTCTGCGTTCAGTTCCCGAGTAGTAGGATCACAGGAGTATAGCATAATACCTGGTTTATAAGATCCTGGTGATCAAGCCCAGAGCTTCTTGCATGATATGCAAGCACTCTACCAAATGAACTACATCCCCAGCCCTGTAAAACTCTATCTCCCCATTCACCTCTTGCTGAAGAACAATTTGCTAGTCCCAGAGATGCCCTACCACTGATTTTCATGATCACCCCCAGCCCTCTCCTGCCTTCTTCCCTACACTTGATCTCTATCCCCATCCGCATGCCCCTCTCACAAAGTCCCCTTCCTCTAACAGGACTGCCTGGTTGGGTTTCAGTGGGACCACTAGATTAGCTAGGCATGGTGCATGCCTTTAGTCCCAAGGGAGACTGAGGCAGGCAAATCTCTGTGAGTTCAAGGCCAGTCTTGACTACATAGAGAGTTACAGACCAATAAGGACTATATAATTGAGACCTTGTCTCAAAAGACAGACAGACAGACAGACAGACAGACAGACAGGAAGAAAAGAGAGAAGGAATGAATGAAGGAAGGAAGGAAGGAAAAAGAAAAACATCAACTAGATGCTTACTATCAGACATGCCATTCTGATACCAATTAATTACATAATATGCCAATAGATCTAAAAGTGCCTCACAGCTTAATGACTGGAAGCTGGAAACAAGTGTTTTCATCAGAAATTACATAATTTAATAATTAAGCATGCCGATTAACTGTCCTGTGTCAGTCCTGTGGTAGCAGAGACAAGAAAGGGGGCTGTTCTGTTATGGCTTTAAGTATCATCCTTCAATATTCATGACAACAAAACCCAATGGTTTACAGTATGGTAGACTCAATTGAAACTTCTCACCTGGGGTTTTGGCATTTTGTTTCTTATTAAGTAAATAAAGTGGGTGATAATTTGCTCACCATCTTGCTTTTCAATAAATAGGCCTTGTGTCAATGTGAGCCTGGGGCTGGGGGGCGGGGGGGGGGAGGGAGCATTAAAATCTGCGTGCTCCAGTGCATGGGGGAGCACTGTCTGAGTGGTTGATGACTTCACCTAATGGGCTCTCAGAAGGATGGATGCTGATGTGGCAGCTTGTAGCTATACATTAACACCGCTTGTGTTAGAGCCAATTGCTGCCTGACCTTTCCTCCCAGCAGAGGCAGTGTGGCGTCATCTGTACATCGGTTAGTCACATTAAATCATGTCACTTAAAGGCCCCCTGAATGTGAATGAGTTCGCCTGATGCTTAGGAAAGAAGTGAGCCAAACTTCTGAACTACAAGTCCACGCTCATTTGCACTCCTCAGTTTTCATCGTGCTTTAATTCTTCCTTTCTCGGTCGGTGATGACACTGTCAGAGTTGGTAGCTGGTGAAAATTTTCCTGCTGTCAAAGCTAGGATGTCATTAAAGCAAAAAAAAAAAAAAATCACTAGAATCATTTAAACTCCACACGTATATGCCAAACAGGTCTGAAAGTTTGAGGTCGAGCTATCTTTCTTATCTGGATATGGGTATGTTCATGACAATATAGCCAAGAAGCTGCCTTGCCAATGCATATTCATGGAGAGGTTGTGGAACACATTGTTTTGAAGGAAGAGAAATGAAGCCAGCAAGTCTATGGGAAGTCCTCCTCTCAGCCAGTGGGCATGTCCATGTACTAGGCATGTGTAAGCTCTGTGACCCAGGGTACAAAATTTTACTTAATCTTTTTCATTTTTTGGGTGGGTGGGTGGGCATATTATCAGTCTAGAGGGCAGCAGTGTGTGGGGGTGCATGCCTTTAATCTTAGCACTCAAGGGGAAGAGGCAGGTAGATCTCTGAGGTCCAGGCCAGCCTTGTTTACAGAGCAATTTCAGTACAGCCAGTGCTACAAAAAGAAAACCTGTCTCAAGGAAAGAAAGAAAGAAAGAAAGAAAGAAAGAAAGAAAGAAAGAAAGAAAGGAAGGAAGGAAGGAAGAAGGAAGAAAGAAGGAAGGAAGGAGGAAGGAAGGAAGAAAAAGAAAGGAAGGAAGGAAGGAAGGAAGAAAGAAAGAAGGAAAGAAAGAAAGGAAGGAAGGAAGGAAGGAAGGAAGGAAGGAAGGAAGAAAAGGAAGAAAGGAAGGAAGGAAGAAAGAAAAGTCTACAAGGCCAATAAGGATATTCTGACTTATTTCATTTATTTGTTTCTCTTTTGCAGTGATCAGGACAGGATTGCCCCCTTGAAAGGCATATGATTGTAACTATGCCAAAAACTACAGTGACCATCTTAATAATAATACAGAATGGACCTGCTCAATAGTTGAAGACTGGATCATCACAACAACTTATGAATAAGAATAAGATTTCTGTGTCCCTGAACTTAAAATGACAACGTATTTATGTTTTCACTTTCTTCCTTAGGTCAGTTGTTCTCAGATTGGTCTCTGACATACCAACTCGAACATGACTTTAGAGTTAAAAGACATATCATTCAAAAGTTCTGTCCCAGAGTTTCAGAACTTTTATAAACAGGAATCCAAGACTCAACAGATAATCCTGACATGTTAAAAATTGGGGAGAAAAGCAAGGCCGAGGAGATTTGTCAGTTGATCATACAAGTACTAGTCACACAAACAGGAGGACCTGTGTTTGGATCCCTCTGTCCTCAGAATTCATGTAAAACTCCAGGTATGTACCATGTGTCTTACTCCTTGGCAAGATCACTAAGGCTTGTTGGGAAGGCCGTCCGGATGGGTGAACACCAGCTTCAAAGAGAGACCCTGTTTTAAAAGATGATGTGGAGGCATTGTGGAGTAAGATACCTCATATCAACCTGTGGTCCTCACATGTACATACATATATGCTCACATGCATACCTGTGTGTATGCATATACAGGCACACGCACACACACACACACACACACACACACACACACACACCACTCACAACACAACACACTGGGAGAAATATCACATCTCTATTGTTGAAAGATTATGGGAAATTTGGTTTAAAAAGTTCTCACGGAATCTTATCTGTAGACTCAGGATCAAATCAGGATGAACTGAGTCACAGGCTCTTTGGATAAGAATTCTGAGGATCTCAGTGGGGTGCTTATCGCCACTAGGATGGAACAATGTGGGAGCTGCTGAATTTTCCTGGTACTCTGTGTGTGTGTCAGGTTAAGCACATCATGTAAACTCAGAACTGTTAAGTTTTAGGCTTTATGGTTAGGTTTGGAAGGGAAGGTTGTCTCAGTTCTCCACTGAACTCTGTCTCTGCCTTTAACTGGAATCACTCCACTTTAGTGTAGGAAGGTGATTTTACTCAATTGACTTAATGCTGGAAAACTATGTCATCAAAATGAAAGTATAGCAGGAAACTGGAACTAGTAACATTATAGCAGTGTGCACACTAACAATGAAGACTACAGAGGCTGTAGAGATGCTAAGATGATCAAAAGTAACTGCTGCTCTTACAGAACCCCTATGTTAGGATCTCAGTGCTTGCAATGGACAGTTCCCAATGCCTATGACTCCTGTGATGATTCTAGCCTCCAAAGGCACCTAACCTCCTGTGTCTAAACCCATAATACAGACAATTCAAATAATGCAGATACATATTTTGTAAAGGAAATGCAAAATGAGGGGTAGAGGGTTCATTGGTTAAGAGCTGTAGATGCTCTTGTAGAGGACCTGGTACCCACATGGTGGCTCATAACCATCTATAACTGACTGTCATTGCAGGGGGTCCTGTGCCCTCTTCTGGTCTCTGAGGGTACCAAGCATGCAGGGAGACATGCACATGGAGATGTGTGCAAGAAGAGCACACACCCTCTTTTATCCATAAGTGGCTTTTGTGAGTTGTCAGTGTGTAATGTAAAAATTAACTAATATATTTATGAATGAAGAATTTTTCATGGAAGTGCAGTGTACTGTCCCTATTTTTGTTGTAACATAAGATATCACCATGGGCTCAGTGCTGATTTGGAACATACTCAATTTCTAAAGATAGTTTCCTCTGAGAGATGCATTCTTGGAAACACAAAACCTGCAATCTGGTAAATTATTGTCCTAATTACACAAATTATTATCTTTATATAAGTCTTGTATAGTTAACAAGTTTAGGTGTCATTGACAGAAACCAATTAACTGATTGTTAAATCTGGTTTATCAAAAATAAATATATTCGCATAAGATGACTGATTTGCAAGGAAATTGATACAATATGTAACTATAGATACTGTTGCACATTACTTGAAGCCAGGTTTCATAACCTATGAGTCTAAGGTTCACACAGAGTAGAGGATATGCATAGCTTGGCTGGGTGTGAGTTTCCCAGTGGGAGGGTAGGTAGTGTATTATACAGTCTCACTTCCCGTAGTTAGATATATGCTCTGAAGTTCCACCAGCACCCAACAGTCTTTCAAATAAAAAATTATCTGGGATTGAATATGAAGGTAAAATTGCTGACTGAATGGAGACTACAGATGACTTCTGATTTTTAGTCACTGGCTGCTGAAACCCCTATACACGATGGAGAAGACACAAGAAATTTTGATGTCACTTCTACTGTTCATTTGTGTATGTGTGTGTGTGTGTGTGTGTGTTTTTCCAACAGAGTAGCATCAATAAGCAAGCCAACATGATCTTTGATGTCAAACAAACATTTGTTAGAATCCTAGATGTACCGAGTAATTTATAGAATGCAGGGTGGTGAGTGATGCGTTCTTTTTCTGTTTTGTTTTGTGTTTCATGTGAGGTGAGGGAGGCTGAGATGCTCATCTGGGGCAGCTTCGAGTCAATGAAGAGTGTGCCAGCAAGCAACATGGGCTGTGCCCAAACTGATGTTCACAGAAATCCCTGAGATTTTTGTTTTATTTTCTTCCTCGTTTTCATCAACAGTCCTGAACCGAGGGCCTTGCGATGCCTACCATATGACCTCCGACTGGCCTTCAGAAGCGCAGGCAGATCTGTTTGCAGCTTTGGTCCCTAGGGTTCATGTAGCTAGCTCTCCAGTGTGGTTATCACAGTGCAACTTCACTCAGAAAAGCTCAACTTGCCAAGCAGAGAACCTGCACGAGGTCAAGCTAGTCAAAAGTCCAGCATGACCAGGGAAGGGCTTGTGAAAATTCTCCCTTAGCTGAATTTCTACAGGAATTGATGGATGCCAGGTTTGGAGAGTATTTTTTCAGTCCTCTGTCATGCTCCCATGGAAGACCCTTACCAGCTGCCCTAGCTGGACTCGGTGCGTTTAAAGTGGTCAAGGTGATGTGGTGGAGGTAGGTATGGAAGGAATTGGAGAGAGAGGAGTAGCAGGGCTAGATACAATCTAAATACATTCTATACATACATGAAATTCTCAAGTAATAAGTGAAAAATATGTAATGACTAGAGGGATGGCTCAGCAGTTAGGAATGCAGCGGCTCTTCCAAAGGGCCTGAGTTCAGTTCTCAGCACCCATATGTGGCAGCTTATAACCTCTGCAAGCATCTTCTCTCTCTCCATTAAACATGGCAGTATATTTGAAAAAAACAATTAGAAGAAAACTTATACATATACACATACACATAAATATATACATACATATTATAAGAGGATATGAAGTTGGGAAGCAGATATGGAATGGGAAATCTGTAAAAAGTGGGCGAAGGGTGGTGTGGAGGGGATATCATCCAAGTACATTGTATACATGTGTAAAATTCTCAAATATAAAATATATGTTTAAAACAATATTTCATATCTAAGATAGAGGGAAGAGTGATTTCCTTCACTCTTGGATCTGGTAGGTGTGCTCACCTCTTCCAACCTCAACCACATTGTTTTTTATTCCTTTTCCTTCTTAAATACAACCCTACATTCTGCTAACTGGGGCTCTACTTCCTACCTTTGCATTTCTCCACACTGTGTTCCTTTAGCTATCCACAGCGCTTTTAATGTACTACCTACTGATTGTCTTTTCTTTTACCATCCTTGCTCCCTGACCTCAGAACTGAGACCCCTTCTCTTCTGGAAAGTTGCCACTAGTACAATTTAAAGCATTTGTCATAATGAGTAAGAGCTGTTGATTAGTCACACTCCCCTCTCCTTTAGAAACTGTTTATACCAAAGAAGGATAAAATTAGAAATCTAGACGGAGCCCCATGCACTCACCATGCATGCATGTGGAGTACAGCAACCTTTCTAGAGAGCTATCTGGCTGCCTTAGCCAAATCAAAGATGTGCCAGCAAGGTTGGTGTTTTCACTCTTGGTATAATTACCAACCCAGGTTAATCCCAGAAATTTCCCAGATAAGAATGCAAGTGAATTTTAAATAAGATCTTTTAAAATCATGTGTATATTTGTGTGTGGGCATGTACATGTCAGTACCCGTGGAGGCCAGAAGGAGGCTTAGACTCTCTGAATCTGAGGTTACAGGCAGTTGTGAGCCATTTTGGTGTAGGAAGCCAAACTGAAATCCTCAGTAAGAGCAGCAGGTGGTTTTAAACACTGAGCTATCTTCGCAACCCCTAAAGAAAAATAAGTTAAAACAATGTCAATGCCAATGTCAGTGTTACTTTTAACACACAGTTGAAAGCAATCTGTGTGTCCACACTTTGAGGAATGTACAGCCACAATACAGTATGCGCGGCCATTTGCAGCAGAACTCAGAGCAGATGGATCCAGCTGCACAGGCCAACACCCACAGACCAGTGAATTTGTAATAATGCTGAAGGAAAGTGAGGACTATCATTCATGAAACCCTGCCATTTATGACACTTGAAAATGTGTGCACAGAAAACACTAATGTAGGTAACCCAATACATGTAGCATAGTCTGAAGATGTAGTTTGGCTGTGAAGCACACAACCTTCCTTTCATCTCCAGCCCTGGAAGACAGAAAGCAAACACATGAAACCAAACGAACACATGTTAAGCCTATTCCAATGTTATCATTGAGAGGACATGGATGGGGGTGAAGAAGCAGATAGAGAGGAAAACATAAAAGGGAAAGGAACGAAAAATAAATGAGATTTTAAAACTCCAATGACATTCCTACAAAGCCTTTTAAGTACTGTGTATTAGCTTAAAAGCATTGGTGAGACCTCAGAGATCTTCAGATATAACCACCATATATTCAGAAAGAGAAGTAGTTACCAGATCTGGGAAAGGAATATCCTGGAAGTTGTTACCCAGGCATAGCATTAATTTTTCTCAGAAGAGCAAAGTGTAAGAACCTAGGGCTACATGTGCCCCTACCCTACCCATCCCATCAAATACTCTGCAAGCAGGAAGAGTCTTCTGGAGCTGGTCTGAAATCAGAACCCATCATCCACAGGATTTTCTTGTTTGTTTGTTTGTTTGTTTGTTTCATTTTCTGGCCCTAAACAAGAAATAAAGACTGCCACATCACCAAAAGACACAGAAAACTTACTGAACAAATAATAGTCCTTTTTACATTATGAAAGCAAATTTAAGTTACCCAAGCATGGAGTAACACTCCCCTGCCCCAAAAGCTGTAGTGGTGGAAAGTGGAAAAGGAAAACTGAAAAGTCACAGGATACTTTAAAAGCTTGGTTCCCAATGGACAGGACACAGAATCAACCCACTGAGCTTTCCTCTTGTGTACATGGGAAGAGGAAGAGGAAGAGGAAGAGGAAGAGGAAGATAGGGAACATGGGGCTCTTTGGTATGTGAACAAGTGCATTACAGTTTATAAAATTCCATTCTGCAGCTTAATTCCCATTTCTCTCAAAGTCTAACTATCACTCAAGTAGCAGAATGGTGGTCTTAACCAGGTTGTTGGCTCAGCACTATCCTGGGAAAAATGTGGCATTCTCCACTTCTTCAGCCCCAGCTCCACCCCTACCTGCTGGTTTGGTGTGTGAAGCCTCCATGTCTATAACTGCCTAGTCTCTGAGGAGAGATCCTTAAACGTTTTGTTTGAATCATCTAGCATTATAAATTAGTCCCTTCCTTGAACTCACCTCCTCAGAAATTCTGCCAGTTTTAGTTTAAATGACATTTGTCAGTGACAGGAATGGCTTTCAAAGAGGAATTTTAATCCAGCAACATGGCTTCTCTGGCATTGGATCACATCCAAAGACCTTCTAGGTCTGTGTGGCCCAGCTGGAATGACACACTTTTAGTCCCTCCTGTCAGAATAGAGACATGCCCTTAGTACTCACCTTTAATCCCAATGAAGGTAAAGATAGTTTGTAGAAGGAAGCAGCCATGTTTGAAAGTGACATCTAATTGAGGAGCAGACAAAGTGACGAACCAGAGAAAGATTTGGAAGAATAAGTCATAAATAGGATACATTAGACTCTCAATTGAACAGCAAAGAAAAGAGAGGTGACTTGAGAGCATTGCAGAAAGAGAGAGGAAGGAAGAGGGGGCAAGAGGAAGGAGGAGAAAGAGGAGGAGGAGGAGGAGCAGTTTTACCTGGTTAGTTTTACAGACACATGTTGCCAGTGAAGACAGAATGAGCCAGAGCATATGAGCCAGAGGATTAGAAGAGATTAATTAGTTTAAGATCAATTAGAATTGCAGAGCAATTCAGTAAGAAGCTGAGAGAAGCCAATTTGAATCAGTCAGCTTGGAGAGGAATTTGGGCCAAAACAGCTGAGTTAAACCAGCCAGCATGAGTTTAAAATGAGCTAGAAAGAGTAAGCTTATTTGGCAGTAAGCCTCAGAGATAACAATTACATTTGGCAAATAAGTTACTCTTACAGCTTTGAATGTCTGAATCTAAAATACAACTGCAAATGTTACAACCCTCCCCTCCCTCTGTTCTTTCCTCTCCTTTTTCCTTCCCTCCCTCTCCTTCTCTCCCTGTCTTCCATTCTCTTTCTGTCTGTCTCTGTCTCTGTATCTGTCTCTGTCTCTGTCTTTCTCTCTCGTCTTTCTTTCCTCCCCACTCTCTCTCTCTTCATTCACTGTAGACAAGCACTCGTCTTTTGAACTGTATTTCCTCTTCTTAAGTTTTGTTTTGAACTAGGGTCTCTCAAACCCACCAAGGCTGGCCGTGAGCTCACATTGCAGCCCATGAAGCTTTTGACCATACCATTCTGCTTTGCCACCAGACAACACGTGTTTCTTTAAAAAGCCACTACCATATAAGCAAATCTTAGGTATACCAGACTATGAACCACAAAAGAGTGGAACTTGATTTTCACATGATTTGTTTCTACCACAGCAGTTCTCCTACCTCATCAATTTTTATGTTGGGATAACAGTTGTGCATCACTGTTCATGGTCTCTGGAAACTTATACATGAAAAGAAACACCACTTCTAATATACTCTTGAGTTGTGACCTTATGTGGTGTGAGGACAGACCTCAGTTGAGGTAGAGTTGCCCCAGCGGTCTGGGTTAAACTCTGACCTATAATCTTTTGAAATGTACCATCTCTATGTACATGGATTTCCCAGATTATCCACAAAGCCATAATTGTGACTGCTGAACAGATTTTGATGACAGTAGTTATTATTGTAACACCCAGGCATGACATTACCACCCTGGTTCCTTCTCCCTGGTCAAAAATGCTACTTCTATCAATGGATCTGTTCAGCAAAGGCTGCTACAGAGTGCCAGTCACCCAGGAAAGGCAGGAAGTAGATTCTCCTGTAAAGTCACTGCACATTTGAATGGGCAGAGCCTGAGAGTGTAATAATCCCATCCTTGAAGAAATAGGATAAGTTATATCCTATTCATGGCTGGACCTACTTCCTAGAATTGTTCCATGGGAAAATTAGAAGTGGGGCTCGGGAGATTGCCCACTCTATAAAGCACTTTCTGCGTAAGCATGACCACCTAGGTTTAGGTCTCTCAGGCCCATGTAATAAACCAAGCATGGTGCTGTGTGTCTGTAATCTCGGGATTTGGGAGGCAGAGATGGAATGATCCACAGGGTTTACTGGTCAGCCAGCCAGCTTGGCTCGATCAATGAAAGACTGTATAAAAAATGAATATGGAGAGTAACTGAGAAAAACTCTGGATGGCAATCCCTGTTCTAGACACACACACACACACACACACACACAAACACACACACACACACACACACACACACACACACACACACACGAAGAAAAATCTAGAGATAAGCAAGTTATTAGATAAGTACAGCAGTTTTGGAAAGCTCATAAATATGGCCGCAAGCTAAAATCTAAACTTTGCGGACCTTACAAGCCATCTTTATTTCAAACAGATTCTTTCCTATTTATTTGTGTTAATGCAGCAACTTTAGAATCTAGAACCATGGTTCACTTAAAAAGAAAGTTCAATAAAAGAGAGTTATGATATGTGAAGACAGGAGAGAGATTAAGCGGGGGTGGGGGAGGGCTGGAGAGTCAGCTCAGCAGTTATCAGCATGCACTGTTCTTACAGAGGGCCACACTAAATTCTCATCCCCAATGCTGGGGAGCTCACATTACCTACAGCTCCAGCTCCAGGATACCCAACTGCTCCTTCTTCTGTTCTCCAGTGGGAATTGCACTCACTGTGAACACATCCGCACACAGATGGCTGTGAATACACATCACTAAAAACAAAATATAACTCGTTATAAAAGTTATGAAAATGAAGTTCAGCACAATTTAAACGCACCTTCATAATATTTTAAATGTTCTCATTCTCTGTGCATTTAAAAGGAGGAGGCCTTTTTAGAACAGACACTTTGCCAGGAGTGGTAGTTACAGTAATTAAGTGGTTTTGTATAACCCTCCAGTTTTTGACATGTGACTCCCCCACTTAAGTATTCTCTTTCTGCACGTGGTGGTGTATTTGTGATTGTTTTCACCGTGATAGAGAAGGGCACACACAGTTAGCTCAGTGTGTGGACACCTAAGTGCTACTTGCTTAGAACTCTGCAGCTTAATCAGGCGGGATGAAGTGACAGGCACGTTCCTTATCTTTTCTCTATAAAGGAATATTCAATCTCCCCTGCAGCACCTCTCTTCCTCCCAGATAACGGGAGAAGCAACAAATCCAGAGAAAGTCTTACTGGTCCTGGGTAGGGAGCTTTGATTCCAACTGTGGGTGCCCAGTCCAAATTTGTTCCCCATGGTTTGCAGCAATGTGGCTCCTGTTCACTGTTAAATCTGATTGAAGGCAGAAAGTTTTCCTGGCACGGCTCCATTCCCTCGTCTCGTTTCAATGGGTGCATTAAGGTATCTGTTCTGGGCAAAGGCAAGAAGCAAGGCTCCTGTCTTTCACTCTAAAAGCAGAGGTCCAGCCAACAGAGCCAACAAGCATTTTTTCTTTTCTTTCCTTTCTCCTTTTCGATTTACTTTAAAAAAAAATACAGTTAAAAGGAGACCAGTTGGAACTTTATCTTGTTCTTGTCTGACTAAGCTCCATTTCTCTGTTCCGGATGTGCCTAAGATTATATATGAGATCTGACACCCATCTTCCCATGCTGTGGGATCCTAGTAGACCAAACATTGAAAACAATAGCCAGGCATTCTTCACAGGCTGCCAGGGAGTGCTCAGCACCCACCCCAAGCCCAGCCCCACCCTTAGCAGTACAAGATTTTCTAATAAATGAATGAAGCTTTAAAAGTGATTTTTTGATTAAATAGTCAAATAATATTAATAGTAAATACTAATTAAATAGTAATAATATTTAAATAAATAGTAAAGCAATACTACTTAAAGTAAATAGTAAAAGTAGTAATACTATTTAAAGTAAATAGTAAAGACAGGGAAGTTTGAAATATGTAGTTGGTTAATCATTTCTGATCATTGTAAGAAGTAGTAAATCTAGTCTTGAACTCTCAAGGAACTCCTACGGGGTAATTTCATCTCTTTCTCCCTCTGTGTGTATCTCCTTTCCTGTAACTACCCTTCCGCTCTCTCTGCTCCCTTTCCTCCCTCTCCCCTTTTTCTTTCCTCCTCCCCCACCCACTTATTTCTTTCTGACCACTCCCCCCCTTTTTCTTTTGAGAGAGGGACCCATTGAGCTGAGGCAGACCTTGCACTCACTACACAGGCGACTATGTGCTTTGATTTCAGAGCCTTCTACTTTTGCACCTCAAGGTCTGGAGTCACAGGTATGTACCACCCTGCCCAGCTCAAGACGACAGTGTGATCATGAGATTTACTTCAGATAGTCAAGATCAATTAAAAATTCAATAAAGGTTATAGAGTTGCCATAGAATGATTTTTTTTCTCGATTCAAGTGTTCTCTATCCTACCTCAAAATTTTATTTTATACTTAATCGTTAAGCAGTGTCTTCGTTTAATGAAAAATAATTTATGTCATAAAGCAATATGGCAGGAGGTTAAGGATGAGGCAACCACAGTAGTTGGAAATGGTAAGATATTTGGTTGACGTATTTGAACAAAAGATAGGCTCCTATTACAGTAATAGCAAGGTTTTTTTTATTTTGTTGACATTCTTATGGCACAGGTGGCCTAGAACCTGCTTTGTAGTATTAGGTGGAAGACACTGAGAGTCTTGATTGCTCTGTCTCTATCATCCAAGTGCTGGGACACCGAGTCTAGTGTGTGGTCATGGGGATCCAGCTCAGGGCTTTATGCACGTGATGCAAGTGTTCTACTAACTGGGTTGTGTGCTCAGCCCACAGCAGCGATTTTCTGCTGTGCTATCCCAAGCCTTTATTCTTCTCTGTTTCCTTTTCTGACTCATCCTTGTCCTCCTTCCTTGCCAGTGATCACGGGGCTCACCAAAGGCAGAAGGAATCTTGTTTTCACTTCCCACTGTGTGGTCTACAGAAGTCAGAGAAGAGCATGGACAGAGCGTGTTTGCTTGTGTCATCCGGACCCTTAGCAAATGCATGACTACTGTTCCTGTGTCTTCTCTCTTCACCGGTAACAGTCAGCGGTCTTCTACCCAATGTGATATCTTCCTTAGAGAGGACCACAAGCAACTGCCATAGCCAACCTCCATGCTGCTTCCGGTGGGTTGATGGGTTGGAAGACCACCAACTGAAGCTTCACTTGTGCTTTCGGAAGGAAGCAGAGGCATGCCTCTGTAACAGTGGCAAAGCCAAACGAAGAGGCCTCAGTGATTTTTTTGGAGCCAGGCAAAGAATCCCCCATTTTTGCTTGAATGGTTGTCTTGTTTTACAGTTCTCCTGGCTGCTTCATAGGCACATCCTAACCAAACACCGTCCCCTGGAGACCAATAAAAGGAAAGATCTGAGGCTGCGGCACTGAGAAATGTCCCTTTGTAGCCAACTCGTTCTTTCTCCATGTCAGCTAAGTTCGAATCCCCTGAAAACTAGCTTTGGCTCCTACGTAAACTCTGGAAACAGACATCATGCCAGGAGTGTGCACCTCTTATAGGCTCAACCTGAGTTACCGTGGATTTGTATTTAACTCTTTGGCGATGTTTATTTACTACTCTGAAATGTTTGTCTGACACACCGCGCAAGCCTGTTTTCCCCAAACTTTGAGGTGAAGGAGAAGGTCAAGAAAGCAAAACCAGCATTGCTTATCACTCTCCTGAATGTCTCCCCTGGGCTTGGCTAAAATTCCTAATGTTAAACGTGGAAGTTGAGTGTTGCAGACAATCCTAGAATCATGGTAGAATTCTATATTTTACATCCTTTGGCTTTCGGAGGGTTCTCTTTGTCTTCATGACAACCCGGTAAACCCTGTGTCGGGGTCAGCCAGTTAACATCCACTTTCGTTTGAATTTATTTTAGATAATTAAATTACCTTACATTTAAAATTTTATTACATTTTTGTAGAGCTTCATTTCAAAGTGGAGGAGATGTTTGCTCTGCATGCCAGACAGCACTGCCCTTTGACAATCGTATTTATTTCCTTAGACTGAAAAGATTCAAGGATTTGAGGAGAAATTAACTGAGACTAGTTTGTACCAGGGAAGAGTCCTGTTTGTTCTGAAGACCTCTGCAGTGTGATGTTTATGCACAGTAGGTTCTCAATGAGCACACATGACTAATAACACAAATGTTATTAACCATTCATATAGCTATTATAAAGGTAAAAATTATATGGAAGAAAAGCCGTACATGTATTTATATTTTTTTAAATAAAAGCATGCTTATAGTGAATCACAGATATGCAGAAATCAATCATGTGTTTGCTTTGAGCCTGAATCTCAGCCTTACATGTAAATTGACTTGTTTACATTAATGGCATCCTGTTAGGAGTAAACTTCCAAAGCCCTGAATGGTAATTGGATTGGGTATAATCTACGTGCTGGATGCTTCTTTGAAAACAGGCTCTTTCACAAGGGTACAGGCTGGAGCAGCACACATCCCTCAGAACTCTCAGAAGAGATTCCCTTTGTATGAAACCACACACACATTGTGGTGGAGATAATGTCAGAGCTTAATTCAGACAAATAATGCACCGTGTGCTTTTCTTTCTTTCGGCTCATTTACTGCCATATGCTGTGTGAGCGGCAGAAGCCTGTTTGTTATGGATAGAGAAGAGGGTGCGGCCCCAATATCCGACTCAGTAACCAAGCCTTCCATTCCTTGGGTCCAGAATCACTGCAGAGTGCGCTCAGTTGTGCTGCGTGTCTCCGTGTTATTAGATTTCATTTGATGTGTTCCCTATAAGCATTCCAGGACAGAATTTAGTTTTATTTCTTTATTATCCAGTTACTGAATAATGAAAAATTTTCCAAATTTGGAACTGCCTAAAAACTGCGGTTCTGATAGGACTAGATTAATTAATATTTAAACATTTTTATCTCCATAAGAGAATGCTATTAAGGAATTACTGGTTACCCAAATACTCATATTTATCCTTGCTTTTATATGATATCAAACAGAACCGTGGATTAAATATTAATTTAAATTATTCTAAAGTGTATCAAAAATTCTATTAATTATCTAAATTATTCTAGGTTATGAAAGAATCTGGGATACAAATAACAAACTTTATCAATATTTAAATAGAAGTGAATTGAATAACGTAGTCAATATACTGACGAGCGCTGTGCACAGCCCAAATCTGAATAAATAGAAGCCATGTTTTACTGTTTATTTTATGTGCTCCCAGAAGACAAACTGATTCTAAGGCACAAAATAATCAGCAGTCAGATAAATGGCAGCCAATCGTACACGGACCTGGCTTCTTCACTTTCCTGGTGGTGATGAAGAGGCTTCATGGTGGGATCAAAATAAATCTAACCGACTGTTCTTTATAGACTCCCTACCTCAATTAGTAACTTCTCCAAACAACTTAGGCTGATTTGATACTGTCCTGCAAAGGTAAGGCAGCTTTTGTCATTGTTAAATTAAATATTACCTGAGTTCCTGTTGAGGATGAGCCATCATGCAGAAGGAGGATTGGCTCACCTTTACCTAAAACGTGTCTTTTGATGGTGAAGTTTTCACCCATACAGTTTTACAGTTTTCATTCACCGAGCTGTTCCCTTCATGTTTTGTATAGTGTTGGTATGAATCAAAATGAAAAGAATAGGCTACTTGAACATAGCCCAGAAAGCTTCATTTTACACACACGTGTTGGCACGTGCGCGTGCGAACACATACACACACACACACACACACACACACACACACACAGAGAGAGAGAGAGAGAGAGAGAGAGAGAGAGAGATCAGACACTGATAATAGCATGTTTTCAACACTGAAAATGTTAGATATGCCGGAAAGCAAAGGGATGTTGAGAGTGGCGGCCCAGACAGGGGCTGGCGGAGCTATGAGATTTCCAGGCCAGCCTGGTCTACCTAGAAATGTATTGGCTATGGTTATATTGTGAGATCCTGTCTCAAAAACTGAAAAAAAATTATAAAAAGTAACAAGGAAGCAAACAACCCCCAAAACCAACCGAGCACAAAGGAAAAGATACAAAGAATAAGAAAATATATCAAACAAAGATAATTTTTTTCTTAATGACTAAGTCAACTAGCTGAGACCCTGAAAAAAGCATTAGTACCCTTCAGCTTGTAAAAGATGTACTAGGATATATATGGCATGTTTTTTTTTCTCACCTTCAGCTTGTAAAAGCTGTACTAGGATATATATGGCATGTTTCAAATCTAGGAAGATTTATGGTAGAAGCCATGGGATTAGGGAAACAGAAAATTCTGAACCTTAAAGTCCTTAAGTTCTGGATTTCAGAAGCGAGTCTCATCTGCCTGAGTCCTAAACTTAGACTCTGGAAGCTTCCTACTTGATGGGTAGAAGAAGATGGGACTTCTTTTGCTTAAACCCACTGGTGATTACGCTTGAATTTTTGAGAGAGAACACCGCGATGTTACCCGGCAGATATTAGCACAGCGGGTCAAATAAAGGATCTCTCTGAGGGTGGAAAATGCAGGGTGGGGTTGACATGAAAACTGTCATATATGAATAAGGGAGGAAATGAGCACAAGGTTATAATAAGAGTCGTGAAGAGAAGAAGGGGTGGTTTGCTTTGAATCTGACATGTCAGCGCCACACTTGTGTGTCACCAGCTATTGGAGCCTTTATTAGCTATTATTCTGCGGCTGTGATGAGCAAACTCTTCCAGGGAAGGGTTTTCCTTGGCTTAAGCTTCCAGAGGGAGAGTCCACGTTAGCAGGGAAGGTGTGAGATCAGATGGCTGAAACAGAAAGCTGGGAAATCACATCCTTACCCACAAACTGAAGGTGGGAGAGGCCAGGAACTCGTAAAGCTCCCTCCTGTGATGTACGGTGGCTCTCCATCACATTGCTGAACATCGCCTGCGTACCAAGTGCTCGAGTATGTGAACCTGTGGGGACATTCTTTCATTCAAACCACGACTGTGCCCTTTTGGGACATTATAGAATCTCCATGAGGAGGGCACAGTTTCTGCTTGCCCCACTGACTCATGCTTCCCAGACATAGAATGAGACCTTCCCAGAGTGTCATGTTGCCTTTCGAGATAGACTGAAATCTCCTGGCACCATGAACAAAATCAACCTTTCTTCTCATCATCTGTTCCTCTTAAGTGTTTAGTGGCCACACGGAAGCAACACATGGATCTTACTTTCTCTTTTCCCTTTGGATGTCTTCTCTACTTGTGACTCTAGAATAGCTTGGTTTGAACAGGGTGTATAAACAGGTGTGGACTTGAAGGACCAAATGGATGACTACTGGGTGTGTGATCGTCTACTGGGGCAGGGTCCATCTACCATGGTCATATCCTTATAAAATGATGATTCTTCCCCTAGAAGTCCATAGCATCTCAGAGGTCAGGGCTTACAAATTCCTCCCTAGTGCATGCTAGAATGCTGACTGGCTTGATTTTGAGAAGGTCTGTGCAGGCACCCACAGCTGCTTGAGTTGATGTGTGCAGTGCTCCTGCTATACCAAGAATATGCTTTCACTCTGTCTTCTGTGATCTCTGGCTCTTACAGTCTTTCCTTCTCCATTTAGTGAAAGCTCCCAACTCTTGATATACACTTTGTGACTGAGCATTCCTCAGACATTCTCTGCAATTTGGGCAGTTTAATGTTCTGTGTTACCTTCAGTCTAGAGCATAAAGAAAATTCTCTGATGAAGTCGGGGAGCCATGCCAACCTATAGGCACAACGATGCTAATTTATGAGGTTGCTCTAAATTAACCACAGAATAATAATAACAGGTTCACACCTAGGGTCCACCAATCATGGATTTTTTTGTGTAAGGGGCTGTGCAGATTTGGGCATTTAAAGACAAATGACCATTGTGTTAGATGCCCCAAATGATACTCTCAACTACTTTCTGGGGGACTTCTACATTTTCAGATGACGTTTTCCTCCAGTCACCAAAAGTCCCTTTGACAGTCTAAGAGAAGATGCAGACACTTAGGCATGAAGACCTGCCAAACAAGAAACACTGAGAGTTTTATAGTCAGTATCTCAGGGTTTGTGGAGCCCATAGCATCCATCTGTTGACAACTTTCTCCAGAGTTGTAGAGTCAGCTGCTCACCGGCATGTGCTGCTGGGTCTTCATCAGACTCCTTAGGGTTTTCATGTCCCTAGCCTCCACTTAGACCTCCCCGCTTCATCAAAGCTTTCTCAAACTCTTGCTGTTTTCTCTCTCAACAAAAGACATCACTATCCAGTGGATTGTTCAAACAATTCCCGTACCCCATAAAAATTCATTATCCTTCCTCACACAGGACATAGGAAGATGGCACTCTGTCCAGTAAATTCCATAACATCACATTTATTTATTCATTGTGTTTGCCATTACATTAATTCAGGTCCTAGTCGCAGATTTTGTTTTGTTTTTCTTTTTGCAATGCTATTTGGCCCACCTAGATAGTGCCAACAATTCTAGAGTGTTGTATTTTGATCTAATCAAGTTCTGTGTTTAATACATCTAGTGATGTCTTACCTCAAACGGGACCACAAACTGAATCCCCACAGGAGCCACAGACAAATGACAATAAACAATGAAACAATGACTGGTCAGGATACACCCCGGAGCAGTGGGGATCATACCGACAGCTGTCACTCAATTATCACCACCCACGACTGTGAGGAAATGTAGTTGTAATGTTGCCAGGGTTTTTAATTCTTCCAGAAAGGGCAAAACTGGAGTTTTAAAAGTGAAATCCTCCCATGTGGTAGGATATGTGAAAAAAATGTCAAGCATTGGAAAGGGCCCAGATTTGATCCTACTCGCAAGTGAGCTTGCCTATACAGATTTGCAGGAGTTTACAGAAGACATGAGAGATATAGAATCTATTATTAATGATAACAACAAGCGTCAAGGTTAATACAGGCTTTTTTCTTATGAGTCTGTTTTCTATAATATGAAGAAAGCAAGAGGTTACTTGCACATACTATGGACTATGTAACAGGGTATAAGAACCACAGTACACAAGACTACAGATTTGACAAGAACGACGTAGTGGACCAAGTGATTGATAGAAAGAATTTGGCTCAGGGAATGTCGTTTGTGGGTATGTGAACAGGGCCAGTCTTTAGGCTTTGAATATCTCAGCGAGGACCTGGTTCAGTGGCTAGCTACCTGGAGGAACTTTTAGGCAACATTAGAAAGATTGTTGCTGAAGGCATTGGATTCAGCTAGCTTACTATTGCATTGATCAGATACAAGATGATGGACACTAGACTGAGGGTCACAAAAAATTAGAGCAACAGGAGAGAAAGGAGGTTAGATGGTTAGCTTCTTCTATGTGCCCTATGCTCCACCCATCAAAGTATTGTTCTCTCTCTCTCTCTCTCTCTCTCTCTCTCTCTCTCTCTCTCTGTGTGTGTGTGTGTGTGTGTGTGTGTGTGTGTGTGTGTGTGTGTGTGATACACTAGTGTGAAAGGGACTGGGGATCTCTTTACATCCTCTTTACTATCCAACAATGAACAATTTGAGGGCAGGTGCCATGCCTCTGTTATCAAATGTCTCAAGCCATAAGAAGTAAATCACTGAACAGACACAACTCTGCCATCTTTCATACTCATTCATTAAATATTAGCTCAAGAACTTTCCCCTCTTTTTTTTTTGTTTGTTTGCTTGTTTGTTTGTTTGTTTGTTTGTTTGTTTTTTGAGGCAGGGTTTCTCTATGTAGTCCTGGCTGTCCTGGAACTCACTCTTTAGACCAGGCTGGCCTCGAACTCAGAAATCTGCCTGCCTCTGCCTCCCAAGTGCTGGGATTACAGGCTTGCACCACCACACCCGTCTAACTTTCCCCTCTTTTAATGTGAGTCCCTTCTCTGTCCTGGCTGTTTTTTCAGAGCGCTCTGCTCCTGCCGCAGCTTGCCGGGCTACATAGAATCAAATCAAGGAAATGCTGTCTCTTTCAGCCCTAGTGAGTTTAGATCCTTAGAGGTCAAGCTTCATTCTTCTGCTCCAAACATTTTCTTTTCGATTGACACACAGTTGCCAGTATCTCTGGAGTGTAGTGTGATGTTGCAGTACCTGGATACACTGTGTATTCATCAGACCAGGGCGGTCTTTGTAGCCTTTGGTTTAATTGTATTTCTTTGTGTGTCAGCAATTCAAAAGCCTACTAGATATTTTGAAAGATACAAGTAATTCTTGACCACAGGTCAGGGTCTGCCTATGTTACAGCAGTCATTTTTCTACTCTTAAGGAAACAGCTTTCTTTGAGTATGTGGCTGGTCCAGATTGGATCTCGCCATGTAGCTCCGGCTGGCTTTGTATTTGCTCTAGTCCAGCCACTGAAGGCTCACCCATGCTGGGTTACAGGCATGACTCCATACCTGGTGGAAATGTTAAGTTTTTGTCCTAACTTTAGCACCTACTGTATCTGGCACATATTATTTAGATGTTGACTAACTGGTTTTGGAGAATGAACATTTGCTATTAGTTTACAGGCTCATCTCAGATAAACGAACCCTCTTTGTAAATGAACTGGACCAAGCAAGCATTCCACACTCTATTTCCCAACCCATCCCACACTTTGTTTGTAACTCTCATAGATGTTTAAATAGATGACAGTTTAACTTCTGGGCTAGTCAAGTCAGAGGCTTGCTGTTTTTCCTGCCTTAACAGACAAGTGTATGCTTAGTACAGTGAAAACTTCAGTCTCACTGGCTGATATCAACAAAGAAGACAGGAAGAGGCGGCTCCTCCTTAGTGTAATTGTGCAGATACCATTTTAGCTTACCATCTGCAAAATGAGAGTGATATTAAGCATCTCCCCAGTGTAAAGCATGAATAGTAGGTGGTTAGGGGGTATTTTGGACTTGCAGGATCCTGTGCCAGCAGTGGTTTGAAGATTCTTGATGCTGCTGTTCTGAGCTTTGCATCCCTCTGAGAGCACTCCATTTGCCTCATTAACCATAGGACTTGAATTAATATAAATTATTGAAGCTATTTTTTGTTGTCTGTTTTTTAAAGACCATTTGGCTAACCACCATTGTCCCTTGCATAGGAAATGCTGATTAACCCTTTAGCACTGTTGTTTAAAGTAAAGGAAATGTGACATTGCCAATTACTTCAATACTTTATGTTAGTGTCAATAATGAAATGTGATATGCTTAGCTATGGTTACACGGGTCCCCAATTCCATGGGTATGGAAGAAGTGCTGAGAACATACAAGCAGGAAGATTTGCATCCAATTTCTTTTATTGTTGTATTTCTTGTTCCTCTTCTTCTACCAACATCCCGTCTACTGCTACTCTTAGGATACTATTATATATCTTGGTTTTCATGGTGTTGAACATTTAAAGAAAGCCAAGACTTTTAGTAGGAGAAGCGATTAGTACACTTTATAGTTCCAGCTGAGGAGCAGTCATACACTTCCATGACAAGACACTGGAAGGAAACAACTTAAAGAAGCGAGGGCTTGTTTTGTCCTTGGTTTGATATCTCTCATCATGGCAGGGGGGGACGGTGTCAGAGTGTGAGGGAGTTGGTCACACTGCATCTGCATTGGGGAACAAGGGAGTCTGGTGCATTTCCTTGTTTGTTTTCTGCTTTCGTTCAGCCCATAGGGTGGTGTAGTCCATGTTGTTCAGGATAGTGAGGTTTTCTAATTTGCATTAAGCCTCTCTGGAAATTCCCTAGCAGACACACTGGGGTGTTTGTCTCCTGGGTAATTCTAAGTCTCGTCAAGTTGACAAACAGATTAACCATCATAGTAGCTTTAGACCCAAATGAGTAGGGAGCTAAAGAGCCCTTTGAGACATAACTGAGATAGATTCCTGGCTGGGGCAAACCTCAGGTGACAAAGATCAAGATGGCGGATCTCTCACACGCATTCCTTAACACATCTATTACATTCAAGTGTGCCTTCATCACTCATTCCTTTTTAGGGGTCCGTAGATCTCTGAATTACACTGTGCTAACTTCCTTCACTTCATACCTGAACGAAGAAAAAAATCACCTCTGTAGATTATAGCTTCTCGGGTAGTTCTCGACTTGGATATGCTTACATAAGTGTGATTTACATCTTTTTGCCTAAGGAGACACACTACCAAAAGTATGATTCCTAACCTTATATCTAGTATCTATCTAAACTGCTAGACATGTTCTCATACTCCCCTTGGGCCCCAATTTCTTTAATTTCTTTATACTCGTGAATTAAGCAGGTTTACCTATATAAAAATCCATTTGAGATGTGAGTCCTCTTCATGGTAGCTGTTATTTCTCAGATGAACCCCAAGGAAGCTCAGTCTATTAGTCACTTTTTTTTTTTTTTTTTTTTTTTTTTTTTGGTTTTTCAAGACAGGGTTTCTCTGTATAGCCCTGGCTGTCCTGGAACTCACTCTGTAGACCAGGCTGGCCTCAAACTCAGAAATCTGCCTGCCTCTGCCTCCCAAGTGCTGGGATTAAAGGCATGCACCACCACTGCCCGGTGTGTCACTTTTCTTACTATTATGATAAAAATATTGGAGAAAACAACTAAGAGTGAAGATTCATCTCAGTTTGTGCTTTAAGAAGGTTCCGCTTTTCACAACCCTAAAGACGCAGTCACATAGCTCACACCCCTGAGGAGAGTGATCAGGGTGAGCTTTGAGAAAGGGCCAGGGCTGACCCACTCTCAAAGATCACAACCCCCTGTGACCTTCTTCCATTTAGTTCCCAGTTCCTGAGCTTTCCACCATAGCACCAGCAGATGGGGTACAAGGGCTCAAACACAGGTGCCTGTGGAGATCTTGCACCTCTCCATAAAGTACAGCTGCTTCTTGTCATCTTGGAGAGCAACTGGAACTGTCAATGTTACTGTGGACCTTGCTCAGTCTACCATGTTTTTCTAAAGTAGTTTCCAAAGAAGGTAGGGAGCTTTTGAAGGCTGGTTTAAGTCAACCTGATAGAAGGAAAAGTCATCAGAGAGGTGGAAACCTGATTAGAATAAATAATAATCGAGCTGTAGGGAAGATTGTAGAACATTTTCCTTATTAGTGATTGATGGGGGAGGGCACAGTCCATTGTGGGTTGGGAGACCCCTGGGCGGTTTTGGAGTTCTATAAGAAAACAGGCTGAGCAAGCCATGAAGAGCAAGGCAGTAAGCAGCACTGCTCCATGGCCTCTGCTTTAGCCCCTGCCTCCATGTTCCTGCCCTGCTTAAGTTCCTGTCCTGACTTTATTGAGCAATGAACAGTGATGTGAAGTGTAAGCCATTAACCCTTTCCTCCCCAATTTTCTTTTCTTCCTGCCACTTTATCACAGCAATAGCAACCCTGACGGAGACAGAATTGGTCCTTGACTGTTGAAAAGAGGAGGTGGCTGGGAAGGAGAAGAGGCAGAGAAGTGTGAGGGTGGGCACATCAGGATGAAATTGGCAAATTGTTCTCAAATGGGACCCACAGTGGGGTGGTGGGCAGAAAGCTATGCTTCGAGACACGGATACTTCCATGTTCAGCTTCGCCTTTGTGCTCAGCATTGTCAGCCAGCCATGGCTTTACTGGCATGCAAATTTGATGGTTCACTTTGAGTTTGTATTTTTAAATATTGATTTTACTTTTAATTATGCATATATAAAGGCAACTGTGTATTTATGCATGAATGTAGATACCCATGAAGACCAGAAGAGGGCACCAGAATCCAAGAACTATAGTTCCAAGGAGTTGTGAATACTCAATGTGGGTGCTAGGCACTGAACTCAGATCCTCTACAAATTCAGCATGTATGCTTTGCATAGCACACGGCCTTCTCACATAATATTCTAACTTTAATTTTACTTGATTCAGAAACTGTTGTTTTTTAATAACTTTGGGTCTTAGTTAGGTTTACTGCTGCTCTGATGAAGCACGGTGACCCAAAGCAACTTGGGTAGAAAAGAGTTTATTAAGCCTATATATCCTGGATCATGATCCATAGAGGGAAGCCAAGACAGAAACTCAGGTCAGCAACCTGGAAGCAGGAGCTGATGTAGAGGCCAGGTAGGAGTACTATTTACTGGCATGTATTTACTATTTACTATTACATGGCCCAGCAAGCCTGCTTTCTTATAGAACCCAGGACCACCAATCAGCCCAGGAGCCACAGTGGCTGGGTCCTCCCACCTCAGTTACTAATAAAGAAAATAGCTATAGGCTTGCCTGCCTACTTACTGTTTAATCTTAGGGAGCCATTTTTAAATCAAGGTTACTTCCTCTCTGATGACTTTAAGATTGTGTCAAACTAGCCAGGAAACTTTGTGAATAGTTTTATCTTTCATTGTGTCATTTTATAAAACAATAAAAACATTAAGCTATGGATGGGGATACAGTCAGCCCTGAATATTTCATATTTCTTTCTAGTTCTAGAGATGACTTAGTTTAAAAAATTACATTGTTCATGCATGTGTGTGTTTATGTGTCTGCATGTGTCTTTTCTGTATGTGTAGATATTAATACTTAAGGGGTATAAGAGAGGATGCTGGATCCCCTGGACCTGGAGTTACAGGCTGTGTGAGCCACTCAATATGATTGTTGGGAACCAAACTCAAGTCTTCTGGAAAAACTCATAATTACTCAACCAGCTATTGAAGTTGCCATGATTATTCACTGTGACATTTATCAGCAGTTTTATAACGGAGACTATAATAGTGTGAGAGACCTCAGAGTGACCCATGAGGAAACAAAATAGACTATTTGGTCCTAACATGGAATAAATAAATGCTAAAATTCTAATCGTAGAAGAGCTACCCTGTTATACATTTTAAATGTCATGTTTACAGAGACAGCCATGGATAGAAGTCATATCCAAAGTTGACATGATTTTAAAATTGCTCCCAAGATTTTGTAGAATCTTTGGAAAATGGTAACAATCAAGGTAGAAGTGTTAGGAGAAGCTAAAGCAGGCAGCCAGAGGACCCTCTGCTGATGGCTATTGATGTAATTAACTGCCGGCAGCAAAGTTGGATATATATTCCGTGGCCTTGAATTTGAGTCCAGATAACTGGGCCCTGTGGGGCCAATACCCACGACTTGGGCTGTTTCCACTTCACTTAATAGTTCAGAAACATGGATCTCACTTGGCTCCTGAAGGATTAGAGTTTTCTCACCATGCTCCTTCTCTCCTCTCTGCTGACTTTCCCCCTCTTTCCTCTTTGCTTTTAAGAAACTAAATATGCCTGTAAGTGTGAGTAGTGATTGTTAAAACTTTCTTAAGCATTCCTTTTCCTCTCTCCCACTGGTAGAAAGAATATCAGAAACAGGAAAGAGAAACACCACGGCATTCCTGGAAGACACTGCTTCTTCTGCTCCCATCAGGCTAAGAAAGGATTTCACACACACACACGCACACACACACACACACACACACACACACACAATGCCCCCTTCCGTGTTCTTAAAACTATGAGAGAATGCAAAGGTGAACAGGTCAGGAAATAGTTCTAAGATTTTCAGTTTTAAGCACCATTCCTAAAATACTTTTTCTCTTCTACTTTTCCCTGTAGGGACAATTTTCTGAGGATACAGAGCACCATGGGCCACGTGTGGTGGTCTGGCCATTGATGTTAATGATGTTAATATGAGCCCTGTTTGAGTTGGAATCACAACTTATTTCTCTGGTTACCACACCTCTCTGAACTGCTGCCCTGGGGCCAAACTGTATTCAACCTAGGAGAATACATTGCCCAGAAGCCATCTGATATTTATGCCATTCTGCATTTTTATATAGAAACAATTAAAGCTACTTGGTTTTCAGGTGTATTTTCTTGAGATTCAGGTCAAAGTTTACTTTTTGAAAAAAATAGAATAATCTACAACTTTATCAGCTTGAACCTAAAATAACTAGTATAATTTTAGATTTTGAGTTATTTCTCCCCCTAGCTGCATTTATCCCCGTGTCCTTAAACACCAAGTGCCTCTTCTCATTGAAAGTATATAGAGAATGATATTGGGGATGGATCATTAAAAGGGTTTGTGACAGAGTTGAAACAGATGACAGAACTAGACATCAGTCCTGTGGGACAATTTCAACTCTAGCAAATGGTTGGGATTTTGTATGCTTGGTTTTTGAGCTTCACTGGCCTGGAGCTAAGGTTGGAGACCAGGCTGGCCTAAACTCACAGAATCACAGTTGCCTATACTTTGAGATTAGAGAGGCATGCCCCCACATTCTGCCAGATTTTTACAATTATATAAAATCACACTGACTAAATTAAAAAAAAAAGAACAGATTATCACAATTCCAATATTATGCCAAATTGGATAGTCTAATGGTTTGGTTTGGTGATGGTGGTAATTGATTCCATTGAATTTTTTATTCATTGTGATACCTGTTGCTGATAACAGTGTAAAAGCAACTTTAACCCTATGAAGTATCCTTTCTGTAGATTCTTTATACCTGAAAACAAATCCATATTTATTTTGTATTTCTCCTTTGATGGCAGAATCTATAAGTTCTTGCATAGATATCATCACATGGAAGATATAAAAGCCTTTCGGCTCCTATCTGCATATAGACCAGGATAAAGAGAAGCTCAGCCCACTGTCACCTGACTTCCTCCAAATGCTACCCTGTTACATAATTAAGATGACCCCTTGCCAGTGAGGACAGTGTGTGCACAGCACAGAGGTGTGCTATCTTTTTTGGTCATGCTTTTTGAGAAAGTAAGAAATTCTTTTGAGCCATATTGAGACACTTATATTGTGCCATATTAAAACAATGCACTTGGCTGGATTGGTAGAGTGAGTACCTAACATGTAGGTGGTCCTGAATTTGATCCTGCCCTAGCCCCACCACCATATAAACTAGGCATGATATTTGATATTGGCAACTTGACAGGATCTTGACTCAGTGCAGAGATTGGAGAGACAGCATGATTGTGCCCACACAGACACCATATTCTGATGGGTTAATTGAGGCAAAAGACCCACTTTAAATGTGAGAGGTACTACTGCCTACACTGAACTCAGAACAAAGTGGGGAGAGGCATGAGCGCCAGCAATCCTCTCTTCCTACTTCATGACTATGGACACAAGGTGAGCAGCTTCCTCAAGCTCTTGATGCCATGGTTGTCCTGCATAATGGACGGTGTCCTCAAACTATGAGCCAAAAGACATCCATCCTGCATTGAGTCCTTTCTTGTTAGAAAAGAAAAGAAGCTAATACTGTGAGCTTGATGGTGTATGCCTGTGATCTTGCCTCCAGAGCACCAAATTACCTCTGACTACATAGAGTTCCAGGTCAGCTTAGGTTAATTAAGATGGAAAGGCCTACTCTACATACAGAATGTGTGAGACGCTGTTTCAAAACAAAGCACCGTGTGTATAACAAAGTAATAATAATCTGATGGGAACTTAGTAGCAGCCATTTAACCCTAAGTCTTGAGAGCCAGGATCCAGGTATAAAGCATATTTAATAACTGGTTATAATCTTAACCATCTGGAGAAACCTCAGAGGACAGCTTCTTCCTCCTGGTCTACAAGGATGATGATTCTGTATATTTACTTTCCCCTTTTTTAATGGGGATGGTCATAATAGAGGCAAGGAAAGGAAACAAGAAGGCAACAGGACAGGGGTGATCATGGCGAAGCCGTGGAGACATTTTCCGTGGACCACATGTGGCTCACTCTTTCTGTTGTGTTCTACATCCACCACTCTCACCACTTTGCCTTTTGGGTCACCCTAGAATATGTTCCATACTCCCAATTACCCTACTAACACCGAGTCAAACCCCCAAGTCACATCTACTCTGCTAGAAACACCTCCCTAAATCTCAACTTCATATGTAGGTGCCCTAACATTCTGCGATTTTTATAGCACACATTATATAAAAATTATTCCCTTCTCCACTAGACTGTGACTTTTATACTGACACCCTTTAAGTCAGCTCCAGGAATATGACTAGTCCCATTCTACCGATGAGAAAACTGGGATTCGGACATGATGGAAGATCTTATTTGAGGGCACGTGCCCAGGAGTTGGAACTAAATGCAAACACAACACCTTAGGCTACAGAGTCTACATTCGTTCCTCTGTTACAGAGTATTTCCCCCACTCCTGAAATGCAAAGTGACATCAGGATTAGAAAACTCAACTGTGAATCATGTTGCTTGGATTATAAGTGCTTATCCACTCAACCAGAATCATAGACAAGAATCTGAAGTTTTTCTGTGGCCCTGGCATGAGTCTGGTAGCTCTTCTCATAATACTACAGACCTTTGGCAGTCTTCAGGATCCACACGGGAAGCACAGCCTGAGCAGTGTTCAATGTCTAGTAGCTTCAGACAAAGGTTATGAGGAGAGGCACAAACCAAACTACAGGTTTTTGTTCTATAATAAGGGTCATTTGTAAGTTCCATGGTGATATTACCATCTGACCAAAATAAAGCAATAGTGCCTTCTAATATGGAACACTTAAGCTATTTATGTAAAGTCTACCGTGTATTCATAAAAACCCATGAAAAAGATGTTAATTTAGAAAGATAGTGGGAGGAAAGCCATAAGTTCAAGGCCAACCTGGGCTATTGAGTGAGACCCTGCCTCACATAAACCAAACAAATATACTACTTACAAGTTCTGTGTCTCAGGCTGCCTCCTTTAAGTCAAGCAAATATGAATGAGCATGATGTTATTAGTAAATATAAACTTGTAGAGTGAAGATGATTTTAGCAAGAAATGAATGCAATTGTTTTAGATAAATGAATAAATAATTCTATTAATAATAATAATTAAAAAAAAGAAACATTGAAGAGTCAGTGGGATGAGGTAGTAAGAAGGAATTGTATCCAGAATGTCACAGAAATCTTTTCCTTGTCTAGTTAAGGTTCAGTTAGTGAACAGGAAGAAGAAAAGAAATTAGGAAAACAGATTTTCAGACAAAAGATGTAGTAAATGCCCATGATACAAGACAGCAGCAACTTCGCCACAGCAGGAGAGAGAGAAGGGTCACCTGACTTGAGGTTAGTGAAAGGCAGGAGGATGAACTGAATTTTTGTGAAGCCTGTGTAAGAATTTAGGATTATGCTTTGATGACAAATGTGGAAATTGTTAATGCAGTTATGCATGAGAATATGCTAGAGAAAGCCAGGTATTGGGCATATATTTCCTTTGAGGACATTATCCATGTTTTCAGACATTTTCCTATGTTGAAAGGTTCTTTGTGGCGTATGTCATTTGGGTGATACTCCAGTGCCAAGACTTTGGCCCTCAGGCCTGTAGGATAAAGCTTGATTTCCACACACCACCCCCAATCACATCAAATGAAACTGTATCTCCTAGGAGTAATCACACATTAATCAAGAACTCAGGGATCCAGTTATAAAACCAAAATAACCAGATACTATCAGCAAAAGGAGATTCAGAGAACAAAAAGACTAAAAGGGCATTTATTGCAACTCTTATGTTTATCTCTGCTTGCCTGGTAGAGGGCATCCATTTGTGGGAGCTCTACCCTCCCCGCTGGCCTGGCACTCAGGTGAAAGCAAGCCAGCTCTGCCTATGACATCCTTCTGTGGCTGTCTCCCACAGTTAGCTTATCTGCCTTCTAAAGAAAAGTCTCTCCCTGGATCCCACGTCCCATCATGGTTTTGAAGTTTGCTGTCACAGCAGCCCCTCTGTTTTCCTCCAGTGACGTTGTATATTTCTTCTAGGACTATGAACTGGACTCTCAGACTATGGTCAACTTTGTTCATGAGTAGATTCTCAGAGGTTACCTCCTAGTAACCACCAAACCCTGACAGAAACTGGAGGTAGCTGACACATTCGTCCCTTTCCTTTCTCCAAAATCTATTCATTCCAGAATTCAACTGTCCAGCGAAAAAGACACAGCCCTGAGGTATGTACACACACACACACACACACACACACACACACACACACACACACACACACTGAGCTAATTCAGAGCAGCTAATCCGGCTGTGCATCCTTTTAGAAAGCAATGCTCCCAATCTGATGTCTTCCCACCCTCACCTCTCTTACCCACTAAACCTTCTGCCTCTTTTCCTACTGTACTTCAGCTTGTCTCTGACCTCCAACCTTTTAATGGAGGCACATAGTCCAGTCTCCGAAAAGCTAATCTGCTTCTGAGAATCAGTCCAGAGCACAGGCTAACACTCCTAAAACTCAAAAAATCCATTCTATATCTCAGCAGCTGTCCATTTTCTATGAAGCTTTTCATGTAACTGCATAATCATGTTTGACAGAGTTTATTTGAACACAGTCACATAGTCACCACTGGTTTTATTTATCTTGAGTAACCTAATGGAAAGGCGAATGCAGAAAGTTTAATGGGACAAAAATTTGAAGCAGGATGTTCTGGACATGTCAAAGGGTTCTCAGTGTCACCCTCTAGTCCACAGCCTGTGTGACACCTGCAGGCAGGTGAAGCACATAAATCAGACCTGACTGTCATGGCACCCAATGCTTAGAAACTATCACCAGGGACTAACAAGAAAAATGGCAAATAAAATTCTGTTTTAAGAATTTATATGGAGAGGCCCAGGGCGAGCAGTGATATCTGGGCAAGGAAATAATTCATGGGGGAACTGAGCAGCTTATGAAATGCTGGCACAGTGAAGGAACTGAGTCTGAGATGAGGAGGCATTGGTTAACATGTAGGGGCCTGGTAGACATGTATTCACACACACCAGCATGCCACACTTGATGATCATTTGTTTGGATAGATGTGCTCTCTCTCTCTCTCTCTCTCTCTCTCTCTCTCTCTCTCTCTCTCTCTCTCACACACACACACACACACACACACACACCAAGATGGCACATATGATAACCATTTGCCTGGATAGATAGACACATGTCTATCACACACACACACCAGCCTGCCACATGTGATGATCATACATGGATAGACATGCATTTTTTTTACACACACCAGCATGCACAGGTGGTGATGCTATTTGATCATCTGCATTCTATCTTCTGATGGCAGTGTCAATATAAAATATGTTCAAGGGCACATAGGGTGGTGGGAGGGATTTCGGTTGAAGTTGCAAGTGCAACATCTAATCTATCTAAATGACAAGGCACCAGTTACCTGCTTCACTTAGAGGTGTCCCCCAGAGGCCACTCCTTTACCCCCCCCCCAATTTCACAAGGGGTATAATCTCACCAGAGAAGGTCACCTACTTCTCTGTGTTTGCTGTCTACCACAAGGTATTGTCATCCTCGAAGAGACCAAACACACTTTCAATTCCTTCACTCTGACCTTGCTGTCCAGGACAGCATTCAACCCTTCCCCCTCCCCTCCAATGACAGGAAGCCATTGATCGCCTTCTCTGAGTACCTTCATTTGACTAGCTGTGTACCACCTACTTGGGTATGGTGTGTGTGGTGTTTTCCTAATGCACCTACTTAATTTCCCTGCAGGTGTGACTGAGGCATAACAGATGATTCATGGGAGGAAAATCAGTAGAGCATCTTGTCAGAATCGTGAAGCCACAAATAAGACTCCAGTAAGACCCATGCTGATTCTGAAAAATGTAATTATAAAAATACAATATTTTGAACTTCCTATACAACAAATGCAGAATGCCCACTTACTGAAGAGGCAACATTTCACAGGGCATTTACATTCCCACTTCCTCCTTTTGTTGTGGATTAAAAAAATAAATCTTTGCCAAAAATAGAGGGAGAAAAGGAAGAAAAGCTGAGTACCAAGTATGGCTGAGGGCGGAGAGGAGCTTGATTCAATACATTTTGTCTGAAGTTTAACTACAGTGTCTAGCATTTAAATGTCGAGAGATTCAGAATCAAATATAGGAAGAAAAAAATTAAATCTACTAAGTCAAGTGTGTATGGGTGGAGAGGGTAGGTATATGCTTTCTCTGTCTGTCTGTCTGTCTGTCTGTCTGTCTGTCTGTCTGTCTTTTGTCCTTTTTCTGTTTAAGGATAAGAATTAATTTGCAAAGAAATTTAAGTTAACACCAAAGTAAGAGGAGACGAGAAGATTTTGTGGGCTTAGATTATCTACTCCATAGAAAGGAAAGAGACTCCAGCAATGAGATACTGCCTCTGGTAGGCTGTCAGTGTTCCTCTGCTTTTAAAACTCCCTAACAAGGTGAGCGAAACCATTCCAAGAACACTATTGTCAAGAGACACCTTTGAACTGATCTATCCTGCAGGATAACCCCCAGAAAGGTAGAGGAAAAAAAATAACTTTCATATGTTTGTGGCCACACAGTGTAGCTCCGACTTCTGAACATTTTTCCCCAATTATTTTTGTAAAGTATTGATCGCAATTTAATTTTGCAGTCCCAACATGAGAGGCGCTTCATGCTGAAATGTCTCACAGGAGAATGTAATCAGGGTCTAGCCCGAAGGTGAAGCACGCGGACACGGGCTTTCCTCCGTTCCTCCCCTCTTCGTCGGCGCGGGCACTGGAGCAGAGGGCATTCTCAGGCAGATTAATTTTTGACGATGGGATCGATGGAAGATGCTTTTTTTTTCCTCTTGACATTGAGTCATCTAATTTGCTGTTTATCTTTGGCTTATTGAGTTTTGAGCATTGTTAAATCATACCTCTCAGCTGTTTAATTTCAGATGTGAATTTTGAATTCCCCTCTCGTACTTGGGCATAACTCTTTTACCTAAAAGGAACAGGATGATGGGCCTTTTTTTTTGACACTGGGTTACCGCTTTGGAGTCTGTTAAGTACTCCAAGGTAATGTTATAGTACCTTCTAGCCTTTTCTCTTTGCTTGTGACCATAGATCAGCTCACCTCTAGGGAAATCAGGACTTGCCATCATTATTATCCCTCGCCCCTTCATCTGGTCTCCCTTGTTTCCTGACTCCAAGGCTTGATGAAGTAAGTGCCAGGATATATGAACACCTTATCTCAAGTCTCATAATTAACCCCTTCATAACACAGGCTGAGGGAACTATTTTTCTTGTGATCTGCTGGTTCAATATCGGTGGTCCTTTACAGTAAACATGTGGATTTACCAGTTTCAATCCTGTTTTGGCTGGAAGATATGAATGTTATTAGTGTGCCGATGGGTATAAGAAAAATGTTTTCCACCTGGAGAAACTTGGCTTTATAAAACTGTTATTCTGATAAAGAAAAAAAGAAAGAAAGAAAGATAAAAGGAAAAAAATGTAATCAAACCATATAAGTTATGTCTCATGACAGCACTACATATACACACCTGAACATTCTTCACAGCAGCAAAAGGCTGCCGAATGCTATTCAGCTTATCCATTTTCCTGGGCCAAGTCATAATTATACCAAGTTAATAAAATACTAAAATGGGTGCTTTCTACGTTTGAAAGCTATATGGTATATTTTAAATAAAAGTTGAAATTAAATATGTTAACAAATGTACCTCCGGATTTGAATTTAAAAATAAAGAAAAAAATCCAGACTTAATTAATTAATTAATTAATTAATTAAGTAAGTAAGTAAGTAAGCAATTCTATGCTATACCTCAAGCCTCTCAAGGACTAGCTTGAACAGAAAGACATTTTATGTACTACGAGGAGAACAGCCCAGGGCCAGCTGTTTCTCAACTTCTGCCTGGTTTTTGCTAACTATTTGGATTCCCTAAGAAAACCAGCTTCCTCATTAATCAAATTAGAAAGTTCAAAGGATATATTTAGGCATGCAATACAGAAGTGGTGACATTGTTTTGGTATGGAATGATGCACATTTCTCTCTCTCTCTCTCTCTCTCTCTCTCTCTCTCTTTCTCTCTCTCTCTCTCTTCCTCGCTCCCCTACATTTTGCCTCCTCTGTAATGGTTTGGTGTCCGTTGTTGCTCTCAGTGCAACCATCAATGTATAGTCACAACCGTTCATTTTGATTATGTTGTTGGTATTTAAAAAGCATCTTAAAACTCTGTATTATGAAACACTCCTTTGATGCCATTTTGCAAATTGTTTAAATATCTCTAGAAACTGGCCCGGATCTTTTCCTTGAAGTTGCTCTTGTTTCCTCATAGCTGTTTTGTAATCATGGCGAGTGATCACGACTGAAACCTGCTTTCAGATAAGCACTCATACCGCCGCTCCTTTCCTAGATCCTGTTCTCTGCATCTCTGGGGGAGGGGCTCTCACAAGCCTGATGTCCTGAGGCCTGTGAGAGAAGTACAGGCTGTGAGTGCTGGTGTATGCAAAAGAATTTCTATTTAGGGACGGTATGATTTCATTGTTTCTTTTTAAATTTTAAACAAGTTTGTATCTCCTTTACTGCATCCTACAAAGTGATTTTTTTTTCCTGGGCAACAAAGTAAACTTTTGAGTCCTTACCTTGTAACCGTTTGCTTTCTTCCTTCCTTTGGACTTTCTGTTGCTGTTACAGGATGCAGACATGGCGGAAGTGTCTCTTTCTGTTGCTGTTACAGGATGCAGACATGGCGGAAGTGTCTCTTTCTGTTGCTGTTACAGGCTGCAGACATGGCGGAAGTGTCTCTTTCTGTTGCTGTTACAGGCTGCAGACATGGCGGAAGTGTCTCTGCTCATCAGCTGCCACTACAATTGGAGAAAAGTTACTGTGGAAAAATGGTGACAGGAATTTTCTGCTCCACAGGAGAATATATGAATTGTGAATGCAATAAGAATTTGAGAATCAACACGTGTATCTATAAACATTAGATTGGAAGAGCCTTGTGACTCTATTGAAACGTTTCAGGTGAGAAATGGTTAACTCACCAGCAGGAAAAAGTCAATTTCCAAAACTGTGAAAGGAAGAATTAGAATAAAGTGCTCTATTGTCCAAAAGTATGTTTTCCCTCAAGATTAAGCTTTGGTTGAGGACAGCATCAGGGCCAAGTGTTTCCAGGCTTCAGGCCAGGGTTAAAGAGAAAGTCCTTAGAATGGATCATATCAGTTCACACACACAAACACACACACATACACACATACACACATGTACACACACACAACAAGAAAGAGAGACAGGGGGCAGAGAGAGACAGACAGATATATACATATACACAGAGACCCACAGAGAAAGACAGAGACGGAGGGAGACAGAGAGGGAGGGAGACAGACACACACACACACACACAGAAAGATAGATACAGAGACACACAGAGAGGGAGAAAGAGAGATAGACAGATATACAGAGAGAGAGAGACAGACAGACAGATATATATACACACACAAAGAAACAGAGACACAGAGAGAAACAGAGGGGGAGAGAGACAGAGGGGGGGGGAGACAGAGACTGAGACAGACAGACCTACACACACACACACACACACACAAACACACACACACAGAGAGACAGACAAACAGACAGACAGACAGAAACACACAGAGAGAAACAAAGAGGGAGGGAGACAAAGAAACAGATATACACAGATAAACACACACACATACACACACACACACACAGACTAGGCGGGGAAGGGTTGGGTGGATGGAGATCAGCCCGTTTCTGTTTAACTTGTTTGGCTGATTTCACATATTCATGAACTCCTGCTGGTCAGTTTCACCAAAATCAAACTCAAACTTCTAAGAGAGTTTACTTTTTTCCAAACAGGTAGCCTATCACTGAGCTACCTACACCCAAAGCTTCCTTCCAAGATACTGCATGCACATGGGTGGCAGGGGCCGGTCTCGTGAGGTTCCTCTGTTCTCCACCTTCTTTTCTGAAACTGGCTGCTCTGGCTAGAAAGCTGGCCAGCACACCGTGAGGATCTTCCTGTCTCTGCCTCCCAAATGCTAAGGTTACAAATCCTTCCTGGGCTCTGCCAAGATATTTCCAAATCCAAATGTTTTGTCCTCATTTCCTTTGTATTTTGGAGCAGTTTATGAAACCAAATACTGCAAGTATAGCTTGCATATTTACGCCGGATATTGTAAATACGGCTCTGTAGTATGGTTATCCTGTGGTTGTGTATCTTCACAGTAAATAACTTAGGGGCATAATAAAGTAATTACAATAGAAATCTTTAAACTCTTGAGTCTCCATTTCTGTACTTATTGCAACTCATTTAATACCTGTTGCAACCTTGATTGTAAATGGCAGTCACCTGACTATCACAGCCAAGGATATTTCTGAAGAACATTTTCAGATTTCGGAACCATGGGCTGGGGAGGCAGGCTCAGTGGTTGAGAACACTGGCTTCTCGTGCAGAGGATCCATCCCGGTTCAGTTTCCAGCACCCACATCTGTTTAGAACTCCTAGTTCCAAGGGAAGTGATACCTTCCTCTGGCCTCGAAGGTGTTGGGCCCATGTACTGCGCAGATATACACACAAGTGAAGCACTCAGGTACTTCAAAATAAAAACAATGATGTTCTAGATTAGGGAACTTAGCTGTCTTATCCAGGAAGTCATATTTGCAAGGAAACTACGGTGTGTGTGTGTGTGTGTGTGTGTGTGTGTGTGTGTGAGAGAGAGAGAGAGATGTGTTTGTATATGTGCATTGACATGTGTGTGAACATGTATATGTTTATGGTATGTGGATCTTTGTGTGAGTGTGTGCTTGTGGAGGCTTGAGTTTGGCCTTAGAGTCTTACACAAAGCTACCTGTCCAAAACTCATTTTAGAGTTGTCCTGATGTCTAAGATGCCCCTTGCTTTCTCCCATCTGGTTCCCTAGTGGGAGTGTGTTGCTTGGAAAATATCATTAACTTTCCACCAAAATGATCTCACCATGATGCTGAAAGAAATCAGACCATGCATGAGGAACTTAGTACAGGGAAACATTAAGAACTTTTCCTTTGAAAAAAAAATCAAATAAAGTCCCAAATACACAAACAATTTAAGATTTTTTATTCTAAGCATGGTTTTGTTTAAAAATAGAAGCATGATTTAACCTCACCATTGGGGCCTAGCCACAAACTAAGTGCTTGAACTCCTAAATTTGGATTCATTTTATACTAATAAATTAGGCAAAGTAGTTATGATAACAAATCAGTCTCATGACATAAGTCCAAAAGAGATAAGTCCTGAAACTGTTTTTATAGTTCTATGAGAAGTGACTCAGAGAGGACCAAGCCCTGTGGTGAATTGGAGAACATAGCAAACCTGAGTCATGGCAGTTGTGTTTACAAGTCAGAATCAGGCTCGGGCAATGGGTGCATCCAACTCACAGTTTATAATTTATTTTCATGCATCTGTATGTGTACATGTCCATTCATATATGTGCATGCCCGTGTCCAGCTTCCCAAGGAAGCCTGAGAGAGGTGGCAGATGCCCTGGGGTTGGATCATTCAGTCACGAGCCAACCAACATGGCTCTGGAAACTGAACTCAGGTCTTTTTCAAGATCAAGTGCTCAGTCATTTATACTAACCCTAAACTCACTTTTTACCACTGTTCCCAAACCTCACCCTTTTAAGGTGAACAGATACTTGGGGTCAAAAGAGCTATCTCTGGCAAGCTATTTCTGCCACGCCCACCATCATCTACAAAGCGTTGGAACTCCTAAATGAGTTCAAACCACCCAGATCAGACGAATTCCTAGCATTAAATTAAGGGCTAGAGGCATTTTGAGATCTAGCTCCATTCATACAAGTATCTCCTATGTTCATCCTGAGATGCTTGGATCAGCTAATCTATAGCATCATACTAAACACTATCTTATATTTTGTCTCTTTGTATTCACTCTGTAGCCAAACATACTATAGCAAGAATATATTTTAAAGACCTACAAAGTTTGCCATTTCACAATTCAGCTTTTTAGTAATTTAAATAAGAGTATTTTGCAATTGAGTTAAAATCCATTTGAACTTCACTCCTTAAATGTTGTAATATGTATGTGTGTGTTTTTGTGTGTGTGTGTGTGTGTGTTTATGTGTGTTGACATTTATGTGAAGTGCATATTCATGGTATATGGACTTTAGTGTGTGTATGTGTGCTGTGTTTGTATATGTGCATTGACATTTGTGTGAACATATGTATGTTTATGGTATGTGGATCTTGTGTGTGTGTGTGTGTGTGTGTGTGTGTGTGTGTGCCTGTGGAGGTTTAAGTTTGGCCTTAGAGTCTTCTTCTATCATTCTGCACCTTATTCACTGAGACAGGGTGTCACAGCTGAACACTAATGTTACAGGTTTTACTAGTCTATCTATCCAGCTTGGTCCATCGCATGCCAACCACCCTAATGCTAGGATTTCAGGTAGGCATTTCAACGGCATTTTTTTGTGGGTTCTGGGCATCTGAACTTTTTCATTCTTATGCACCATTGTTTTATCTACAAAGCCATCTCCTCAGTCCAGCATCAAACTTAAAAAATCCTTGGAACTATGACTGACTAGGATTAGAAGTGTTATACTGATCTGTTGACTAAAGCTAATAATTAAGCATGGGAGGCAGGCAATATAACTATGTAGAGGCAACTAATCATCCGCTGTTATGCGAATTTGGGTATTATGGTCCTATGTAGACCCTTCCCCAGCCCAACTTGAAATAGGAAGACTGAGTCTCTAGGTCTATATATTTTCACTTGGTTAACATCTAATTTCTGGGTTGGATGTCATTTGTACCTCATACTAAGTAATTTACTTGTAGTAATTTTTTTCAATTTATATCTGGAAGAAGAGTTTGTTTGTTTTTTTTTTTTTTTATTGGACAGAAAAGTTGAGATGTAGGGGGAGTTTCCCTAATGTTTTGATTGGCTAAATAAAGATGGCAGAAGCTAATCACTGGGCAGAGATATGGGGGCAGGTTTTCCAGGAAGCTGCAGGCATGTAGATCTCTTGGGGCACCGATAGTTTGTAGTCTCTGCAGGTGGCTGCGGAGGCCAAGGAGGATGGGGCAGGATGGTCTTCGTCCAGCCTTTGCGTTATCTGGTCAGTTTTCAAATATAAAAGTCTCTAATGTTTTTCTTCTATTAAAGGGAGCTGTGTGAGACAGATATTGCTGTCACTGGCCAAACAACAAAGACCAGAGTGGCTTGGTGAGGCTAGCTGTGGGAGATGACCATTGTGGCACAAGGCTAGGAGCAACTGGAGACTGGGAGAGGCAGTGTGATCACAGAGAAACCTGGGGTGCTCGTTGGTGCCCTGGTGAAACTAGCCTGAGCTCTGGTGGAGCTCTTGAGAAGGGGCTAGTGTGGCTTTTTAAAATTACATGCAACACAGTACAACTACCAGACCTCATGCATATATCAAAGGGAATAAGAAGTCACCAGGAGGCTCTTGTCTATATAGCTTGTGTGATATTTATTGTGCTCATTCTAACTAATCCTGGACACTGGTGTCGCTTCTGCGATCAGCCTGATGGCAGAAATAACACTGCAGACATCACCTTACTTGATTTTTTTTTCAAATATGATTCAGAAGAGTCAGGACAGGTGTAAATATCTCTGTCTAGAAATCCAGAATTGAAGGCTTAAGGAATCTGTGCTGTCTCTCAAGTCTGTAGAAACAGGAATAGAAGATGAACTTACATTCTTGTCTTGGCTAAGCCATCCCTTCCTCGAGGTCATATTGCCCTGTTTAGTGTCTACTACCCGTAGTCAACCACACTGTAAGCCAATCTATGTTAGACAGCTGGAGGCAGGCAGGGGGAAGATTTGTGGCATGAACTTACACAGGAAGAAGCCTTGTACAGAACCCAAACAAAGCCAGTGTCCGGATAAGCACCAGAAATACTCTCAAAAAGACAGAAGCAAGAGAAAAATTCTGTATTTATAAAGTGACCTTTCCTCTCTCCTAATGCCAAGTCGAGACCATCATCCAGTTATCTGCTCACCTGGGAGTGTTATCAGTTCACGATGGCTTGACAATCCCATGTGATCAATTTAGTTTGTAACCATACCTTCTTTGACAAGAGGCAAAGCCTAACGGAAAGTATACGAGGAGCGATGGGAAGTGGAGAACAACACAGCAACAGCGGAGTGGGTAAAGACACTCTTCTCACTGGTTGGCCCACACAGGTATCCAGGCTTGAATGAACATGGCGGTTTGCAATGAGTAACAGGACCATGAAGCTCCATCCCGAGGACACATAGACTGGGGATGGCTTGGGTTGGAAGGATGAACAGCAAGCTGCTTTAACGGCCGTCTGCCATTGGCCTGGATGAAGGCATCATCACTACTGGGATACATCCTCAGGCACACTATGACTTAACTCTGTTGAAACATGATGCAGTATTTCCAGCCGCAGAAACCCAGAACGAAATGGCCCAACCCACCTGAATCCTTGATCCTTGGGCACTCAGATCTCCTCTCTCTCTCTCTCTCTCTCTCTCTCTCTCTCTCTCTCTCATTCATTCATTTCAGAGTCTGCTACACATTTCAGAGCACTTGGAATTTGATCTAGCTATTTCCCCCTGGGCTTTCTTTACTCACAATTTCTCTCCTAGTGTCTCATTTTCTCTCACTCTCTTTCGTGGTCAAATTCTTTGGAAACAACGTTCCTTCTTCCCGCGGTACTCAGACTAAATGAAATGCTGGCAATTTTCACTCCGGAGGTTCCCGTGCGTTTGTTACAGTTCCCTGGCACACTAGCTGGCTGCCCAGTTGACAGTGCGAATTCCAGCACCAAAGGAAAAACAAGGCACTGTCTCTGTGCTGTCCCTTTAACGGTGCTTGAAAAATGTAGTGAAAATGTTATATTTTCAACAAGGTCATTCACAAGGCTAGTATTAGAATTCACTACTAATTCTTCATTTGAGAGTAACTGGTGTATAATTATTCTACCACGCTTAATGCATTTTGATATTCCTGTTTGCTTAAATAAAGTAGGGAGCTCTTCATCCAGGGGTCAAATCTTCATTGGTACAATCCCAGCGCTTACTAGTATATGCCATTTTAGAGGTGGTTGGTGAATATTATTAGTACATTCGGGCGACTGTTTGATTTTTATTGTTGCTGCTAAATGATGGAAAGGGGGGCAGTTGGGGGACCAGTCACTCCCTCAGCAAAATGTTTGGGCTTGTGTTATTTGTTACAACACAAACGAGCTGGCATTTGGCTTATGGAATAAGTTGGAAATCTCTAATTGTAAATTTGTACTGGTTTAAATGAAATCAAAACTCAAAGTGTGAAACTATCCAAATAAATATAATTTTCCCCAAACTGCTTTGATATGAAAAGAGACTCTTTGGCATAGCTCCAATTAACTATGTGAGTCACCCAGACAGAAGCAAGAAGACTCCATCCATCTGATTATAAGTCTCTGCAAATAGCAGAGGCACTCGTGGCTGCTCTGTCTGCAGTGGGCATCTTCACAACCCAAGCAAACAGAATGAGCTGATTCTGTCTCTTGTAGAGCCAGACCCACGTCTCAGTTTCCAGGCTCTTAGGTCCCCCCAAATCTATTTAGTGTACTGAAGAGATACTGCATGAAACATATTAATCAGAAGTGAGTTCTATATTTAATCTACTTTCCTACAGAGCACATTTTCAATTTTGTGTCTGTGTCGGTTACATGCATGTTCGTGTGTGTGTGTGTGTGTGTGTGTGTGTGTGTGTGTGTGCAGAAGCACCTGTCTTGTGTGCTTTGAATGCCTGAGTTCAGTTTTGGGTGTTGTTACTTGTGAGCTGTCTGCATTTTTTTTTAAAACAGGAACTCTTACTGGGAATCACTGATTATCAATGAATCCCCAGGATCTGACTGTCTCTACCTTCCTTATTTTGGGTTTGCCATACTGGTCTGTGTATATGGATTCTGGGGATCAAGCTTAAGTTCTCAGACATGTACTGCAAGTACTTGGGTGACTGACCCTAACTCCCCAGGTCTATATATTTAATATATTCAAACATAATTAATATTTACTCATAACGCCACTGGTGGGTTCCAATCTACAGTTGTTAAGTGCAGCATTATTCTTCTTATTCAGATCTTTGTTTTGTAAGACGTGAAGCTTCTGTCTCACATTCCTCCATCCTTGGCTGACCCTGGTAATCCTGCTTCCATTCATTGTACCACATACCTGCTAAAAATTTAACCCCCAAACAAACAGAAACTTCAGGGAACTTGTCAGCGAAGCAAATACACAAAGATCTAGGAGTTTTCTAGAACCTTCTCTCTGACTAAATGTATAAACCCTCGGACTGAGAAATGAGATTTCGTGCAGTGTGTATCTTCTTACAGATGAGAAAGAGGTTATTCACGTAGGTCAATTGGCAGAGGCAGTGGAGGCTGCTAAACACATCTGCCTACCCCAGACATGCAGCTAGCTCCAGATGTTTGCACAAACACAAGGCAGATCCAATGCGTTGGTTCATTTTCCATGAAGCAAGGGATAGGAGCTCCCCATCACAGGCCAGAGCAAGATATTTCACCATGAGTGTAATGTAGAGAGGTAAGTGATTTGAAGGTATCCGCCCCTCATTATCTGAATGAAGGAACTTTTTCAGCACTGGGCATATATCAAATGTCTCCCTGCAAGATTACAGCTTCACTTACAGGAAGAACATGGTCTTTTTGCCCATGAGGTGATAAATTGTCTGTACCAGCAACCGGGAAAGTCTTAGAGAGTGAATAAAGAAACGTCGCTAAGCATCTCTTAGGCATGTCATAAAAGGTCACATTCAATATAATTCATATGGAGAAGTGATGTCTGCGCGGTTTGGGGAAGAGGAGCGGAGAGCAGCCACGCTTTAGCACCGATCCAGGACTTTCTTTGCACTCGCTGTTCTCATGGAACTCAGGCTAAAGGGATGATTGGAACTAATCACCCTGGACACAGCGATGGCGCTGGTTATTTGTAGTTGGGAGAGTCTGAAATCTCTTTTAACCAGATGACTGAAATTTAAATACAAACTCAGCATTGAAGTCAAAGAACTAGAAGCTGAGCTAGCCTTACTTCGCTGTGGTTTTACTCGATAATTAAGGACTCTTCACACCATTGGCTTCCTTTTTCTTTCGTCTATTTTTTTTTTTTTTTGCCATTTTGTGGTTATAAAGAAAAGAGTTGTAACAAATGCCTTCCTCTAAGTGTCACTCTGTTGGATGGGGAAGGAGAAAGAGAGGGAGGGGAGAGGGAGAAAGAGAGAGAGAGAGAGAGAGAGAGAGAGAGACAGAGACAGAGACAGAGACAGAGACAGAGACAAAGAGAAGATGAAGTACAACGTAGAGGTGGAGAAAATGGCAAAAATGGTGTCTCCGAAAGAAAACAAAAAGGAAACGTTAAGTGAACCAGAAGAATTCCTGTAGTTTTCCGAGGCTCGGGTGTCCAGTGTGAACTTACAGTCGGGGAGCTAGGCGGGTAGAGTGCGCAGAAGCCAAATGTGATCTGGAAGCGTGCCAATACAAATGCTCGGAGGCGCTCCTCAGTGAGGCATTGTTTCTGTGAGTAAATGCCAAGGCTGGCCCTGGGCTAATTGGCATGAGCAGCTGCATGGGTCACGTAGGTATAAGACGTGAGCATTAGCAGGTGCAAAGGGCCAAAGCTCGCCTTTCGTCAATAGCGAAGAAAACGGGTGAAGCCTTTTGCTTATCATCCAAAAATAGGAAACACCAGGCTCCATTCTGAAAGCAGCCCATGGCATTTCCGGCTTCTATCAATGCGTGCAGGGTGCCTGCAGCTTCCCCAGTTCAAACCCAGGCAGTTACCCGAGACGAGAAGAAAATAAGCAATGTGGCTTCTGCGGCTGTTCTGTGGGACACAAATGATCGGAGCTCTGGGCAGAGAGAGTGGCTTTCTCAGTACACACTGTTTCTTCAAGTTATTTTACTTCGAGAAGCCTTTGGTGGGGGCAAGACTCTGTCTCTCCCATTCCTGATTCCAGACGACGCCACTAGCTAGCTTGGGGCATGAGCGAGCACCTCGCCAAGTTGTTTTATTCCCTTTTAGTCTGGGCTACTCTCTGTCAAAGAAACTAGAAATGGTTGTTGGACATTAAAAAATTAACATGCTCTCACACAACTTCAGATCTGTCCAAGGAAAGAAGAGCCTGTAAGTGCGGGTAAATGTGATTCATCAAAGCTACGGGGTTTAATTTTAGCCCAGAGATATTTTTCACTTATATTTACTAATGTGTGAGTTTATGTGTTTGTTTGTTTGTTTTCTACAAAGAAAGAGAGGAAACTGGGAACTCTTAAACAGAATCACAACCTTGATGTCATTATCAGGGAAAAGGAGTGTTTGGGTCTGCCAAAGGTTCCTCTCTGTCACGGGCTCTTCTTACTCCAAACAACTTGGAATTCTGCCATTTCCGGAGGCAAGATTAGATAGAGGAGTCCTTTCTCCTCTTCCCTGGCACCAACCTGAGCATACTGACACGACTCCTGTTTTGCAAAATGTCTTACTCATTTTATTTTATCCCCTGAGTGCAAAACAATACCGAAGAAATAAAAGGCACAGTTGTTGTATCAGTATTCAGATATATTGACAAATCTTAAAAACCAGGCTTAAAGATACACGGCTCGCCTCGGACCAGCCTCAAATCCCATGAAAGATTATTAATAAGGTGAATAAGAAATGTGTCTTTCGGTGGGATCTCCAGTGGAGCCCAAGAGGACACCGTAGCTCAGAAACTTCTCCCTCCACAGACTCTCACCCTTGTACCACACTTGACACCAAGCCATTGCTGGGACCTGATTGGGTTTCATGAACTCTAGTGAAACTAACAAGTCTGATTTTCCAGTTTTCCTTTGCTGGCCTTGGTTTTACTCAACAAAATTGTTGGCCTATAAAGGACACAAGACTTAATCTTTGCCTGATTTGCCTACAGTTTGATATCCACGGAGATGTACAAGAGAGGGGGTGCCAATGGTTTACAGCAGTCTCTAATGTAGCCTTGGGGTTGAGGAATCGGCATTGCCCGTAGCCTCCTCTACATCAACCAGTAGGGATGCTCAGCTGCCCTTCTGTCGCCTCTTTCAACAGGGGCCTCTGCTCTTTCATGGACCATACGCCAAACAAAGCCTCACTTCATTCCAGGAAAAAAAAAATTCCCCCCCCCCAATGCTCTTTCTCTAGCTCTTCATATTCATATCATTGAATAATCCAGTCATGAACTGCAGTTCTGAAGATCCTAGGACGGTGTCAACATTCCGGAATGGAAACTCGTTATTCAATTTATGGAGTCATTGAGTAAACTTTTACTCTGCACCTAGAATGCGCCAGGTGGTATTATGGGCCCTGGGAAACACGGACGGAATGCTTAGCCCGGAGGAGAAGGATACAAAGGACACAACCAGCCTCAGGAAAGTGAGTGCGGGACGCGATAAGTGCGTGCCGGTCTCAGCTTTGCAGGTCCCAACAGTTGCTCTCCAGCACATGCACTTAGCAGGGGAGTTGACACTTGCCAGCAAGATTTAAAAAAAAAAATGTTGAAACGGTCTAAGCAGAGGGAGCAATGTTGGCGGGAACAGGGGCATTACAAAACTTGCCTGTGGCGCGAAGAGGGAGAAACTCAGAGAGACTGGGGCACATGGCGGATCATGATGGAGGGCGGAGTCTGGAGAGGTAGATGGGGTAGATCATGCCTGCTATTTCTGGGACTGAGGAGTTTCCCAGCCTTTTATCTGAATGGACTGAGGTATCAGCTCAAATTAAGACAATCTTTGGCTTGCTATTTTCTGGACCGACGGAACAGTAACACAAAATGAGCCAGAAGGATAACCACAAAGTGCCAACAATGTAAACGACAATTTACATGTTACAGAGCAACTAACCTGGAAGCCTCGGGCTCCTGGAGACAGAACCGCCAACCAAAGTTCATACACGGAGCAGACCTGGGCTGCCCCTCCTCCCTTGAACGTATGCAGCAGATGGGCAGCTCTGTCTTCATGCAGGTCCTCCCCAAAGGCTGGAGCAGGGGCTGTCCCTGACTGTGTTGCCTGCCCGTGGGGAGGATCCTGTTCCTCTAATCGGACTGCCTTGTCTGGCCTCAGTGGGAGAGGATGTGCCTAGTCCAGCAGAGACTTGATATGCCAGGATGTGTTGACACCCAGTAGGGTCTCCCCCACTTCTTAGAGGAGAAGGGGAAGGAGATGGGGTAGGGGCTGTGTGAGGGAAGGACTGAAAGGAGGGGAGCTGCTGTTGGGATACAAAATGGAGGAATAAATTAATTGATGAGAAAAGGCATGTACAAAAGAAAATGATGTGATCTGGGAGGAGTGTTTGAGATAAAGATGCTGTCCATTTCACCATGCTTTTTCTTCCTAGAATTCGCTGGCACTGTGCTCTTTCATTAAAATGGGCATTTCTCGTCTCCATGAAGCCACAGATTTAAACCAAGCCTCAGCAGTCAGTGCTGGCTGGATTCCCCTATGGAAGGTTCACTTCTGGTGTGTGTCCCCCTTTTTTTCTTATGTATTTTTTGTTTTGTTTTGTTTTGTTTTGTTTTTTTGAGACAGGGTTTCTCTGTGTATCCCAGACTGTCCTGGAACTCACTCTGTACACCCAGCTGGCCTCAAACTCAGAAATCTGCCTGCCTCTGCCTCCCACGTGCTAGTATTAAAGTCATGCACCACCACTGCCTGGCTTTTCTTATGTATTCTTAGGGGCTGTGGGTAGGAAGAGAGATGTAAGACACAGAGGATGAATGAGGTGTAGGCAAGGGTTGAGGCTTTTCAAAGAGACGACCACTAACCTCCCAGTATCGAATAGTACAGAGGTGTGAATTTTCATCCCATTAGTACACCTCAAGGCTCATTTCTAAGAAGGTCTGAGTTCTAATTTTTCTTCCCTTGATGGAAGAAAATAATCCCCAGGCTAGATGTGCCTAGCCCTGCAGTGATTTGATGTGCCGGGGTAGGGGGACAGCCAGGGGGACCTCCATTCTCTTAGAGGTCACACATTAGCTGTGTGAATTTCTTTGAGTGATCATGCGTATGGGCCCCTCTACTCTAGGGCCTTCTTGTGTTCTTACTATTCACACTTTGCAAACTTTGATCTCTAATTCAGTTCTGGTCTCTGCTGTCCTTTCTGTCAGTCCTCTTTCGGGGTCTTTTGTCTTTCGGTGGTTCAAGAATTCTGCTTTGACCTTTTCGTCTCCTTATTGCCTTAAATATCTCTTCTTATTAGCCTCTACTTAGTAGCCTATTCTCCAGTGTTAAAAAAATTATTTGTTCCATTTGTATGTGCTGTGTGCCCATGTATGTGTGTAGCATGCACGCCCTGCTCTGATAGATGCCAAAGGCTGACATTGGGTGTGTCCCTGGATCAGTCGTCACCTTATATATTGAGACAGTTTCTCTCACTTGGACTCAGAACTTCCTGGTTTGGATAACGTAACTGTTCCGTTTGCTCCATGGAGGAGCTAGGGCTGGAATTACAGATGTGCAGGCATACTCACCGAGCATCCTGAAATTCTGCAGTCCAGTACCCATGGTTGCATGGCAAGACTTCACCCTATGAGTGATGTATTTATCCCCTAGTCTTCAGTTTTACCATACACCCAGAGAAAGTGGACATTCAGATTCCTCCAAGTGGACTTGCAACAAAAAATTGCATCTGCTATGATCATCAATTAACAACTAGCTCCCCAAACCATTAGCTGTGGGCTTGGTGTTTAATATATACAACTACTGACTAAGTCCAACCTGAAACACATACCTGGGGACTGTAGTGATGTTTAGCAATTTGGGGGGATTTTCTGAGAATGCTAAAGAGTCTTGCATGTATAGATGATTTGCTCCGTTGTACAGTATCTTTTTAACATGAGTGATAATGGACATGCATGTTCATTTCTGAGACATAGGAGAGAATCAAGCCACACTAACATCATTTGAATTCCTTAGTAACATGCCAGACAATGTACCTGGTTTGTAGTGCAACCAGATAGGATGACAGCAGATTAGCAAATTTCATGAATCAGAGTACATTTTTTTTTACCAGAAAAAAATGGCTCTTGATATATTGTCTACAATACATCAACAATAGGCAGTCTGGTATTCATTAGCAGCAGATTCGTATATTACACACCAGGCTATGCTGACTCCTGAGCCTCCACCCCCGAAAAAAAATGTGTGAGAAGCATAAGAAATGTTTTGAGGAAAGCCACCAAGATTATCTAAGTTTTAGAAAAGTAAGGCCTTTGAGGAAAGGTCAGAGGCTGGGGATTATTTTGGATGAAGAATGATTTTGAGATGATCTGTGAGTATTTTGGGTTTTCTCATTCAGAGAACAGTTTGTTAAGCACCGTTTTTCTCTGTCACCACTAAAGGCTAAAAGTGAAGCAGAAAGGATTTAGGCTTGCAGGGAGAGGGGGCATGAGGAAGACCATCAAACTGTCCCCTTCTGTAGCCTGGTTAACACTTCGGGGCCTTGGTGCATGGCCTGATGTTCTTTGGGGGACCAGGAACACAGTAGCTTTCCTTCTTTCTGGCATGGATTCCACAGAACGATCTAGTTTCTTGTCAGAGATATTTAACTCAACGTGTTAAAAAGAAAAGGCTATTTGTTCCATTTAGTTTTGGGGTTCTGTTCCCCCTTGTAGTTCCCCTGGGGGACAAATCCAGAGTTTCCCACAGTCTAGGAGAAGCTCTATACCAGTAAACTACACTTTCAACTTCCTGCCTTGAATTTCGTACTCAGAAGCAAAATGACAGTCATCAATAACCCCAATATTATAGTCTATTGTATTTCATGTTGCAAAAAGAAAAACAGGATGGAAACAGGAAATGAAATGCCTAGAATTGTCAATTTCATTACTTGTAGTTGCATAGTGTTTTCTTTTTTGAATTATTATTATTATTATTTAAATTCTATTCACTTTACATGCCAATCTCTGCCCCCTCCATGGCCCCTCTCATAAAGATCCTCCACCATTTCAGCTTCTCTGAGAATGGAGGTCCCCCTGGCTATCCCCATACCCTGGCACATCAAATCACTGCAGGGCTAGGCACATCCACTCCCATTAAGGCCAGACAAAGCATCCCAGTTGGGGGACCATATTCCACAGACAGACTTTAGGGATAGCTCCTGTTCCAGTTGTTGGGGGACCCACATGAAGACTGACCTTCATATCTGCTACTTATGTATGGGAGGGGGCTGGGAACACAATGTGTATGCTCTTTGGTTAGTAGTTCAGACTCTGAAAGCCACCAAGCTTAGTTGATTCTGTTTTTTTTTCTGTGGAGGTCCTATCTTCTTGGAGGCCCTCAAACCTTCCTCTAACAATTGCATAAGGAACCCCAAGCTCCATCCAATGTTTGGCTGTGGGTCTCTGCTTCTGTTCTAGTCAGCAGCTAGGGGTGGTGGTGGCTCTCAGAGAAGAGATAAGGACATTAACCCATCCACAAAACTTTCCACCCAAATTTGTCCTGTCTAAAAGAAACTGAGGGACAAAGATGGAGCTGTGAGTGAAGGAATGACCAACCAATAAGTGGCCTACTTGAAACCCATCCCATAAACAAACACCAATCCCTGACACTATTAATGATACTCTGTTATGCTAACAGACAGGAGCCTAGGATAACTGTCCTCTGAGAGGCTTTGCCCAGCAGCTAACTGAATACCCACAGCCAAACATTGAACAGAGGTCTGAGACTTTTATGGAAGGGTTTGAGGAAGGATTGAAGACCCTGAAGGGATTGGGAACCCCATAAGCAGACCAACAGAGTCAACTAAGCTGGACCTTTGAGATGTATCAGAAACTGTGCCACCAACCAAAAAACATACATGGGCTGGAAACAGGCCTCTGGCACATAGTTAGCAGATGTGCAACTCAGTCTCCCAACTGGAGATCAGGGTCTCCTGAAAACTGTAGCCTGACTGTGGTATACATTCTCCTAATAGGGCTGCCTTGTCTGGCCTCAGTGGGAGAGGATGTGCCTAACTCTGCAGAGACTTGATGTGCCATGGTGAAGAGATGCAGGTGGTGGTGATGGTGGGGGCAACCTTCTCAGAGAGAAGGGAGAGGAGTGAGGGAGGATCTCCGTGAGGGGGAACCTAGAGGGGAACATCATTTGAAATATATATGTATATCTGTCATAGGAAGCTCATGGTCGGAGGTCCATAGGTGCATGAGGGGATAGGGCAAATGGGATCGGGATCAGGTCACATGAGAGAGGACAGGAGAGAGGGTCTGAGAGCCAGGAGAATGAATGGACATCTGCATCTGGCCAGGGTGGGGAAGATGAGACCTGAGATAGAGCAGGCTCCCAGGAATCAATGGGGGTGACCTTAGCTGAGACTCACAGCAGTGGGGATATGGAACCCAAAGAGGTCACCTCCTGTAGCCAGGCAGGAACTCCAGGGAAGCAGTAGGTATGCTAACCCACCAACAGAACTTCCAATCCACCAAGAAATTCAGGGAAGGGGGATGGAGCAGAGACTGGGGAATGGCCAGCAATACCCAGCGCTTCTTGAGACCCATCCCATGGACAAGCACCAATCCCTACTATTACTACTGATACTCTGTTATGCTTGCAGAGAGGAGCCTAGCATAGTCTCTTCAAAAGAAGAGGTATTTAGTTTTATTTTACATGTATGAGCGTTTTTTTTCCTGCATGTGTGTTTGTGTGTATCACATGTGTGTTTGGTACCTGTAGAGGCCACAAGAGGGCTATGGATGCCCTCAGATCAGAGTTATAGATGATTGTAACCACCACGTAGGTGCTAGGGATCACACCCAGGTTCTCGACGAAACACGTGCTCTCCAGCCCACTTCCTATGAAAGGAATGGTTTGAGAAAGCAATCAAAAGAAAAGTACTTGATTATCATCAAGTACTGATAGAAACACTGATAATCTGACTAGAATTCTGTCTAGATGTTAAATACAAAAGCCATCTTGAGATGAAGCCAGAGTTAAGATTAGTAAGATGAGGTAAGGAAACAGTCCTAAAAAATATTTTAACTTTATCGCTTCTCATCCATTTCAGATTTAACAGTTTAAATAAGACTTTTTTTTTCACTTATGAAAGTAAGATCTTTTCTGCAATTTCAATTATTTGTTCAAGAAATAAAGTTTGGGGAGTGGGAGGGATTGCCTTTACCACTCAATTGCACAAATATCTAATTTCCTTAGGTTCCTCAGTATGAGTTTTCTGTTAAAGTATAAATAGTTTTGTTTCCAACTTCTATCTCAAGGCAATTTAAAAGCAATGAGTCTAAAAATTCTTAAAAAAAAAAAAAAACTACCATCTTCTCCTGAATTGACTTCTTGCCCAGTGTCTCTGAAATTTCTCTTCTCCATAGGTCTCCCATATAAGAGAATTTCATATCCTCCAACCCCTTCTCAGCACCAGCTCTTCTCCCAGCCTCCACCCCAGCCTTCAGAGGCCTGAACTAAAGCCTCCTGAAGCAGTAACCTGACCGGGTTCAGGTCTACCTGCTTTGCTGTCCTTAGGGGTGCTGTAAAAATGGTTTCCAGATCTATAGAGTCGGGATCTGAGAAACACACACACACACACACACACACACACACACACACACACAGAGAGAGAGAGAGAGAGAGAGAGAGAGAGAGAGAGAGACATACAAAGAGAGACAGAGACAAACAGACACACACACATACATACATACAACGCACACATACACAGATAGACACACAAAGAGAAACATACACAGAGACAGAGAGACACAGAGACACACATACATACACACATATATACACACAGACACACATAGAGACACACACAGATGCACACAGAGACATACAGACAGACAGACACACACCACACACACAGACACACACACATACAGACACTTCTGTAGTTAGACATGTTTTGTCCCCCAATTACTCTTCAATAGTTTGTCTGTAGGACAACAGTAATAAGGAAATAGACATTTAAGACAATTTAGTGAAAGATCACAGGACCCCCGCCCCATACCTCCTCTCTCTATTCCTCTCCTTCTCTTTCTTTGTCTGGTTTTCTGTCTCTTGTGATGTGGTCTGTGTGCCACCCGGAGTTCCATAAAGCTACTTACCATGCGATGCTTGCAAGGCCCTGTGGGATGATAGTCATAAACCTCTCTCTCTTTAAAAACGATCCATTTATTGTTAGTTTATGTGTGAGCGTAGTTTGCTTGCATGTGTGTCCATGCAGCACATTCTTCTGTGGTGTCTATGGCGGTCAGAGGAAGGTATTGGAGCCCCTAGAACTGAAGGTCCTGGTGGTGTTCCATGTGAGCTCTGGGGACTGAACCTAGATTCTCTGCAAGATCAGAAGGCTCTTAACTGCCAAATAATCATTCCATCCCCAAATCTCCATCTCTAAGATAATTCATTATAGTAACAGAAAACACCACACACACACACACACACACACACACACACACACACATGCTTTTAAAGTGCTGTATACTTAGAGGTTTCTATACTATAAGATAAGCAAGACCATAAACATGTATGGATATTTTGTCTGCATGTATACCTGTGCAATCCAGGTGTGTCTGATGCTTGCAGAGGAAAGAAGAGTGAATCAGTTCCCATGGAACTAGAGTGACAGACCTTTGTGAGCCTTCATGTGGGAGTGGGAATCAAAGCTGGGTCCTCTGGAAGAAAAGCCAGTGTTCTTAACCTCAAGCCATGGCAGTTTAATGCACAACTCCTTTACATGCTAGTTGCGTTTTTTAAATCTAGTCTCTCTCTCTCTCTCTCTCTCTCTCTCTCTCTCTCTCTCTCTCTCTCTCTCTCTCTCTCTTTACTCCAGAATACCTGTTCATACCTGTCTTGCCATAGAGATATGTCCCTCTCATTTCCTTGAGTTCTAGGAACTACTTAAAGGTTTAAAAAATGTTCTATGTATTTTAGCGCTTTTCTGTCTTTGTGCTAAGAAACTCTTCTCTTTATGTTCCTGGGTTTCCACAGCGATCACTGTATAGAGAGTACTGAATCAGTCTTGCCAGGAGCATGGAAGAGAATGCTCTTGAGATAATGCCTTGGGAGCTAGTTAATTATTAAAGTATCTTTTGTACAGTCAGAAGAACCTATAGCACTTTGAACATGGACAGATTGAAGTAGAAGATTGGCCTGAAAGGAAGTTAAGAAATGAAAGCTTCTTTTTTTTTCATTTTTGTATTCTATATTCTTTGTTCACATTCCAAAGGCTTTCCCCTTTCCCAGTTCCCCCCCACCATACATCCCATAAGTCCTCTCCCTCCCAACTATTCCCCAATCACCCCCCACCATTTTTCTGTTCTGGTACTCTCCTACAAAACTGGATCCAATCTTTTGAGGCCCAGGGTCCTCTCCTTTCTTCTTCTTGGGAATCATTTGACTTGCTAATTGTGCCTTGAGTATTTAGGGCTTCTGGGTTCATTAATATCCACTTATCAGTGATTGCATTTCATGTGTATTCTTTTGTGATTGGGTTAACTCGCTTAGGATGATATTTTCCAGATCTAACCATTTGCCTACAAATTGCATGAATTCATTATTTTTAATTGCTGAGTAGTATTCCATTGTATAAATATACCACATTTTTTGTATCCATTCCTCCTTTGAGGGATATCTGGGCTCCTTCCAACTTCTGGCTATTATAAACAAGGCTGCTATGAACACGGTGGAGCATGTGTCTTTATTGTAGGCAGGGGAATCCTCTGGGTATATGCTCAGGAGTGGTATGCCAGGGTCCTCTGGAAGTGACATGCCCAGTTTTCTGAGGAACCTCCAGACTGATTTCCAGAGCAGTTGTACCATCTTGCAATCCCACCAACAGTGAAGGAGTGTTCCTCTTTCTCCACATCCTTGCCAGCACTTGTTGTCTCTTGAGTTTTTAATCTTAGCCATTCTGACTGGTGTGAGGTGGAATCTCAGGGTTGTTTTAATTTGCATTTCCCTGATGACTAATGATGTTGAACATCTCTTAAGGTGTTTCTCAGCCATCCGAATTTCTTCTGGTGAAAATTCTTTGTTTAGCTCTGTACCCCATTTTTTGATAGGGTTATTTGGTTCTTTGGGGTCTAACTTCTTGAGTTCTTTGTATATATTGGATATTAGCCTCTGTCAGATGTGGGGTTGGTGAAGATCATTTCCCACTTTGTTGGTTGCTGTTGTGTCCTTCTGACAGTGTCCTTTGCCTTACAGAAACTTTGTAATTTTATGAGGTCCCATTTGTCAATTCTTGATCTTAGAGCATAAGCTATTGGTGTTCTGTTCAGGAACTTTCCCCCTGTGCCCATGTCCTCCAGGGTCTTCCCAAGTTTCTTTTCTAATAGTTTCAGTGTGTCTGGTTTTATGTGGAGGTCCTTGATCCACTTGGAGTTGGTCTTAGTACAAGGAGATAAGAGTGGGTCGATTCGCATTCTTCTGCATATTGACCTCCAGTTGAAGCAGCACCATTTGTTGAAAAGGCTATCTTTTTTCCACTGGATGGTTGTAGCTCCTTTATCAAAGATCAAGTGACCATAAGTCTGTGGGTTCATTTCCGGGTCTTCAATCCTATTCCATTGATCTACCTGCCTGTTGCTGTACCAATACCATGCAGTTTTTAACACAATTGCTCTGCAAATCAGTATCCTTCCTGTACTCAAAGGACAAGCAGGCTGAGAAAGAAGTTAGGGAAATAACACCCTTCACAATAGCTACAAACAACATAAAGTACCTTGGTGTGACTCTAACCAAACAAGCGAAGATCTGTATGACAGGAACTTGAAGTCCTTGAAGAAAGAAATCGAAGAAGACCTCAGAAGATGGAAAAATATTTCTTTCTCTTGGATTGGCAGGATCAATATAGTAAAAATGGCCATCTTGCCAAAAGCAATCTACAGATTCAATGCAATCCCCATCAAAATCCCAACTCAATTCTTCATAGATCTAGAAAGAGCAGTTCTCCAATTCATCTGGAGCAACAAAAAACCCAGGATAGCTAAAACTATTCTCAACAATAAAAGGACTTCTGGGGGAATCAATGTCCCTGACCTCAAGCAGTACTACAGAGCAATTGTGTTAAAAATAAAAGCTTCTTAAGAAGCACATGAATGAAACCAGAATTTGGTTTCAAGACCAAATAAAATCAACTTAATGCATTTTACAAATTTGTTATATAATTTAAGTATATATCTGTGTACTGGAGAGAGAAAACAAAGGGATATGGAAGCCTTTGCTTTTCTATGTAAAATAATTATTTTTAAATTCAACTTCATGTTAAACAGCACCACTATATTTTTATTTAAAAGGTGAAAAGGTAAAAATCCAACTAAATAGCTGGCTTTTGGTAACATATTTACATCAATACAATGAATATTTTATTTGATCAGTTTCTCCCAAGGGATCAGAGGAAGCCTTACAGATGAAGGGTGATCTTCAGGAGAGTCTTCAGAGAGGGCGTGGGGAGGGCCTGGAGAGGCTCCCCATCCACAGTGCATCTGACATTATCTCCTCAAGGTGAAATAACCTTGAGGGCCTGACATTTGCACAATGGCTTTCTCTCTGATCTGTCTGTAGTTCCAACTAATGACTTGAAAATACCTTGGCTGTTTCTTGACTCCTTCTTTCTATGCTGTTTTATGACCATCTAATAAAACCTCAGCCTTTTCCAATGACCATATGTAAAATTAGATAAATTATAATATTCTAATCTTCAGTGCTTAATTGATGTTGAGTCAGGGCAGGCTTTCAGGGCTATGTAAGATGAGAGTAAAGACGCAGACACTGGAAATTTCACCTTCACGCTGTCTTGCTGGAAGATTAGGGTTCCCCTATGATACCAGAGAAGCAATTAGGAGAGGTGTAGCCGTAATATAGTTGTGAGAACAACTCAAAACTTCCTTCTTCAAATTAGCCTTGGGTACACATCTGAAATGTATCCACGCACTTTCCCAGGTTTCTGTAAGCCACGTGTATCACTCAGGGGATTTTAGGCTAGATGTAACAGAAACTCAGTCAAAGAGGCAAGAGGTAGTCCTAACAAGGGGCGGGATGTCCAGAGGTGAACCACTTGGCAAGTGTTCAGGGATGGCCAAGGTTTGCCCTGTCCTGGTGCTCCCACAATTCCAGACTCTCAAGGTTTGCCCTGTCCTGGTGCTCCCACAATTTCAGGACTGTTCCAGACTCTGTCAGTTCACAGCTTATCCCCCTGCTCATCTGGGCTGGAGATGGTGCATGTACTCAACTTCCATGTGCACTCCAATCAAGGAGAGAGAGAGAGAGAGAGAGAGAGAGAATGAGGAGACATGGAGAGAAAAGTTATAACACACATGATAATGTGCAGAATGTCTCCAATGATTGCTGTGATTTTTCATCTACTACTGGCATATCAACTATCCATATCAAGATGCAGCACAGCCCTATGAAATGAATTCTTTTCTTGGGCATGCTCTGTGGACTGGTGGTAAGAATGACGGATAAACAGGTATTGAATGAAATGAAAAGGCCTGCTATTCTGCTTATTAGCATCTATTTCTGTTATATTTTTCTCAGACACGCAATCCTTTAAATGCAGACTTATATATTTGGTGTGGTGCCTACGTAGAGGTCAGTTCTCTCTCTTCACCTTGTTTTGAGGCATAGATTTTATGTTATTAAGCTTCTGGCTGATTCTCCTGTCTCCTTCCATATCACCACAGGAGTGCTGCGATTACCGAAGCCACCATCACATCCTTTGTGTGTGTGTGTGTGGGGGGGGGGTTCCAAATCCAGTTTGTCCAGCTTGAGTAGCAAATGATTTTAGTTGTTGAGCCATCTCCACAACCTTGCTCAGAGAATTTAGGATATAGAAGTGTATCTTTGCCCCCTCACATGAACTCTGGCGTCTCCTATACCCACAGAGTGGCAGAAAGCATGTGTCCCTTTCCATTTCTTCCTCACATCTGCTTCATTAACTATAATGTATTACATTTGACCCATCTCTCTTTTCCCTGGTATGTTCAGGTAACTGTCATGTTTGATAAAAATGTGCTTCTTTGGGGTTCCTCTACACAAATTATTGAGATGGAGTCTCATATAGTCCAGGCTAGCATTAATTCTTATTTAGCTAATGATGTACTTGACCTTCCAATCCTTGAGCTGATATCCCAAGCAGGAGCTGCCACGCCTGGTGTTCTGTAATACCAGCCAACTCGCTTCCAAGTCCTGCTTCCCCTCTTTGTATTCTTCAACAGGTGCTGTGCTGAGTGGGTGCTTACATCTTTCATTGTTTTTTTTTAATAAATGAAGCCCCCTTGAGAAGATCACAAACACCCCATAGTCTACCATGCACATTTCAGTTGGAGTACACTTTCCTGAAACTTGATGTTGGTGATGCTGTACATTACCTTGGAAAATATTTTTAAAGTTTTATTTTATGTGTGTTCAAGGTTGTGTGTGTGTGCGCGCGCGCGCGCGCGCGCGCGCGCGCACACTCGCGCACACACACGCACGCGATCCCTTGAAACTGGAGTTACAGGCAGTTGTAAGCATCCAGGATCCAGATTAGCGTGTTGGGAACTGAACTTGGGCCTTCTATAAGTACAACAGGAGCTCTTATCAGCTCACTCACTGTTTCCGTTCCAATTACAAAAACCTTCTATAGCTTCCTGTCCAGAAGGTTAATAAAGCCTTATGAAATGAATTCCTTTGTGACAATAAATTAGTGGTAGTCTCTGCACAATCACTCATATCCCTCATCTTCAGAGAACTCTTCAAGACTGACTGCAAGTCTCTACCTTGGAGCCTTCTCACATAGTAGGAATCTGTATTGGTTGCCTTTCTTGAAGTTCTGACAAAATATCTGACTGAAGCCTGTTAAGGAAGAATGAGTTTGGGCTCACAGTTTAATTGAAAGCCAGTCCATTATTGTTCCCAGTTAAAGGGGAGACCAGTCTATCATGGCTCCCAGTTAAAGGGAAAGCCAGTCCACCACTGCAGGGAAGGAATGGTGGTATCCACTGTCAGGGAGGAGAGAGTGGTCTGTCTTTGTGCTCAGTTCTCTTTCTCATTTTTACTTAGTCTAGAATCCCAGCACATAGATTGGTGAGGTCCACATTAGGCAGGTCTTCCATTCTCAGCTTGTCTCCTAGGTGATTCAGGGTCCTGTTGAGCGGACAATCAACCTTAATTATCACAATACAGAACTAGCACCTATATGGCTGATTGTATGGACCTGATCATCATTTTATTCTTTCTGCTAAATATTTAAAAAACAGAAATAATATATATGCACTGATATAAAGAGTATGAGAGTCCAAAAGCATCAAAATAAATACAAAATAAAACCAAAATCACAGCACATGTTTGAGATCCAAAGAAGTCAATAAAAAAAGAGAAGTCTTATATCTCAGATTTAAGACTGTTACCAGTGTCTCCAAATTTAATTTCCATTTTGGAATTTAGTATTTCTTTTAGGAGGAATGCTCTAGTCTTCTGCTTGCGTTGTCTTGTGCAGTGTTATTTCTAACCCCACACTTCTCCTGTGGAAGACAAACTACAGTGATCAGCAGATAGCACTTAAATTGTAACACTAAATGCTGGTACCAGGCATTGCAGTGACTGCTTCCTGGGGACTCAGGTATTCAAGCATCAGTGAAGCATTGTGACTCAGACACTGCTAACTTCACTCTATAGATGACAAAACCTACCATTGGAATTATGTACCTTTCATTTGCAAGATTCTTATGTGTCTGCTGTTTAATCTGAAGTGTTGACAAAAAAATGCTTATTTGTTTTTAAAAATGGATTTGGGAGAATTAAAATGTAAGTTCTCATTGGAATGAATAAAACTATATTTTTGAGGGCTAACAAGAAGGCTCAGTCAGTAAAGGTGCTTGTGGCCAAACCTGATGGATGACCTTAGTTTGATCCCTAGGACAAAGAGTTTGAAAGAAAAGAGGAAAGAGTTGTCCACCCACACCACAATGTAATTCTAAAATTTCAATGTGTTTTGAGTTAAGCAATAACCAATTTTACTTGAAAATGATGAAGGTTCTCCTAAACTGGTAAAAAACAAAACCAAACCGTAGTGCATGTATGATCTTGTCAAACACCCTTGAGACGGGATGGAAATCCACATGTAGAGGGTAGGTCTTGTTTCCCATTCTTGATTTTTTCCTCTTTCTCCATCCTAATCTTCTTAGTGTCTAGCTCACACTGCTCACCGCCAATGCAGCCCCCTTTACAAGTGATCTCTATTCTTGCTATCTTATAGCCTGCAAGTTTGACTTCTGAAACTTTCAGATCCAGCTCCCTTATCTCCAAATGCTCACCATTTTTGCCCTGGTCCCTTTACTCTGCATCCCTTGCAAAGACATCTTGTGTCCTTGGTTTCCCTGGCTTTCTGAAGGCATTGTCTTTTAAAACATTTTGACTGAGATCTAAATAAGAAGCCAGTGTGGAACCCCACCACCGCACCACCACCCAAATACTTGAACATGGTTTTTACTGAATGTACCTACTTCGTATCTAGGTCTTTGAAATTCTAGAAACCGTTTGTAAAACAATGAATGTAAAAGTTGTTACAAGGAATGGGATATGTTTCTTCCACTGAGTATATATTTATTGACACAGTTAAAAAAATTACATTTTGTCTCCTTCTTAAAAGAAGTGTGTGTTTTCTTTTTTCTTTTTCTTCCTTTCCTTTCCTTTTCCTTTTTTTGGACACTGTCTCTTGAGTACTGTGATAAAAGGGAAGTGGCACAATTCCTAGCCCTTGTTTCCATTTATAAGTAGAAAAGATTGCATGTAGAGAATTGTTAAATCATAGGGTACTAAGAACATGTCTGGTAATGCATGGTAATCAATCCAATGGTCCGATAATTTGTAGGAGAAGAGGGATCACGAAATGTCCTAATAGGAAATTTGACTGCATAGTTTCTAGTCTTTATTTCTTAGGGGATAAAAATCTCTAAATGATCTCATACCTTCTAATGAGATTCTAAAATGGCATCATAAGACTCCAACACTGTGAACACGCATATCAATTTGGGAGGAGAAGGCAATGGGTCACAGGAAATTATAACCCATGGAAAAGATTCGAACTTTAAAATATTCTAGGGAAGTAACAAGGAAAATTTGACTACTGTATTATTTTCAAATTTAATGTTGGAGTTTGAATCATTTCAGACACAGCATTTCTGGTGGCTTAGATGGCATCCAAGCAGTCAACACAGTCCCCATAGAGATCTCTCCTGGAAACTGAACTCTAGCACTTTGAAAGTCTTCCAGTTAATGAAGCCTCTGCAAGATCAGAAGAAAAGTGTAGAGATATTCATTTAAGCTGCTGATGTTTGTTGTGGCTTTAAATGCATGGAAATATTTCTTGATTCATTGTGAAATTTTTTTGTCTGACTTTAATTCACAGAAATCTTTAAATGTTTAGAAGAATTGGACTAAGATTCTGATCATTGTTTACATGGCCAAGGTTGACTTGTTACATTTACAGGGTTTGTTTTATTAACTGTATAAGTGGCCCACAAAACTGTTGAAAAGTTGTATTTCATAAAATTTTATTTTTAATAAATTGAGCACAAATATAGTCCCAAGTATATTTTGTGCATCAAATGCTCTTTAATATATATATATATATTAATATGTTTGGTATAGAACTAATCATGGCAGTGTCCCTGTGTGTGTACTGTGTGTGTTTTTGTGTGTGTGTATGTGTGTGTGACTGTGTGTATGTGTGTAAATATGTGCATGTGTGTATGTGTATATGAGTATGTTGTGTTTGGGTGAACATGTATATGTGTTTGTGTGTGTATGTGTGTGTGTGTATGTGTGTGTGTGGGTGTGTGTTCATAAAGTTATCTGGCTCTTTCCAACAGAGCTTTGAATTTTGCACACACATTTTCTCACCACCAGTCACTAGCTGCTGCCTCAGATCTAATTCTATGGCTTCTGGTGTCTGCTACGCTCCACACTAAACTGCAGGTCCCTTATGAAATGCACAGGAATGGTCTCTTGAGGGAAGATTGAGACTACATGTCAAACTCTACCTGTGAAAGCTATGTGACTGTCTTCCTTCCTTCCTTCCTTCCTTCCTTCCTTCCTTCCTTCCTTCCTTCTTTCCTTCCTTCCTTCCTTCCTCCCAAGACTTATTTACTTCCTTTCTATATATGTATATGTGTTTGTCTTCATGATCTTATGTCTACTACTGGTGTTGGTAGTGGTTCTCAGCCACCCTCTGGCTCATCTGCAAAGGCAATAAGTGATATGAACCGTGGAGCCAACTCTCCAGTTTTTCAAAATACGCATCTCGATTTAACCATGTTTCTCTATGACCTCCAAAGCTCTAATCCCTTCAGTTTAAGCTCCGATGCCTAAACTATGGATTACTCGTGATGTTCAAGCTCTTTTTAGGACCACTCGATCTACAATATGACTAACAGGTTCAAAGTGACCCCACTGTGTGGTCCTGAGTGTAGGGGTGTCAGGCAGCAGGTATGTGGTATGGTAGAAACCGGAGTGCCTGTATCAGGGCTCTCTTTGTAGTGACACAGACAGTTGAACAAGGCATTTTCTCTGGGTAATGAGTAACAATCTACTATGATCTCTGTTGATCCTTTGTGGTTTGCTTTTGCAGTTCTGAGACAACACTCTTATCTGCTTGGCATTGACCTGGACACAGCACCCATAGAGTTGCTGTGTTTCAAACCTAGCTGGACCCACGTTGCTATTCCAGAGAATCTCACCATCACCTCTTCTCATGTTGCAAATGTCCACAAAGCATCAATATTGGCATATACTCAACTAGTTTTTAAAATTTCCCAGACTGGTTTAGTTATATTTTACTTTGTAGCGTGCTTATCTGGGTACACAAAGCTGCTTTCTTTCAACATTTATTCTTGACTTAGGCTGCCTTCTTGTTCTCAGTAATGCTCTAAGTGGCCCTCTATTCTTGATATGGGAGCTCTACATGTTCAAACAAAAGCCTTCATATGCTTTTTGAAAGAATTTCCAAAGAGACAGCTACTTGGAGAAGCATGATCATTTTTTGTTCTAAATCTCTTCTCTTCTCTTTCTTTCTTTCTTTCTTTCTTTCTTTCTTTCTTTCTTTCTTTCTTTCTTTTTCTCTTTCTCACTTTCTTCTTTCTTCCTCCTCCTCCTCTTCCTCCTCCTCTTTTCCTCCTCCTCTATCTCTTTCTCCTCCTCTCTTTCTCTTCTCTTCCTCCTCTTCCGCATCCTCTCTCCTCATCCCTCTCTCTTCCCCTTCTTCCCCTTCCTTCCCCCTCCTCCTCTTTCTCTTCTTTTGCTGTCTCTGCTTCTTATTCTTTTGGGGTTTTTAGGGACATAGTTTCATATAGCCCAGGCTAGACTCAACTTTACCATGTCATCAATGATGACTTGTGATGCCTGATACTTTGTGGAAGTTGTGATACTTTACATCAACCTAGAGTGCTGGGGTTGCAGGTGTGTACCACCATGGCCTGTTTATGTAGTTCTGACAATTAATCCTAAGACTTGGTGCACACTGGACAAACATTCCACCAACTGAGCTATAGCCCCAAGCCTCCATTTTTTCCTTAATGACAACATTAGCTCTGGAATGCTTGAAAATTTTGCTCATGTATAGACGCTACTTGGGAGCTCTTGGTTACTTCTCAAGGCCACAAATATAGTAATGATAATGATAACAATAAGATAGCAACTTCCATCTGTAAAGTCATACTTGCCAAGGAGTCTATATCCAGAAACCCTGTGTGTAAGCCTCATTAGGACCTCTGGCTTATCTTGTTACTTGACCCTGAGTAAATCTGGGTGTGGCACCAAGTACGTGCATGCCTGGGCAACACTGTAAGAACCAATCTCACACTAATAAGTGAACAAATATTTTAAAAAATCATTAAAGCTAGCATCATAGTATTTATGCCACGCAGCTGGAGGTTGCAGAAAGCCATCTGGTTCATGCTGATGCTCAGTCGATGTTTCTCTGATTAAGAGCTCTTCAATGGCATCATAAGACAAAGTTGCATATCATAAATGGACTTGTTCCCTATTTTCTGATGTCTTTGGCTCCTCTCTTTCCTTTGTTCTGTGCCCACTCAATCTGGCTTAGCTAATGACAGCCACCTTGTCCATAAAACCCAAATATCCTTCTATCAGCCCTGCCATACCAATTTCATGAGTATGTAACTCCTTGGACCAGAATACAGAAAACCAACTGTGTAAAAAAGTGTGATGAATTATAGGTCAGTTCTTGATTGCAGTGATCTGGGCCAAATAGAAACCGCAAATGATGCAGGTGACTCGGCCTTACAGTTTCGTGCCTAACGTGATCTGGATGCTTAAAACGGGAATATCTTTGAATTTAACATATTTTTCTTCCTTTCACAAAACAAGATTCTTTTAATTAAAAACATTTTTTAAAAGTTCAGTACGTGTAACTGTTAACACCTGCTATGTGTTACCAACAGATGTTTCTCACTTACCTAGGGGAACTGTTGTAATTATTCTGTAAGCATACTGGAATGGCATTTACCAAGATGCCTGAGAAAGTTTTGTTTGTGACTTTGTAGCTTGTTTGGTTGGTTATTCTTTTTTTTTTTAATAACTTCCCCTATTTCGTTTTTGTTATCAAGAATTCTTCTTGACCAATCTCAGGAAAAGCATGAGAAAACATTTCTAAATCTGGCATTGGGAGTGCATATATTAGTTGTATGGAGTTATCGCTGCAATTAAATCTCACGTGTGCAAGTGCATTGTAAGTCTCACCTGTAAGTGTCTTAAGAGCTAGACTGGAAACCATGCAGAATGGAAGCTCTAAATCTTCATTATAGATGCAAAACTGCATTTCTTTTTCTTTTAGAAAGATAACATCCTTCTAAGAGCCTGGCTTCAAAGGAAGCTGTACTGAAAATGAACGCTCTTTATTTTTTTCCCCAGGTTTTATGAGAAGCAGGCACTCTCAATTCTTCATTTATGATACTAATCACACAATTACCTACAGGCATGTGCTAAATATGAAACTGGTTTCAGTCAAATAATGGCACAATTGCAAACAATGAATAAGGAGAGATAGCTCCATTCATAACCACTGTTCCAACAGAGCTCGGTAGTAATCAAAGCAATCTGAGGGCGACTCTCATTAATTAATTGATGTTCTTTTTTTTTTATTACATGCTATTGAGTTAATGAGTAATTCGGGTGAGATAATTCTCTGAACACATCGATTACTTGAGATATTTTCTGAGGCTTTCACACCAATGACATGCTGAGTCGTTAGAAAGAGAGGTTCACACTTGTGTGATCATTATGGGTAGGTTGGAAATGAGTGCTAACACTCAAAAAGATATATTTAAAGGACAGGATATCAGAGGTCTGTCTCCCTGGGTCCGCAGGTAACTAAGTACACAAGGCAAGGCCTGACACACAGTGGGCATTCGGCCAAGACCAAATGAAATAGTGACTGCATCAATCCTTTGTTTCTTATAATCTTGAACCGAGTTAAAAATCACATTAAAAAAACAAAAACGTATAATGGCATTTTTTAAGAAAAAGTAATGATCAAAGGCTTTTGCTTAAATTGTATTCTGTGTTAATGGGCTATTACAATAAACATGCAGATTGTTTTTGCAACTCACTGAAGTGAACACGAAGCATGTTTGGCCCGCATCATTTCTGCGAAATGGTTTAAGTGATGATTCAAAGAGCAATCTGCCGAAAGTGACAGTTAAAAGAGAGCTGTCTGTGGCTGGGTGTCTGACCAGAGACTCCGTTCTCACCTCCCTGTTTCAATTAGGGCGCCGCGTGTCCTCCGTGAAAACAGTGTTTAGTGGAGGTTTGGGTTTTAATTCATTTTATAGAGAATCTGAAATTTGTCTGCTGACAGTGAAGCAGCCACTTTCAGCTAGATCGCTAAGAGTATGTGGAAATGCGCGAGAATCGTAGCCAGCAATTGCTACCTTCATTTTGGACAGTTTTATTTATTTCTCACAAAAGTACAAGGGCAGAGAGCCTCCTACTTGAGGGAGATTCGTCGGAAGGAGCAGCTGGCCTGGCCCCCTCGTGCTTGTCGGGATTTAGGTTTAGAAACGGAAGTTAAGTTTTCATTTTCCCGTGGACGACACATGTCTTCTTCCGACCACCTTTGTCTTTGCCGGTGAAGTCTAATCAATGGTGGTGATTGATTGAAAACATGAATTCAAATATTTTCTTTTTTGAAAAAAATGAATGAAAAAGTCCAGATATTTATTAAGCAAGATGAAAGGGAAGTTACAAACGCTCTTAAGCTGGGCACGCTGGTGGGGTGGGGGCTGCCTGGTCCATCGTCAGAAGCAGCTTGCACAGGTGCCTACCGGGAGGAGAATTTTGCTAGCTTGAGAAATTGAAACTGTGTGGCAGATCAGGACAGACATCAGATACCTTGACACAAGGCTCGCACAACACAAAGAGAATTGAGGAAATGTCAGGGACCCCGAGTCCTCAGGACATCGACCTTAATGCCTCAGGTTAAAAAACAACAACAACAACAAAAAACCCAAAAAACCTACTCTCTGTGGCCAAGTAGCTGGAAAACACCTTACAGCTGGAAAATTACCCCTTTTCATGGTTCACAATTTCACGGAGATTAAAGATAATCAAAAAAGATTAAGGCTTTAGCCTTTAATCCAGGTGAACCATTTCCCCCCAAATTAAGCCAAAGCAATGCAGATCCCGTTTGGTTTGGAGACGGCAAGGATAGCTGAACAGCTTTCAAAACACTAAGGGAAGTTTGTTTCCCCACGAAACATGTTTTGAGCAGTTACAGACAATATGAAAACCCGTTTTGATGGGAAAAGCTGAGGATCATTTGAAAAATATATGGACAGACTTTACGTAAACCTTAAACGACCGTTGACAGGAGTTAGCGGGGCTATGTTTTAGAAACTACGTCTTGATTGCGTCTCCCCCTTCCCTGGCTGTGTCTTCTCTTTTCCAATTTTTGTTTTGTGTATTTTACGCTAGGCCTGTCATAGCTCATCACCAAACAAACCTGTGGGGCTGAGAGAGCAGTAAGGATCGCCTCGTGGACCACAAAGGGAGAGCTTTGCAATTCTTCATTCTACCTCCGATTTGGGGCACGTGGAGTTTCACGCTCTTAACCATGAAGCATTTACAAAAATAGGCTTATCATTCATTTTTTAAAGGAACTTTTTCCCCCCACAAAAGGCAACATTAAGATCCTCATACATCCTCCTAATAAACCCGTGTCTCACATTGACTCAAAGCCACACCAGCACGTTGTTTTCGGCTTAGAATTTGGCCCCAGACCAAGAACGTAGGGATAGCATTTAATCACCATCTGTAACACGGACACTGGCAGGGGAAATGTGTAATACAAGTAACAGTGGGAGATGTTTCCTACTGTACAGCTATGGAGAACAGACTAAGTAAAACCACACTGTTGACTTTTCTTGGGAGCAAATATGGTGCCCGGTGCCCATACAGAGTGGGTTTGTGGCTAAGTGGTCTCACTGCAGAATGCGAAATGAACAGAGTGTGAACAGAAGAAGAAGCTGTATTCTTGGTTTTATTTCCTTAATTGCAATTAAAGTCATCATTTCCCACAGTTTCTGTTTCTAGAACATTCTTCTTCATCAGCTATCATTTAAATAAGGGAAAAACACCATTTAAAAAAAAACAAAATGAAATAATAATAATAATAATAATAATAATTAAAAAACGGGATAGATCTTTAGCCCAAGTGTTACATAATCAGAGTTGAAAGATGGCAGTGAACACGAGGGGCTGATAAAGTGTGTCAGCAAATCCAAAGTGTTTTGAAGATTAAAGTAAATGGCAGGTGAAATACGCAATCGCCAAGCAGCTCTCAACTTTTTGCAGATCTCTCGGTTTCTGTTCCGACAGTTCCGAGGCTACGGCCAGATCCCAGTGCAACTTGACCACCGGAATCCCAGTGGCATCATCCCGACTTCAGGAGACGCAGCCCCAAGCCTGTTCAGTGCCATCAGCTCATTAACCACAGACACAAAGCCCTCGTCTCCTAGGGAGAAATATGTTCAACATTTACACAAGAAGTTGAAAAAAATTTCAATTATGTCATCATTGTGGTAATACCTTTCTCATTTAGAATAACCCTTTGGAAGTTGTTCACATGCTACCCAAAGGCACTAGTTCACATAGGGTGTGTGGTTGAAAAGAAAAAAAAAAGGTAGAATAAATCCACTAGTGAAGGTAAGGAGCACAGTAAAGGATATTGAAGGACATTGCTAAGCTTTAAAGTCATTCTAAAAATGGCACTTTTCACGTTGGCATAAAATGAAAGTGCTTTAAGGTGAAATTGTTATCTTTTTTTTTTTAAAGCTGATCTTTAGCCCCCCTGAAAATAGGGGGTTATGACAAGAACAACATGGCCACACCAAACTGTCGCAGCCCTAAGCAGTGGATGTCACTAACTGCCTCGCGTTTGTTGACTTATTTTTGTCTCTCTAACGTTGATAGTCCTGCTTCATCTGTGTGTCATCCTGGAGGTTTGCTCTTCAATCCTTACTAGAAAGGTCCAGCTGGCTGATAGTAGCTGGTAGACACAGACGGCATGAACGTACAGTAAGTGGAAACACTGATTGTACTAAATGCAACAATACAAAGAAGCAAACCAAACACAAATGGTAACACAATAAAACTGTATTACATTTGTGCTTCGGATTTACAATACATTATATACAATAGTCCAAAATAAACATCTCATGCCAAGCGACACAAAAACGAACAGCAAGCAAAGAAACCCGGCAATATATACATGACTTCTCTCTTTAATAATGGACATTCAACTCTTGAACTGGGGCAATTTCACTACATACAGATGCAGTCCGCCTTTTCTCGCGCATGGCCATCCTGCTGTCCTACCGCTAACCTATTTAGCAGGTTCCTGTGTCGATTGATTCTTATGTACACGTGAGCAAAAGAGACAGAAGAATGTAGGGCTGTGCGTTGTTCGGGGTGATGTCGCGGGGTCAGCGGACCTGGGGTGCATAGCCTTCTTTCATTAGGCCTTCCTCGTAGTCAGTCTGGCAGAGGATCATATTGTTCTTTAAGAAAAATTTGTCTCCGACACAAAATCTGAAAGCATATATATATAAAAAAAAGTGTGTTAATATTACTGAAGTTCGAAAGACCATCGTGAGATGTCACTTTCATCATGAAAGGTAAAATTGTTTTATTTCACTTCTTCACACATGCATACCGTGTGTTTAAAATTCACCTTCATAGATACATATTGTAGGATCGGCAAGGTAAATATTTTCGGCACCAGTGTTGATATTCCTTCTTTCCTCCCTTCTCTGCTTTTTTTTCCCTTAGCACATTGACAAGAAGAAATACTTGGGCCTGGAGAGATGGCTCAGCAGTTAGGAGCACTGACTGCTCTTCCAGAGGTCCTGAGTTCAATTCCCAGCAGCCACATGGTGGCTCACAGCCATCTGTAGAGTGATCAGATGCCCTCTTCTGGTGTGTCTGAATACAGCAACAATGTACTTAAAGACCTAAAATAAATTCTTTAAAAAATAAAATTTTAAATTCTTTAAAAAATAAAAAGAAGAAAATACTTGATTCATATACACCTTCAGTAAAGTAAAATTAAAAAGGACGTCGATTCATACTGGTCAGGCACATGAATGGTTATACACAGGTCCCATGCCTGCTGTCCAGTGGAAGATGCAAGTGTAATCCTGAGCCGGAGCTGTCTTCCCCTGCGGCAAATTCCCCAGTTAGGAAATAGTAGCTGTCACTACCTGCAATGCTCCTCGTTAAACCAAAGAGAGCAACCTGGATCAACTTCTTAATATTGATGTGATAAATAAAACCAGCTCCCAGCAGCTAATTATGCATTTTAGTTTATAAAGCATTGTTTAAAGTGCAAGACCATGATGTTTTTAATAAGCACTCTTTTCATATAGTTTCTCAGTGGGTAACACTCCGGACACAATTAAGGTCAGAAATAAATGCTAGTGTTGTTTCTAGTACATTTAACAATAAACTAACTCTGGCCAGATTTCTGTATGTGTGTGTGTGTGTGTGTATGTATATATGTATACATATATACATATGTATGTGTATATATGTGCATATACATATATATTTATGTACATATACATATATATATTTAATTGTAACAATTTAATGTTCAAACAGCAGTGTTTAGTTGAGTTGACGGAGAACAACCCTTTGTAATTATCGAGGCTGACCTCTGTGACCTTTGGTGGTGGTCATTCTTTATCAGATAATCAATTCTGAATGATGCACTGGCAGAAGTCTTAGTGGATGGATTAAATTGCGTCGTGGAAGCCACCCTTTAATGCTCTGTAAAGTTGAAGGTTTAAATGAGGGGCACTCGGACTGATTTACATTTGCAAAGATTGGAATTCTAGACAAACAGTGAATCTATTTATTTTCCATCCAGGCAGCTTTGGAAATTTATCCCTTATACCAGCTAAGTAGATAGAGGGGAAAATAGTGTAATAAAAAAAGTAGATTGAAAAGAATTAGCTCTCCTCTTAAAGGAAAATTGGTCTGTTTATTTGTGGAATTTGCCTTTCCCCAGGATTACTGCCTGCTGCTGATGTTGGTTTAAAGTAGATGTTCAGCCCTGGTCTTCAAATCCTGGATTTGTTTGCAGCTGCACCTACTGGACAAGACACACATTTAAGTTTGGGACTTTGAATATATTTTTCCCTCTTTTTATTTTCTTTGGGGGGGAGGGAACTAGCTTTAGCTTGTATGCTTTAAATATTGCATTTAAACAGCAGTGTCTAATAAATAGGTTTATGTAGCTATTGTGATCATGAAAACATATTGAATACATTAAATATTCCTTCATTTGGATAACCCTTAGGAGCACAAATTTGACTTTTACCTTTTATGTAGAATTAAGTGAGACAGCATTTATGGTGTTTTTAATTAGTGTCCAAGACAGTCAGTTTATAATTCTGTTGAAATTAATCTTAGCTCATTAATAATAAAATATTATATCTGAATAAAAGCCTTCAATAAAGCACTCTTGTGTTTTTGCTGTTATTGAGTTGGTTTTCCTACAAAGCAATTTATCTGGAGATATTTTTCAATGTTCATTATCTCTAACTTTTAATTTCTTACCAGGCATCTGAATTCTGTGATACATTGTATACAGAGATAGATGTATGTCACAGCACCCTTTCCCGTGGGACCCTGCCATGCTCCACTCAGTGTCCTGTAAGTCAGAGTATTTTCTTTTGTAAGTGAGTAAGGTCAGGGTTGTCACAGAGATAGAAGCAGATGTCCTGAGGACCTGGCTTCACATTCCGCTTCTGTCACACACCCGATGCACACATACGGACATGGGTGTGTGCCCAAGTCAAAGGGTTGTCACATACCCTGCAGTCATGGGTGCTTGTCACATTGTTCACACTTGAGTTCTCTGTTAGAGAGATGAAGACACAGAATGCAACTAGAGGGAGGTCACCCTGGAGGGCGGAGGAAAAGCAGAAAAGCCAACTGCTGTGGCTGGCATCCAGAGTCCAGCCTTCCACTGGTGGCAAAGCGGGTGAAGCTTCAGCTTTCCATCCTGTTATTAGTCTGTCTCTAGGATTTTGTGAGGAATGGAAACCAAATATGTATGTCGATGTTTAGGATGTGTATAAAACTGTCACCTTCTAGCAAGTACTCAGCAGCCAAAGCTAAGCACATATGTAACACGATCGAACTTGATCCTCGCATCTTGAGCTGCTACAAGAGCACCCAACTCTGGTGAGGGTTTCCACAGCTTGAAGGCATATGGCAAATGGAAGGTCCTCCAGTTCTCTGTGGACCCCTGGCCCATTCTTTCACCCTGGCCAGTGCCATGTGAAGACTGCAGTTAAGTTTGTTTGTTTGTCCAGTTTTGTTTTCTTGAAATAGAATCTCACTCTGCTGATTAGGCTTATGCTAGTCTTAGGGTCACTTGGAAGTGCACCACGACCTCACACTTACAAACTCATCATGTTACAACCTCCCAAATGCTGCCGTTTGAGGGGCGAATCAGATTATTGTATTTCCTTGTGCACTTATTGTAAGCCTTTGATTGGACGTGTAGTATATGACATATCCTATACTAATACAAAGAAGAGAATGGTGGAATGTCTAAAATTGAGGGAATACACATTAAAATATTAAAATAATTCTTTCTGACTAACTTCCTAACAACTGGCGAAATATATTTTATATACATTTCAATCTATCTGTAAAGGTAAACATTATATAGGACATGGTTTAAAAGTGACATAAAACAGTCACACCTAGCTTACAAAACAGTGTAAACAATGTTGGCAGCTGTGGTTAGAAAGCCATGGCTGCTGGGCAGTGGTGGCACATGCCTTTAATCCCAGCACTCTAGAGGCAGGGGCAGGTGGATTTCCGAGTTTGAAGCCAGCCTGGTCTACAGAGTAAGTTCCAGGACTGCCAGGGCTACACAGAGAAACCCTGTCTCGATAACCAAAAACAGGAAAAAAAAAAAAAAAAAGAAAGAAAGAAAGAAAGACAAAAGAAAAGAAGAAGACTGTGTGTGGCTGTTCAGTTAATATTGTCATTGTCCCATTTAGGGGCTGTGGAGATAGTAAGTGATTGCCACCCAAGAAGGATCTGAGTTCAAACTCCAGCATGTAAACAGTCTTGCATGACAATGTTTGCTTATAACCCCAGAACTGGGGAATCTGAAACAAGGGAATCCCTGAGGCTTGCTGGCAGGCATTTTTACTGAACTGATGGGCTTAAGGTTCAGTGAAAGATTTGTCTGAAAAAAATAGTGGTGAGAACATGACGAACAGAAGACACTGTCAGTCTCTGGTCTTTACCTGCACACTCACACATATATCCATCCGCACATCCACATACAAGTGTTTGTGCACTGCACACACACACACACACACACACAGACACACACAGACACACACACACACACACACACACACACACACACAGACACACACACTCCCTGTCTCAAATATGTATCTGCACTCACATATGTAGATGTAAAAAAGTTAGACAAGTAACAGAGTAGATATTAAATGCTTAGCAAAAGAATTAACTGTAATTTTGTTAGGAAAGGCTAATTTCTAATATAACTTGCTTCTTATGAGGTTCAACATTAGTGGAAAAAAACATTTTGAACATGATGATTGCTAAAAAAAAAAAAAAAGCTGTATTAACAGGTCTGGCTAAAGTTTGTGCAAAAACATTCATCATCTTCCTTGTAATTTAGTCCTAATTGTTTGTGGTATGGTCAGCTCTATTAGTTTTATTCTTTTTCATAAATTACTAAAGAAGAAAAAATGCAATTAGGTGATTAACTAATCTAATATTCATACATCGAAATTAAAAATACAGTTCATTTCCAGCTGAAGACGAGTCTCGCTTTCTTCATACGCTTTTTGAGTCCCCGGAAGCTTCAGCGTGAACCGTAATCAATACACTTTTGTTCTAAAATAGGGATCTTAGAGCCATCTTCCCTTCTATAATTTTTAACAATTCTTTGAAAATTCTATGTGTTGTAATTTAAACACTTTTATGACCCCCCGAAACTTTCCATCCCGTCAGAGCAGGTTCTCAAACTCTGTGTTAAGGTGCCTCCATTGGTAAGACGCGTTTGAAGAAACGGGACTGTTAATCTAGTCATTTTATTTTTCTAAGATCAGAGATATCCACTGACAACTAATGTCTGCTTTTAAAACAGTTTAAAAGGAAGAGAGAACCTGGAATGGAGTCCCAACACCTCTATTTTCCCACTCAGCGTTCATAGTCACTAAAGAATGGAGCATCCTGTACTGCATTATTCAGCTAGAGGCAGTGTTCCGGTCCTACAACCATGAACAAATTTCCTGTCTTTTCCCATTAACAGCCCAATTGTCATCGCCTATCTCACACCTTACCATCCCTTCTGCACCCAGGAATGCATATTCAGGATGTGCTATCCATATCCTGAATCCTGCTGTAAGTTACTCAAAGACAACTGCAGCCCTGCAGGATCTATTTACACTTGCATATTCTTAGTCAGAAAAAAAAATACTCTCAAGAAATTGGTTTGCTCCAAAGAGTAAAATTCTGGACTTGCTTTGCTAAAATCTTGAGTTGACCATTTACTGTTTGGGTAGTGTACTTAAATTTTCCGCTCATCTATTGTGTCTGTGTGATGCTTTTTGTATGTATGTTTTCAGGGCTGACCTTTGGTGCTGGATAACCAAATAACTGGTATGCTTGTCCCAGGGGAAGAGCATTTCTCTTGGTCTAAGCATTCCTCAGTTACTTGTCGTTCTTTGTGTCTGATTGGGACCTCCTGGGGTATCCCCAACTTTATGTGAGCATGTCTACAGCTCAGTGTGTGTTTATATGTGTGTGTATATAATTAGGTGCAACTTTTTCAGTCTGTAATGATATGTAATATATTATATATTATACATCATACATAATATATCATGTATTATATATAATATTAATATATGTATTTAATTATATATTAACAATTAATGAAAAGAGGGAACATGAAAATAATTAACAATAATGAGACGAAGTATAAAGCTAATGAACTACAAATTTAAATTATATTTGCTATTTCAAACTACTATATTAAATTATCTGTGTGTGTGCATGTATGTGTGTGTGTGTGTGTGTGTGTGTGTGTGTGTTTGTGTGTTTATGATTCACTTATGCACACATAGATGTTTGAGGGTATGGAGAGTAACATCAAAGCACAGTACCATTCCTCCACTGTTATCCACCTACCTGCTTGAGACAGAGTCTCACTGAGACCTGAGACTCACCAATTTGGCTGGGTTGACTGTCTGTTGAGCCCCAGGCGTTTGCCTATGTCCACCTTCCCAGCTATGGGATTACAAGCACTTGGAGCACGCTGGTGTTTGTTGTTTTGTTTTGTTACTTTTGGAGCTGGAATGCAGGGTCTCATGCCCACCTGGCAAGCATTTTACCTCCTTAGTTCTGTCTCCAGGCCAACCAGTACCCTGGGGGCTCTTTCCTGTAAACTCAACACATCAGCCCCAAAGTGTTTCCCTGAACCTGGAAAAATGGATGTCTCTCCTGTCAGCATAGCTCTAACCAAATTGATTAGGCTCTTCTGTATCTTGTCTCCCCCAGAGCGCTGAACTCATTGAGTTTCTTCAAGAAACTAGATTTTATTCACCTCAACTTCCACAGGGCCTACCATTGTTTTGGTCCTTGAAATAGAAAAGAAAATGTTGAGCCAGAGGCTCAGCTCAGAGGGCCAACGTGCTTGCTGCCAAGTCTGCCAACCCCAGTTTGATTCCCAGGGCTTACAGGGTGGAAGGAAGAGAGAACCGATGCCCACAGGCTGGTATGACCTCTGAACATGCACTGTGGCACACACAGGCACGCATATCGGAAACTTAGCACATGTGAATGTTTTAAAAGTCGATATCACAAAAAAGAAAAAGAAGCACCATGCTTTTATTATTATATTTCATATATTGGGGGATATTTCACTACAAACATGCAGATTCGTTTTCTCCTTTTGTTCCAAAGTCATTATTTAATTGTTCTGTGGAAGAACTTCTCAGCCTTTAAGAAATTAAGCAATTGTAGAGAGTTTTTTTTCAAATTCCAAATGAAAATTAAATTATTATAGAATAAGCTCTAGAATGATTTTAACCTGGTTTTCTTTCTTTTTAAAGGGAGATATTTGTATAATTTGAATACAGGATCTACAGTTTTAACCATGCTTTGCTTGAAAAAGCATAGATCTGCACATGTTATTATTACCGTTTTGCATCTCTCTGTGGTATATGTGTATGTGCATGCTCATGTGCACACATATTCATTTGTGTGCATGTGCAAGTGTCCGTGTACTCATGCACAAATGTGTATGGAGGCTGGAAGTAGACACTGGGTGTCCTACAGCACTCTTCTTCTATTTTACTGATATTATTAAGAAATTTTAAGAAACCCTTGGGACATTCTTTCAATTCCTTGGAACAAAAATTGGAAGTCCTTTAGATCATTTGTTTTTTTCTCTTTTAGGGGGCACTGGGGGAAGGCACAAATACCACAGCATGTGTGGTGACCAGAGAACAACCTGTGGGAATGGCTTCTTCCCTTCCACGACATGGATTTAAATGATCATACTCTGATTCTTGTGTCTTCTCCATTCAGTGAACTTGCTGGCTCTTCTGTGAGTCTTCTCATTCTCAGCTACACTAGCAAGCCCGACAGCTGCATGTATCTTCTATGCCTGCTTTCCCAGCACTGGGATTACAGCTATGAAACCGTTGCCTGATGTTGTATATGTGTGTTGTGTAGGGGCCAAGCAGTACAGCCTTGTAATGCCTACTACTCAGGGGGCTGAGACAGAAGGATCCTAAGTTCAAGGCCTGAATGTGCTGTAGATGGATTGTGTAGCTAAACTGGAAAACTTAGTGTTTGTTCCCTGTCTCTGTGGACAAAAAGGGGGGAGGGCTATGGGGATGTTTTAGTGGTACAGTGCCTGTCAAGAATGTACAAGGCTCTGGGTTCAACCTCCAGAAATCAATCCATACGATAAACACTTATTTAAAAACAAAAGTTAAGATAGATATTGAATAAAATTAATACATTTCTGTAATTCCATAATTTGAAATGTGAATGTAGTTTATTTAGGGGAACTGCCCATGAATGACCTCTTTCTCTCCTGTTTCCCTGGGGAAAGATGACAAGGCTTTGCACAGCGTTTGTCAGGAGGTGGCCATGTTGGATGCACCTCCAAAGCAAATGTCAGAAGGAAAGGAGCATATCCGGATCTAGAAACCCTTGTGTATGCAGGTGACCACAGCTGTGTGCTCTGCTTGACTGATGAAGATGAGCTGACTTCCTGCACTGAGGAAGTTTGTCTTGTAAGGACCACAGTGACAAGACAATCACCAAGTGCTAATTGTGCATAACCAGTGCTAAAGATATGCAGCCCCTTTACAGCAGGTAATAAATGAAGCGAACGTAGAAATGTATTAGGTGCTTTGGTAATGAGGTTGGAATAGTGTTTTGCAGCATTCAGAATGCCAGCAGTTTTTAGAGTCAAAATTTAGGAGTGTTTGTCTTACTTGACTGAGTTCTACTGAGCAGACAGACTTAATTGTGAATGTAACTTTTTATTTCCATGATGGAATAAAACTGATCTATGATTTGTAAATAGCATTAACCACCTTCAATTACTTTGCATCATAATGGGATTTAGGCTGACTTTAGCACTTGAAGGATGTGTTCCTTTTCAGTGAAGAGAGTAGATAAAATATGGAAGCCTGCCCTGGTGGAAAAAAAATGGACACAGGGCATAAACAGTTCCCCAGAGGCGCAAACTTTGAAGGGCTTCAAGTCAGTGCATAAACACCACTTAAAAATTATAATCAGGTAGCAGCTTTCATCTCTGAAGGTGACAAGAATTTTTTTCTAACTAATAAGCCCAGTGTTAGGGCAACAGTGAGATCTGAGCAGATTTCGCGTGAGAGTAATGGGTATGGCTTTTATGAAGATCATTTAGTCAACATTGAGCCGGTGCTTTCCGTTTGTAGAACTCTCTGCCTAACTAATTACGCTCCTGTGAACTTATCCTGACACAGCTTTGAGCAGTTTGCTGTGCAAAGAGTCAGTGTTTCACCGATGATACAAAATGCACCGTGGAAATAACAAAAGCATCAGACCACACCACGCTGACTTAATACTTGATAAAATGGGATGCAAAATAGCTTGAAGTGTCTTAAAAGAGTTTTTATCAGCAAGTAAAAAGATACATGATAGAGATTAAATGAAAAAGTTCAAATATCACCCATTAAGATTCTTCCCTGTTAAATTGTTTAAGATGAATTTTTAAAAATTCACTGTGTGTTTGTATATTTACCACATTCTTTATGCCTCCGTACCTTTCAAACCCCTTCCAATCTCATGATTTATTTCTGTTATAATTGCTGCTACTACTACTACTACCACTACTACTACTACCCCACCACTACCACCACCACCACCACCACTACTACTACTACCATTACTACTACTACTACCACTGCTACTACCACTATTACTACTATTACAACAACAACTACTACTACAATTATTACTACTACAACAACTACTACTACTACCACCACTACTACTACCACCACCACTACTACTACCACTGCTATGACTACTACCACTACCACTATTACACTACCACTACCGCTACTACCACTACTAGCACTACTTCTTTTAGACAAGAGTCTCACCATGTATCTCAGGCTTACTACTAACTATATCTTCCTGCCTCCAGCTTCTGAATGTTGAGATTACAGGCATTTAGAATCATGTGGGAGATTCCCATCACTACTTTTTTTTTTTTTTTTTTTTTGGTTTTTGTTTTTTGTTTTTTGAGACAGGGTTTCTCTGTATAGCCCTGGCTGTCCTGGAACTCACTCTGTAGACCAGGCTGGCCTCGAACTCAGAAATCCGCCTGCCTCTGCCTCCCAAGTGCTGGGATTAAAGGTGTGCGCCACCATGCCCGGCTCCCATCACTACTTTTAAAAATCCATTTTAATATTGGTATAATATAGAGATGTTTTACGTATTTTGCCATGTACACATTTTAAAAATGACTGGATATATACTAACATGCTATTTTTAGTTTAGAATGGTGAAGGCTGATGTTCTTTCTCATTTTTAAACTTTCTTCTATAAATATGTAAACAGGTAACAAGTATGCTTGATTAAGGACGGGTGTCAGTGCTGCTGTCATAAGTGACTCAACCTGTGCAGTGAACAGATATGTTCTAACATTAGGACTGATGCACCTTTAAAGCATGCACCTGTAAATGTTTACATGCATATAAGTGGGTCTGGATGGATGTGTGGATGTTTGTGCTTGTATATCCGTATTTTTCTAAAATAAATTACATGTCTAATATATTGTTGGCTAAGTGTCATCTTAAACTGATTTAAGCCTTTGTTGACCAAAAACATTTACAAGGAAGAATCATGATTCAAGATGGTGCCTAGGTTATTGCCAAGGTAAATGCAATATAGTAAGTCATAGAAGGCAATATTCTAAACATCTATATTTGGCAAGAGAGTCTTCTGAGGAATAGATCTTATAGAAATACCAAGTCATTGGGGTATAAGTTGGATAGGGCAAATTATAAATATAGGAGGAAAGACTTTTGAAAATCTACCCAATGCCTAGGGAAAATTATTTTATTCAACTTACATACTTTGCAAGACAAGTATCTGCTTTTCCATTTCATTGACACAGAAACTAGTAATTTTGACTGATTAAGTAACATATTGAAACAGATCACAAAGCTAATAAAATAGGTAATATATGTTGGGGCCAGAATTTGAATCTGTTCTTATGCTGAAGGTCATTTCCTATTATTTCATGGGCCTCCATGAGGAGACTTTGAATCAAACAGGAATATTAGCTGATGACACACCAGGTGGACATTTTCTCATAGCTACTACATGCTCTTGACATCTTGACAAGGGTCTTACAATTTTAAATACTGTGGTTTTGATATTTATCATGTTCTCATGTTTGCTTGCTTGCTTTTTGAGACAGGTTCTTGCTATATAGCACCAGCTCTCCTAGACCCTGCTATGTAGATGGATCAATGTAGATGGATCTTGAATTCACAGAAATCTGCTTTCCTTTACCTCTAGCATACTGGGATTAAAGATATGTACTAGCCTTCCTGTTCCTGATAGGCACACTTATAATATTGCAGCATCTTCATTACTTATGGGAAAGGTAGTAGACATTGAATAATTCCCACTGGGAGGAGTGTATTTTTTGATAAAGAATAGGTGAAGGATTTATTATACTTTCAGTTGAGACAACTTTGAAATTAACTAACCAAGTGTTACAAATGAGGAAACTCGATCCAAAGTGATGATGCAGTTAGCTTAAGACCAGAGATCCAGTTTGTGGCAGAGACTATAGCACGACTTAGGTTTATAGACTTCTGTGCAATATTATTTCCATTGCTGTTTTCCTAAAGCTGGTGATTGTTTAATCATTAGATATCTGTGGCTCCTCCACAGAGAGACTGGTGGTAGCTAAGAGTGCACAGAGATCATTTTTAAAACTCAGATAAGAAGTCAAGATGGGGAAGCTAGAAACAGAAATAAGACACAAGTCAACTTCCTGTCACCAATTCTTTGTCTCTAAAAGAATTGCACGACAGTAAAAAGGTAGAGGTATGTGTGTGTGTGTGTGTGAGAGAGAGAGAGAGAGAGTGTGTATGCATGCATGTGTGTGAATGTGTATATATATGTGTGTATGAGTGTGTGTGCATGTATGTATGTATGTATGTGTTTGTGTATGTATGAATACATGAGTGTGTATTAGTGAGTATGTGTATTGGTGGGTGTGTTTATGCGTGCATATGACTCTATGTACTGGTTTGTGTGTGTGTGTCTGTGTGTGTGTGCATGTCAAAGGACAGATTTCGGTGTCAGTCTTTGCCTTCTCCATTTTGTTTTTTTTGGATCCCAAGTCTTCTAGCTTAGCTGGCTCCGAAGCTCTGGGAGTTCTCCCATCTGCCCCCAACTCCTCTCCCCACCCACTCCCATTTTCCTTAGGAGGACTAGGATTAGAGGAACGTGCTAAGCTGTTCATCTTGACAAGGCTACAGAAGCCAGGTCCTCACACTTTTACAGGAAATGCTCTACTCACTGAACCGCGCCACTACTGCCATGAAAGGAATCTAGTAGAGCAATCGCAAGGATGAACGATAGGTCAGCACGTTAGCAGAAGTGTTTCTGCATCCAGTTGCTGTCACATAATACCCTTCTTTTGACACTAGTCTAAAGACCTTTCTCTTCAGTGGTGTTGAGTGCACAGTTGCAGAATATTGAGATTAATTGGCCTAACAATGTGGACTATGACCATTCCCACCTATTAAATCAATATCCAGCCTAGAGAATGGCGCCTTTTGGGGGAGGTCAAATTGGATGTACTAAACGTACTCACCTCTGATTGCAGAGCTGACAGGCAAAGCAGTCCAGGTGGTACACGTTATCCTTGGCGCGCATCACCATCTCAAAGGCAGGGATGAGCTTGCTACAGGCAGCGCAGTTTCCCGTCACACCAAACA